>CM071836.1:47681798-48006798 GCA_036507285.1 Trichosanthes cucumerina
GGAGGCTTATTGAGTCGGCAGTCTTGTGCCACTCTCACCCATGCAAATCTAAGGATAATCCGAATAAACAGGAGTCCATAGAACGCTCAGGATTAAGATCGAGTTACCTAGGTCATCGTATGAATATAGTCGCTTAAGGCGAGAAACGGAGTTATAAAGTCTAAGTGACTATTTCATGATCGATCTTATGCAAACTCATTGCATAGGGCGCCCCACTCACATGTCTCCACATGAACGATTTAGGATCACATCGTTTGTACTCTACAAAGTGGGTCTCGTCCATAGTGTCCCCAAGATAAGGTACCCAACCCTATCCTTATACTATAGACTATTCTGGCTATAACTTGAACTTGATCCAGTTTTATGTCACACATAAAGTTCAAGTATTCATCCTATAGCCAAGGGTTCTTTATTGAATTAAGGTTACACAATACACAATTCACTTTATTCAATAACACCTTTACTGAATAAATCTCAATAACAACTTTATTGCAAAATAGAATATACATTCAGTTTACAAAACCACGAGTTTTAGGACATAAAACCCAACAAACTCCCACTTGGACTAAAGCGTCGTGGGGTAAAATATCTTTGAGTAAAGAAAACACGCCCTTTCAGACAACCCGTAGTCCTAGACTCTCTAGGTGTCCTCAAACACTTTAGCCGTGAGGGGCTTTGTAAACGGATCAAGCAATGTTGTGCTCGAAGCGATCTGCGTGGACGATCACGTCTCCTCGTTGCACAATCTCACGATGAGATGATATTTGCGCTCAATGTGCTTTCCACGCTTATGGCTTTTAGGTTCTTTAGAATTTGCCCTTTGCACCACTATTATCACAATAAAGGGTGATAGGAAAATTCATATTTGGAACAACTTCCAAATCGTTAAGAACTTCCTATGTCATACTGACCTCCTTCACGCTTCGCAAGTGCGACGCGTACTAAACCTCCATGGTGGAGTCGCAATACAACCTTGCTTTATACTCCTCCATACTATAGCTCCTCCGTTAAGAGTGAACACTGATCCTGATGTGGATTTCCTCGAATCTACATCAGTCTGAAAATTAGAGTCAGTGTATCCTGCAAGGATCAAATCCTTTGCGCCATACACAAGCATATAGTCCCTCGTTCTCCTAAGATACTTGAGGATGTTCTTAACAGCTGTCCAATGATCATATCTTGGATTAGACCGATACCTGCTGACTATTCCTTTGCGCATAACATATGTCGGGTCTAGTACATAGCATGGCATACATCGGACTACCGACAGCGATGGATGCATAGGGAATGCGTCTCATATCCTCAACTTCTTGAGGTGTCTTAGGACTGCTGTTTCTTAGACAAATGAATTCCATGCACGAAAGTTAATGAACCCTTCTTGGAATTCTCGCATCTTATATCTAACCACATCTTGTCAATATAAGATGCCCGAGGCGATGCTAGCATTTTGTTCTTGCGATTAGAACAATTTGGATTCCAAGAACAAACTGAGCCTCTCCCAAATCTTTCATTTGGAATTGGGTCGCTAGCCATTGCTTAACACCGATCCAGAATCTGCATCATTCCCAATGAGCAAGATATCGTCTACGTATAGAACTAAGAAAGCTACAGTGGTATTGACTATCTTCTTGTAAACACAAGGCTCGTTAATATTCTGTTCAAAACCATAAGATTTGATCGTAGTATCAAATCTTATATTCCAGGATCTAGATGCTTGTTTCAATCCATAGATGGATCGTTTAAGCTTGCAAACCTTTTGCTCTTGACCCTGAACTATGAACCCCTCTGGTTGATCCATATAGATACTCTCTTCAAGATTGTCATTCAGAAAGGTTGTCTTGACATCCATTTGCCATATTTCATAGTCATAAAACGTAGCAATGGACAAGAGTATTCTAATGGACTTAAGCATGGCAACATGGGAGAAGGTTTCTTCATAGTCCACCCCTTCCCTTTGGGTATAACCCTTTGCCACAAGTCGAGCCTTAAAGGTTTGCACCTTACCGGCTTGATCTCGCTTCCTCTTGTAGATCCACTTGCAACCGATAGGTCTTTCACCATCTGGTTGATCTACAAGTTTCCAGACTGAATTGAAGTACATTGACTCCATTTCAAGGTCTATGGCTTTAATCCACTGGTCTTTATCTATATCATTCATTGCCTGTTTATAGGTCAATGGATCCTCGACGCCATCATCAGGTATGACGACTTGGGTTTCAGTCAAACCAATGTAACGGTCAGGTTGTCTAACATCCCTCCCACTACGTCGAGGCATTCTCAACAATTGAGAAGGACCAGCTTGATCAACAACTTTTGTTGATTTATCTGCAGCTTCCCTGGAAATTTAACTTAAGACAATCCTGCTACGAGGCTGATGATCTCTCATGTGGTCTTCCTCTAAGAACGTGGCGTTTGTCGACACAAGCACCTTGTCCTCTTGAGGATCATAAAACATACCACCTTTCGTTTCTTTGGAGTATCTTACAAATAGGCATAATTTTGAACGATGTTCCAACTTCTTTGGATTGGACACCAACACATGTGCTGGACATCCCCAAATCCTGAAGTGACGTAAACTACCTTTACGCCCTTTCCATAACTCATAAGGTGTTTCTGAAACACTTTTTGAGGGAACCATGTTCAAAATATATACAACAACTTCTACTGCATAACCCCAAAATGAATTAGGCAACTGAGCATAGCTCATCATGGATCGAACCATGTCTAACAGGGTTCTATTTCTCTCTCTCGATACACCATTCTCTTTGAGGTGTGCAGTCTTGAGAATTGAGATACGATTCCATGTTCTATCATATAGTCTTGGAATCTCAAATCCATATACTCTCCACCTCGATCTGATCGAAGTGTTTTAATTGTTTTACCTAATGTGTTCTCAACTTCTGCCTTATATTCCTTGAACTTTTCAAGGGTTTGGACTTATGATGCATTAGGTAAAGATAGCCATACCTAGAATAATCATCAATGGCGATGAAATATTCATACCCTCCTCGTGCCTTGACATTCATAGGACCACAAAGATCCGAATGCACGAGTTCCAAGGGCTCTTTGGCTCTATAGCCTTTTTCAGAAAAAGGTCTTTTAGTCATTTTTCCCTCAAGACAGGACTCACATGGTGGTAAAGAGTTGTCCTCTAAGCCGACTTAGGAGACCACTCTTGACCAATCTCCCAATCCTATTGAGATTAATGTGGCCTAGTCTCAAGTGCCAAAGATAGGTACTAGGAGAAAGTTTCTGCCTTTTATTTTGAGTATCAGTTGTTTTAAACATCTCGGTGTTCAAAATAGCCTTTACTTCAGTTGGTCTTAACACATATAAGTTATTTTCCAGTTTAGCAGAACATATCCGTACACCTCTTTTGCAAATGAACGCTTTATTATGATCAAAAGATACTTTATACATATGTTCAAGCAAACAAGAGATAGATACAAGATTTCTTTTGATTCCAGGAACCAAAAGTACATTTTCTAATAAAATAAATCTATCTCTAAACAACAACTTCACAGCCTCCCATTGCTTTTATTTGAGACAACCTCTCCTGTTCCAACCACGAGAGATATCTCCCCAAGCGCAAGTTCTTTGCCAGAACTAGTTTCTTGAAAAGAAGAACAAACATGGTTAGTGGCTCACGAATCTAATATCCAGCGGAATCATCATGTTCCACTAAACATGTTTCAATAACGAGTAAATCATATTTACCTTGTTTTTCTTTCGCCTTTCTTTTCTCGCAAGGTATTTGGGCAGTTCCTCTTCCAAAGCTGCCCGTCACCACCACAATGGAAACATTTTCCTGTGGCCTTAGCCTTCTTGGCGTGGAGGCTGGTCCTTCCCTTTGTCCTTCTTCTTCTTCTCGAATACCCTTATTCTTGGAAAAAGAAGGACTGGACTTAGTCCCGCAGAACGATCCTCTTAGGAACTTCTTCAAGTGACAACATTTGCCTCCTTCTCTTTTCCTTTTGATTTCATGAGGGACTCAAAAGTCTGTAGCTCGTTGAGGAGAGTAGTCGAGGTTATACTCTATTTTATTCATCCGCATTTGTGCGGAATGGCAGAAACTCTTGGAAGAGATTCCATAATAAAGGTTACCCGACTTTTCTCATCTATGATCGCCCCATTTACCAACCACGTTGAAGTGGGTCATCATGTCAAGGACATGTTCCCTAACAGAGGCTCCTCCTTCATACGGGAGTTGTAAACGATTTGACAAACATCATAATGGACCGATGAGAATGGTTGTCCAAACATCGCCTGTAATGATTCCATGATCTCCTTTGCGGTGACCATGGTCTCATGTTTCTTAGACAACACATCAGTTATGCTGGCTAAGATGTAGACTCGGGCCTTCTCATTAGCCCTAATCCATCTTTCATAAGCATTCCGAACAATTCGGTTTGCAGTCGAGCTGGGAGGCGGAGGACATTCCTCCGTTAAGACGAACCTCAGATCATCAAGAACAAGAATCGTATTCAAGTTTGATTTCCAGGTTCCATAATTATCGCCGCTAAAGTTTATTGAAGGCGAGTAACTGGATAAAAGAGTTTGACATGCTGAAAAAGAATGAATTCTATTAGTGAATTGTTTGTAACCTACCCAATTTAAGAATTTTAGCAAAAGTAATAATGTACCCATAAACTCATTATTATTTTTTGCAACGATACTTCAGTGAGTCAGAGCAACCACTTCGAGAGAGGCGATCAATCACTCCTTCACTGAACCAAGACATTCTTGACTAAATGCTAATACCAGGAATAACTCTTATTCCTATAACATTCTAGTTATCGTTACTTTGGTCAAGAGCTTACTAACACTTAGCAATTCTTGTAAGTGTGACCCGCCATTTTCAGACCTCAAAGGTCGGCCCCAACAATGCTACCGAACTGGAGAGACAAAGCTGGGAATTGACCTAAGAGACCCTATCCATTTCTGGAGTTTGAGTTGTTCCGAATCCCATATTACATCCCTCCTAATGGATGGTGCTACTTGGGCAACTGCGCAGCGCAACATGGGAATCTCACGGTCCAACCTAATGGAGGAGACCAGTAGTAGGATGTGTTGACACACTTCCTTCTCTCACTTACTATAAATACTTTCTCCATTCACCTTGCTCTTGATTTATGCAAACACCATCCGAATGGGGATGCCCTATTGACATCACGAGGTCGAGCATAAATCGACAAAGTGTGAACTTCATGAGAGCGTAAGAGGAAATTGATATATCATATATACCTTTTCACTCCCACTAAGTATTTTAAACTGTTTGGGTATACTTTTACTTAGGCATATTTTGGCTTAAAACAATATGACCTAAGTCTACCAATATAACAATTATCTTTGGAATTACCTAAGTCTATTAACCTTTTAATAAATCTAGGTCTATGAGTTTAATTTATTAACTTTTAATAAACGCCACTCACGAAAGATAATTTATAAACCTATGGATTAAATTCACTCCCAGTCGGTTCCGGGTAGGGGTGTTAGTTTCAGTCAAAGTTAAGTACCCCAACCTAGCGAAACCTTCCTTAGTCGAGTCCTCTTTAATCAAAGTTTATAAATTATTGGTTTCCTAATTCTAATCTTATTAGAACTAGATAACCTAAGGTCTAATTAATTCCAATTCTAAAACCATTTTAAAACTAATTAATTAATTAACCTTAGGTTACATGCATTTCTATGTTATAAATTGTTTCATCATTCATCACATGAATAAACATACATTTATAACAGATTCCTCACATGAATAAATGCATAGCAATTATATGTTTAATTTTTAATTAATATAATCCTTATATTAATTATAATTAAAACATATAATATTTGTTTCATAAATTAATATAACACTTATATTAATTTTTATGAAACCCAATAAACATGCATAAAATTAATATAATACTTATAACATACTTTCAATGCATGGAGCATGCTTCCTATGGTGGAATTTTAAAATCTATATGGCATACTTTTTGCACATATAAACAGGGATTTTAATTAAAACATACATTCACAATGCATAATTAATTAAACACACTAAAGTGGACTGGTTTTGGCATCTAATGCAAGCAAACTACTAAATTATTACAATAATAATCTAGAATTAATATCGAACCACTTCGAACACTTCGAATTTGGGTCGAACCGGCTTGCAAATGTGTGAACCGGACCTTCAAAAGGTTGAACCGGGCTGTAAAAGGATGAACCGGACCTCCAAATGATGAAACGGACCTCCAAAATGGAAAAACCGGCCTCGAAATAGTCAGAACCGGTCTAAAAATATCCGAACTGGACCAAAATCGAGCCGAACCGGTCCAAACATAATGGTCAAAGTCAACGGAAAAGTCAACTATGTCTTCTTCTTTTGAATTCACGCGGGCTGATTGAAAAAAAAACACTGTAGCTGAAGAATAATAAATTTCCAGCAGCTACTCTGTTCTTCATTTTCAAGACCTCCGAGGTATTTTTCTTTAAATTGAAGACCTTCCCGAACTCCAAACGTCCCGAAATTTTTACAGCTTATTCTACAAACATTAATGCTCAAACACACTTGAGAAATTTGAAAATAAAGCACAAATTGATGCTCAATTTAAATGCCAAAACTAGAAGAACACTTAGACGCCCAGAAAAAATGTATTTCAAAGAACACCCACCACAGAACAAAAAAGATCAAATTGAGTGTTCAAAATTTCTCTGATACCACTTGAAAGAGTCTAGATTAAGAAAGCGGAAGCAATTTTGGATCTTGAACACTCTAAGTTGATCAATTTTGTAAAATAAAAAACATGCTCAAAGCTGGAAAAACAGAGGGATAGAAAACTCAACTTTGAAGATCAAATTCTCTTCACTCAGTGGATGGTTTTCAGCACGAACACTTCATGAACAATCGTTAGAGTCTTCCCTAGTATCCTCAGGCCTTAGAACGGATTGTGGGATTCTAGGTTGAGAGAATTTGGAAGAAAATACCTCAAAGGTCACTAATTCGGGAATATTGAATTTTCTATGTAATTCTCACAAAACACCTCAAATCACCATTATATAAAACTTCAAAAAGCTTCAATGGAGTGACAACTCAAGGGTGATGAGGATGCTTTGAGATGGAGGTGGCCAATTTTGGTGAATTTTGAAGATGAGTAAGATTGGGCAAGTTGTCAAGTTGGGATTCATGGAAATCCTTGAATTTTCATTTAATTTTAATTCAAAAATCAATATTAAATTGATTTTTAATTAAAATTAATTTAATTAATTTAATTATTAAATAATTAATTTAATTAATTAATTTTTAAATTAATTTAATATCAAATATTAAATTAAATAAATTGCCCAATCCCGATCGATTTTTTGAACATGAATCCTAATTCATGCTATAAACCGATCCACTATTTAAATCATATTTAAATATATCCACCTCCTGTTAATCATAGTTTAATTCATCATTAAGCTATGACTCGTTAAATATATCATATATAATTAACGATTTCTCCCAAAAACGAATTTGAACAATTCAAACTCTTTTCTCTCAAAATGTTACAAGGCTTAGTCCGAGCTAGCAAGGAGGACCTAATGGACCTACAGATCATGAGCTCCAACGAAACGTGATTAACCGGCCAAACTCTTTAACCTAGCTAATCAACATTCGTTAACCACCGGGACACTCCACTAAAGCCCAGTGGTTGCACTCTCCTCACTTTGTAGATATATTTCGCCCACTCGATATAACCATGATTAGTAAGTCGATCCTTCACAGTCGCTCGTAATTACTGGTGGGTCAAAATTACCGCTTTACCTGTCAATTACCTATTGTTCCTTAAGTCCCACCGATCCTCTAATGAACAATTGGTTTGTGGTCCAACCAAAGAAACCGAATCCCTCTCGGGCCAATGAGAGGGGTGGGTCCATTGTTCAAGACTCGAAGTCGATGCCAAGGGAACAACCTCTACTAATCCTTAAAGCGGGTATGAGTGAATTCCATCGTGCAGAACTATGTTCCCAGCTATCTACCAGTTTTATCCCTGAAATTGGAGGCTTATTGAGTCGGCAGTCTTGTGTCACTCTCACCCATGCAAATCTAAGGATAATCCGAATAAACAGGAGTCCATAGAACGCTCGGGATTAAGATCGAGTTACCTAGGTCATCGTATGAATATAGTCGATTAAGACGATGAACGGAGTTATAAAGTCTAAGTGACTATTTCGTGATCGATCTTATGCAAACTCATTGCATAGGCGCCCCACTCACATGTCTCCACATGAAGCGATTTAGGATCACATCGTTTGTACTCTACAAAGTGGGCGCGTCCATAGTGTCCCCGAGGATAAGGTACCCAACCCTATCCTTATACTATAGACTATTCTGGCTATAACTTGAACTTGATCCAATTTTATGTCACACATAAAGTTCAAGTATTCATCCTATAGCCAAGGGTTCCTTATTGAATTAAAGTTACACAATACACAATTCACTTTATTCAATAACACCTTTACTGAATAAATCTCAATAACAATTTTATTATAAAATAGAATATACATTCAGTTTACAAAACCACGAGTTTTACGACATAAAATCCAACACTTTTATAGTGCTAGAAGCCCATCACTTTCTTGCACCTTTCAGATGTGGGACAATTTCACTTCTAATATATTGCCAAAAACCCAACACAAATGTCGTTGAACTCAAAAAGAAAAGGAGAAGGATGGTCTTTTAACAATAAAATGTACTCGATTTTAATGAGTTGATAACCATCTTCATAAAAACATTAAAAAAAAAATACTAACCTCTATAATCATCTTCATAATATCTAATTTTAGACAGACTTACTAAAAGTTTTTTAAAGTTCATGAATTGATTAAGACTGAGTACAAAGACTAACTAAATATCAAATATTTATGTTATTTTAAAATAATTAAGTTCAAAATGGATATATACTTTTCAATACCACTTAAAATAAATATCATATATACTTTTGATTAGATTATTATATATTTATGTTGTTTATAGTATAATTTTATTTTATTAAGTTTGGTAGGAGAAATTGTTTGTATTTTTACTTTGAAAATGATTAATTTGAATATCAAATTGTTTTTAATACATTAACATATTTAAATACTAATTTCTTAAATTTTAATATGGGTTAGTATTAAATATGTTTTTCTACTAAAAAGAGCATAGCTCAACTGGCATAACGGATGTGTTAATGACCACGAGATATCTGGTTTGAATCCACCCATCCCCAATTGTACTATTTAAATTATTGTTATGCAGTACTCTAGTTTAGATTAAATTTTTTTAATTTAAATAATAGTATCATAACTAAAATATTTTTATATAATTTATATTTAAAAAATAAATTTATAGAATTAAAAGAAATGGTTTTGTTAAAATATGCTAAAATTATGAGATAAAATAAAAATATTTTTAATAAATATTTATATTTAATTAGTAATAATGATAATAAAATTTATATAAAAAATAAATTAAATTTTTTAATTAAATTTTTTTAAAAATTATGTAAAAAAATAGAGAGAGAAAGGAAAGGAGAGAAGAGAGAGGTAGGAGTGAGGTGAGGTGAAGAAAAAAAAGTAGATAGACAAGTTGTGAGACCCACTATGGAGAGTTAGAGAAAGAGTTAATAAGTTTGTGGAGCTTACAAGAAGGAATGAGGGAGGAGTTAATATGTTCGTGGGGTATACAATAGGAGTTAAAAAAACTCTTTGGGCAAATAAGGAGTACGGGAAGAGTTATTAGCTCCTCCCAACCCCACTCCCCAACTTTCCAATTTAAACACCCCTCTGATTTGTTTAACGAATAAAAATATGAGAGATGATCATCTCACACGTCGTATTATAACAAAAAAGTTCATATTTCTTATGTTGACACTATGGTTTAGTGCTAGTGGACCGCACATAATTTATGATGGACCCCACATAATTATAGAAGAGGGGCTAATGTGGCAAAAAATAAATGGAGGTAGTATGAAAAATTTTCCATTCTACTATAGTACTAAGAATTTTCTTGTACTATAATTGGTTAAAAAAAAGGTCCTACTTAAAAAATCGCCTAATAACTTAATAGGATATTTCTATAAAAATGTGAAACAATATACTTAAACATATAATATATAATAATATTAGAGGAAAAAGATATGTAGTTTGACAAAGAATAAGATAGTTGTTTAAAATATTAATCACACATTAATACAAGAAAAATAATTTGAACCTACCATATTCTCAAAAGAGTTTTTTTTTTTTTTTAGAAACATATTCTCAAAAGGGTTTGATAATGTGTTAACTTATAGAAAGGAAATTGATTTGATATTATAATTATCAAAATTATATAACATACGGATGAATTTTATTGATACACACTTGTTGAACTAAAACCAATTCAAAAAATTTCTCTCAATACGTTATTCAATATATTATAGCACATACTCGTATCTCCAACGAGTTGTGTTTAGTTCAACTCTATTCATAATTATTCACCTTAATACGACATAACCTCCATGGTCTAAGTTAGATTTTTTTTTTTTTTATTTTACCTTAATTTCATATAATATAAGCCGACTTCTATTAGTCTATGAATACATTTTTTTTTTTTATTAATAGTCTATGAATACATTTTGGAAAGTCGTTATTCATCCCACACTTACTTTTGTTTTTTTTTTTTTAAAAAAAAGTACGATCCTATCTATGATGTTATGGATAATCTAATAGTATGATAAAAGTACTATTCTTCTTAAGATAACTTTACAAAGGTGGTCAAACACCATTTCCACATAGGAAGTTTAACCGATGCGAAAATTGCCAACCACAAGTATGACGGGATCGTCAAAGTCATTCGGGCAAATACCACCACTTAGTATTAATTCAACCTTTCACACTATACATTTTGCTTTACAGGATATGTACTTGATCATATATTTCAACATCCACATACAGTCAATTGAAAAAAAAAAAAATTGCCTTTATTTATTTTTATTATAATAATAGAATTTAAAAGGAGTGAGAAATGATATTAGAGTGTTTTTTTAGTATAATAAAAGTAGGATATGATAATTTGAATCTCTAATGTTAAACAATGTTTTTGATTGGTGTTTTTTTAGTACCATACGAGTTGAGGGAATTGTGTTAATATGTCAATTTAACTATGCTATTTTTGGTAGTTTTGATGGGTGGTTAAGTGAAGGACATACTTGAATTTAAGATAGCTAAAGAGATTAGGGGCTAAATTATAAAAAAAATACTTTTAAACTTCGTCTCTTGTTTCAAATATACTTTTATTCTTCCAAAAATTGTAATATTATTCTTGATTTTTTATAAAAGGTTTAAAAATTATCTTTAGAGTATAAAAATATTTAAAATGTTAAATAATAAAAAAGATGGATCTAGATGTCATTGTTTCATATAAACGTTTTGGTCATTCCTACATCGTTTTAGATCATCGTCATGTTAATTTTTCGTTTAATGATCTAATGAATTTCTATTCTAAAAACAGTTTTGAAACCTTTATAAAAAGTGAAGATTAATATTGCAACTTTTAAAAGAATAGGAATGTTTTTTAAAATGAAAAAACAAAATATGTGGATATTTTTATAATTTAGTCAGAGATTAGGTGCGTAATTAGCACCTTTAGTTGGAAGGAAATACTACCAATAAAAACAATAAAGTTAATTATTCGTAATAATTGGCCCCTAACGGCGTCGAAAAGATTGATGACAAGAAGTGAAAAAAAGAATAATAAACGTGGTGGGTCCCACGACAGTACACCGTCCATTATGATTAACGTAAGGAATTATTTACTATCAGCTCACGATAATGGGCAGACTTTGATGCGTAATCGGTAATGGAGGATGGGGCCCACATCTACTAAATTCTTACTAAAGTTCTTTCCTTTAAATTAAATCCATTTTTGTGATAATCCATATTAATCGAGTAACGCCGACGATCAAACAAAAACAAAAAAATAATAAATAAATAAATAAAACACTTTCATTAACGTCGACCCGGCTCATCTTTAACAACTACATTTATTATTATCTTTTAAACTAGTTTTTTTTTTCAAAATAAAAAAGAGACAAAAGAAAAAAAAAAAGGATGGATCTAAAACTTTAGGTTAGTTTTGATAATTCTAAACAGGTTGACATACAACAATGTTAACTTATTTATATATATATATATATATATTTTATTAATGTACAGGGATTGGAGTATGAGGCGCTCTTAAAGCTTAGTAACGACTCATCGAAATCCCATGATTCGTGTGATTGTACAGATTTTCAGCTCTGATTGGGACGGACTTCTGGTATTTGTACGGTGTCGGACAATGGGAAGATTCACAACATCTATGTTCACACTGGTATTAATCGACCATTTCTTCCCCCTCATCCATTACCGAAATCCTTCTATTCCCACAAGCGATATGGATCATGAAGATTTGGTCGAGAGATGGTGGAAGCTTAAATTGACTTCGACGGAGGAGGAAACGATCGTCGATGTTTTTAACAATGGCTTAGAAGCTACCGATATACTTATTAGGGTTTCGTTGGTTGGCAAATTGTTGGCTAATCGAATCATCTCTACAGAAGTGATTTGAAATACATTCAAAGCTGCCTGGAAAATTGAGCGAAGACTGGTCGTGGATCTTCTTGGCAAAAATATCTTTGGGGTTTCGGTTATTAGATGAATAATGTATTTGGGTTGTTTTGGGTCATATATTATTGTTATCAGGTTGTTAATTAGTTTTGGATTGTTGATTTTCGGTTTTGGGCTGTTATTAGTTGTTAAGATTGTTAAAAGAACTATCTGCCTTCTTTAAAAGTCCAAGGATCATTCTCAATAAAGAGAGGGAAAATTCTCCATATATGATTATCTTTATGGTATCAGAGCATATTGACTAACGTCACGATCCTTCGTCTCCACACGTCAGTCGTCTTCTACGCGTCAGTCTTCTGGTCTTCTTGAGCTCATCCATCTCAAAGTCATGCAAACTACATATCAAAGCCAAAATTCCTCCATGTTTCTTCTCACTAATATCTGCAATCTCGTGTCTGTACGGCTCGACTCGTCAAACTATGTCCTCTGGCGGTATCAGATCTCTCCCATTCTCAAGGCGCATAAGAATGAGATTCATAATAAACTATGGGTTAGCCTAATTGTTGAATTAGAGCTAATTGGAGAAATTAATTGAGAGAAATTAAATTGGATGTGATTCAATTTAATTAATCCACAATTATTGCAAATGAGATTTGCAATATGAGATATGAGATATCTTATATCATGTGGTTATGCAAATGAGATTTGCATAACCTATGGTTGTGGTATAGTGGTAATAATGTGGAGATTTTTTAACTCCATCATTCTCACTATTTAAACCCTTCTTGCAAGAAGGATTGGATGCAACACTCTCATTTTTTGGATTCTCACCCAAAAAGAAGAGTTTCTCTCAACACTTTTCTCTCAAGTCTTCTCCCTCTCCAAATCACTGGAATCCCACAACTCTCCTTCTTCCAAAGGAAGAACAACCGAGAAGGCTTTGGTAGTGTTCGGATTCTGTTCGAGGGAAGCGTTCGTTGAGATCGAGAAGCACGAAGTGTTCATGATCAAGGAAGTTTTTTGAAGAATTGTCTACAACAAGTAAGTACATTCTTCTCGCTTGTAAATTCTTCATCTGTTGTATGTTTAGCCTAGATCTAAGAGTTAGATCATTTTGACAAAATTCAAGTAGCGTAATGATACCATGACGATTCGATCGTCTTCCGCTGCGCGGGGATTTTCATTCCGTTCAATTGGTATCAGAGCCAAGTTGATGGTTCTTCATTATGCACTGTTTTTTTGTTAAAATAGGTGGGTATTTTACCTTAAATTCATGAGATGAATGTTGGTTTGCGAATTTGGATGTTTTCGATTTTGGCATTTTAGATTTACAATTTTTATGTTGATGAGATCAATGTAAGGGCCCGTTGTTTTTGGGCATTTTGTTGTAAATCGAGTCTGTAAAGTCCGAGTCTTTAGTAGCAAGAGTTCTTTGTGCGAAATCGAGGCGAAGCGGGTGAATTTCGAAGCAAAACAATAAAGGAGTTTGTTGTACAGGCGACGACGTTGAGACGCTGTTCTTTGGCGCGTCTCAACGCTGTGCCAGCGGTAGCAAAGGCGCGCTGCAGGACAGCGTTGCAACGCCGTTGGCGTTGAGAACGCTAGGTCGACGCTGGAAGCGACAGCGTTGCAACGCTACACGCGTTGAGGAGCAGTTCGCTGGCATTTTCAGACGTGGGCAGTTGCAAGTTGGCTAGTGGGCAGTTTTTTTCCGAATTAATTTGTATTTTTAATTATATTTTTGTAAAATGTAATTTTTATTTATTTATTTAATTATTTTGTTAAATAATATTAATATAAGTGTTATATTAATGTTATTTAATTAAATAATTGCCCTAGGTGCCAAAATCGGTCCAATTTTGCTATTTAATTATTTTATGCATGAGATGTATGATTTAATTAAATTCTATGTGCATAATGTATGTCATGTAGATTTAAAATCCCACCTTAGGTTAAACATTTTCATGCATCATTTATATTATAAGAGTTATAATATATAGTTTGCATGATAGGTTATATTATAAGAGTTATAATATAATTAAATGCATGTTTAATTTAATTAATATAAATGTTATATTTTTTAGATTAAAGTATGCTCATGCATTTATATTCATGTGATGAATTATATTATGTTATAGTATATAATTATTCATGAGATGAATGATCAAGCACTATAACATAGAAATGCATGCAACCTAAGTTAATTATTAGTTTTAAAGAGTTTAGAACTTGAATATTTAGACTTAGGTTTTCTATTTTCTAATGAGATTAGAAATTAGGAAATCAAAGTTTAGTCTCTGGACTGATTAATAACTCTGTCTAAGGAAGGTTTTGTCTAAGGCTGAGGTATTTAAGTTGACGCTTGCGGAACACTCCTACCTGGAAACCGACCTGGGAGAGAATTCGGTCAAGAGATTCTTAGATTATACTTATCGTGAGTGCCGCTAATTAAAAGTGTTTTAATTTACTCACATAGACCTAAGTTATAATGTGATTATAGACTTAGGTTAATACCATATAAGAGTTATATTGGTAGACTTAGGTAAATTTTAGCCGGTTTATCTAGGTCAATCCCTATTAAAATTAAACTGCTGAGTGGGAGGAAATAAAGTGTATGAGATACATTTCAATTTCCAACCACAAATCTCCGTTAAGTCCGCATGTGGGATCTATACTCGGCCTCGTGGCGCAAATGGGAGCGTTCTCCTTCGGGTGGCATTTGTATAGGTCAATATCATCGTGGATGGAGAGAGTACTTATAGTGAGTGGGAGCAGGACTTGTGAAAACGAGACCCACGGCCTCTTCTTTCAATTCACACCGTGAGACGCCTATGATCCGCCTGCTAGTTTGGCCTGGACCAGACAATCCCTTCGGAGGGCCTGATCATGGGAGTCAGAACACCGTGAATTCCCAAAAGGGATACAGTTTTCTAGTTGGTTTTCCTTCTTGGTTCACCCTTCGGTGGCTATTGTTTGGACAAATGCTTGGAAACTTAAAGATTGAGGGTGACACTCATAGAATTCGTTAAGTGTTAATGAATTCGACCGAACAATGGTAATTGAACGCCTAATGGAATAAGAGTTATTCTGGGATTAGGGTCTGATCGAAGAAAGTCTCGTCCTAGAGGAGGAGTGTTCTGTTCACCATTCGGTGGCAGTCATTCTAAACCTTTAGGGTATCATTGCAAAATTTTGAATGACCTAGGGATCATGAAACATTTTTGCTAAAACTTGATTGGATTTCAAAAGTTTTTTTGCGAGACTAACACAAAGTTTTCTTAATTTTTCAGCTTAAAACATGTCTAGCGCAATTATAGCTCTACTCGTGTCCGATAAATTAGTGGGAGATAATTACCAAAGTTGGAAAAACAACATTAACACAATTTTGGTAACTGACGACATTAAGTTCGTGCTCTCTGAGGAGTGTCCTCAGATGCCAGGTTCGACTGCGTCGCGAAGTGTTCGCGATGCATACGATTGATGGATCAGGGCCAATGAAAAGGCCAAGGTCTACATCATTGCCAGCATGTCTGATGTTTTGGCAAAGAAGCATGAGCTGATGGTCACCGCCAAGGAGATCATAGAGTCCTTGCAGGAAATGTTTGGACAACAGTCCTTTCAGGTCCGACATGACTCTCTCAAATACGTCTTCAATGCACGGATGAAAGAGGGGTCGTCTGTCCGTGAACATGTTCTAGACATGATGACCCACTTTAATCTGGCTGAGATGAACGGGGCTTCGATCGATGAGTCGAGCCAAGTCAGTTTTATTTTAGAGACTCTTCCGAAGAGTTTCCTTCAGTTTCGTAGCAATGCTGTTATGAACAAAATTAGCTACACTCTGACTACCCTCCTCAATGAGCTACAAAATTTTCAGTCCTTAAAAAGGGTCAAGGTATCGGAATCTGAGGCAAATGTTGCCTACAGGTCTTATCATAGGGGTTCGACCTCTATGACGAAACCTGTTGCTCCTTCACGCCCGAAAGGGAAGAAGAGGATGAAGAGGGATAAAACTGACCAAGCTGCCCCCCACAAGGGCAAGAAGGTCAAGGAAATTGCAGAGAAAGGAAAGTGTTTCCACTGCAATGGGGGCAGATACTGGATGAGGAACTGTCCCAAGTTCCTGGCCGAGAGGAAGAATCAAGGTAAATGTGATTTACTTGTGACAGAAACCTATTTAGTGGAGAGTAGTGACTCTGCCTGGATATTGGATTGGGCGCCACTAACCACGTTTGTTCTTCTTTTTCGTGGATTGATTCGCGCGTGCACGCGAGTGGGTGATGTGACTCTATGTGTTGGATCCGGGGAGCTTGTCTCTGCTGCAGCGATCGGCACGGTGAAGTTACACTTTGGCGGGAAGTATAATATTAGATAATTTGTACATTGTACCAGGGTTTACTAGAAACCTTGTTTCCATTTCCTGCCTAATTGAAGAATCTATTTGTGTTTCTTTTGAATTAAATATAGCGTTTATTTCTTTCAAAAGCAATGTTATTTGTTCAGCTTCACTTGAGCATAATCTTTATGTTTTGAAACCTAATTCGGTCAAAAGTGTTTTGAATACTGAATTATTTAAAACTGCAGAAACACGAACTAAGAAAGCGAAAGTTTCTCCTAAAGAAAATGCCCGTCTTTGGCATCTACGGTTAGGCCACATTAATCTCAATAGGATTGAGAAACTAGTGAAGAGTGAACTTCTAAACGAGTTGGAAGAAAACTCCTTGCCGGTGTGTGAGTCATGCCTTGAGGGAAAGATGACCAAACGCCCTTTTAGTGGAAAAGGATATAGAGCCAAAGAGCCTATTGAGTTAGTACATTCTGACCTCTCTGGTCCGATGAATGTTAAAGCTCGAGGCAGTTATGAATACTTTGTATCTTTCATAGACGATTACTCGAGGTATGAGTATATTTACCTAATGCACAAGAAGTCTGAAACTCTTGAAAAGTTCAAGGAGTACAAGACTGAGGTTGAGAACCTCTTAGGTAAATCGCTTAAAACACTTCGATCGGATCGAGGTGGAGAGTACATGGACACCGAATTCCGAGGACTATATGATAGAACACGGAATTACGCCCCAACTCAAAGACACTGGTATGCCACAAACAGAATGGTGTATCGAGAGGAGAAATAGAACTTTGTTGGACATGGTTCGGTCGATGATGAGCTATGCTCGTCTCCCTGATTCTTTTTGGGGTTACGCAGTGGAGACTGCGGTCTATATTTTGAACAACGTTCCATCGAAGAGTGTTTGTGAAACACCTTTCGAGCTTTGGAGTGGACGTAAAGGCAGTTTATATCACTTTGAATTTGGGGATGCCCAACCCACGTGTTGGTGTCAAACCGAAAAGTTAGAACCCCGTTCGAAATTGTGCCTATTCAGTAGGTTACCCTAAAGAGACTAGGGGGGTGGTCTGTTTTACGATCCTAAGGAAAATAGGGTGCTTGTGTCGACAAACGTCACTTTCCTAGAGGAAAACCACGTCAGGGATCATTTACCAAGGAGTAAGATTGTGTTAAGTGAAATGGGCGATTACATCGGCCAAGAGTTGCTGATGGGGCTAGTACGTCAACAAGTGTTGTTGATCCTAGCACGTCTAGTCAAATCCGTTCCCAAGAGTTAGGAATGCCTCGACGTAGTGGGAGGGTCGTGAGACGACCGATCGCTACATGGTTTTATTTGAAACCTCGGTTGTCGCTCCCGATGATGACTATGAGGATCCATTGACCTATGATCGGGCAATGGTTGATGTTGACAAAGACGAGTGGATTAAAGCTATGGACCGAGAAAATTGAGTCTATGTACTTCAATGCCGCTCGAGAGCTTGTGGATCAACTGATGGGGTAAAACCTATTGGTTGCAAATGGATCTACAAGCGTAAGCGTGGCGTAGATGGGAAGGTTTCGCACCTTTAAAACCCGACTAGTGGCAAAGGGTTTTACCTGAGTTGAAGGGTTAACTATGAGAGACCTTTTCACTGTTGCCATGGTAAAGTCGATCGAGGATCCTTCGGCCATTGCGCGTATTATGACTACAAGGTATGGCGAGATGGACGCCAAGACGACCTTTTGAATGGCAAACTTGGCGAGGCCATCTACATGGACCAAACCCCAAAGGGTTCATTGCCCAAGGCCAAGAGCAAAAGGTTTTTGCGGCTTCATAGGTCCATTTATGGTCAAAGCAGAGCTTCGAGGTCTTGGAATATAAGGTTTGATGAGGCGATCAAATCTTATGGCTTTGATCAAAATGTCGACGAGCCTTGTGTCTACAAGAAAATCTTTGACAAAACTTTCGCATTTTTGGTGTTGTATGTGGACGATATTCTTCTAATTGGGAATGAGGTAGAATTTCTTACTGACGTTAAGAAATGGCTAGCTTCGCAATTCGAAATGAAAGATTTGGGAGAAGCTCAAGATGTTCTAGGTATCCGCATTGTCCAGGAATGGAAGAACAGAACGCTAGCCTGTCTCAGGCGTCTTATATTGACAAGATGTTGTCTAGATATAAGATGCAGAACTCCAAGAAGGGCTTGCTGCCTTTCAGGCATGGGGTTCACTTGTCTAAGGATCAATGTGTTGGGATTTATGTCCCAAACTTGTGTAATTTTGATCAATTAAATAAAGTGTTATTTGTTTTGATAAGATTACAGTCTTGCTTTTATAAATCCAATAAACTAAGCTCCAAGGTTATAACGTTTATCCTGAAATCAGTGTAGTGGACACTATTTGGGTTGAATTCAAGATTATAACCTAAACAGTCTATGGTATAAGAATAAGATTGGAAACCTCATTCTGGTAACACCATGGATGCGACCCACTTTGTAATTAGTACAAATGAGGTAATCCAACTCATTCATGTAGTTGACATGCGAGTGGGGGCATCCTGTATGAAGAGTTCATACAAGACTGGATCGCAAATTATTAGTCTAACCAAGGTAATAATCAAGTTAATGAGGATAAGACTAGTAATTTATAGATGGTAATTAGTGACTCGACACAAATCTGAGCAAGTTAAGAACTCCCGCTTATAGGGGTTTGTCCTTAGACTAGTATGAGTGAGAGTGGTATGTAGCCGACTCAATAAGCCTACCTTCTTAGGGACAAAACCTCTTAGGTAGCTGGGAGCTTAACTGTGCAAGATGGAATTCACTCATTCCTCTACTGAGGAATTAGATAGGTTGTTCCCTTAAGAACTGACTCCAGGTCTTGAACAACGGGGCCCCACCCTCTATAAGGGTATGAGTCTAAGGTAGGACCTTAGACTTGTTGTTCATTAGAGGATCGGTGGTGCTTAGGAGCAAAAGAGGTAATCACAGGGGTAAAGCGGTAATTTGACCCGGTGTGATTACGAACAACTTTGTGAAGTGTCGACTCATGGGTAATGACTATATCAGTGGACACAATAATATCTACAGTGAAGAGAGTGCAGCTACAAGTCTATAGTGGAGTGACTTGTAGTTAATGAATATTGATTAACTGGATTAAAGAGTTTGATCAGTTAATGTCACATCATTGGAGCTCATGATCTGTAGGTCTATTAGATCCCTCCGTTGGCTCAACATGATAATATTGAGGGTATAAAGTTAGGAGATAAATTGAAGTGTTCAATTTTATACATGAGGAATTATATAAATTATATATGATATAATTGATATAATATATAGTTTTAATGTGAATTAGATTCATATATAAAGTATATACTAAAGAGAGATAAAAGGAGGGATAGGATGGTCATTTCCATCCCATTTCCCTATATATATGGTTGCATGAGATGCAACTAGGTTAAGTGATTTTGGAAATCATTCTAAGCTATTCCTAGCCTCCTTGTTGTGTTGTTGGAAGAGTTCCAAAACACAGATCTCTCTCACAAAATACCTCACCACTCCTAAAGGGAACCCACCTTCCTCTCTCACCTAGAGAACAACGGAGAAGATCCGGTGGTGGTGGTGTGTCGGTGTTAAATGCGAGTTCGTGTTGCGTTGATCTTGATCGTGAAGAGAGGAGGAGCACTTGAAGAAAGGTTCTTCAAAGGTAAATACTTGCTGTCCATTTTATTATATGTGCTTAATCTATGTTTTACGTTCTTGAATTTTCCGTTGTAACTAAATGAACAGCGCGCGATTCGCAATCGCTTCCGCTACGGGGACTTCGATTCCCTTCACAATGTCCTAAGACTCCTCAAGATGTTGAGGATATGAGACGGATCCCATATGCTTCGGCTGTAGGGAGCATGATGTATGCCATGCTGTGTACTAGGCCCGACATCCGTTATGCAGAGAGGGATTGTCGGAGGTATCAGTCCAATCCAGATTAGATCCTTTGGATGCCCGTAAAGGCAATCCTCAAGTATCTTAGGAGAACGAGGAACTACGACTTAGTGTATGGCAGTGGGAATTTGATCCTTACGGGATACACGGATTCTGACTTTCAGACCGATAAGGATTCTAGGAAATCCACTTCGGGGTCAACCTTCATTCGAATGAAAGAGGCGTAGTATGGCGAAGCATCAGCGAGGATGCATCATCGATTCCACTATGGAAGCGAGTATGTTCTTTGCTTGTGAAGTCGCAAAGGAACTGTTTGGCTTAGGAAGTTCATGACCGATTTGGAAGTTGTTCCAAATATGAACTTGCCGATCACACTGTTCTGTGATAACAGTGGTGCAGTAGCCAACTCACGTGAGCCTCGGTGCCATAAGAGAGGCAAACACATTGAGGATTTCTTTGCCTTTTAGGACGGCAACGCGGTCAACCTTAACTTCCTTCAACTTCTCCTTCTTCCCCTTAAGGCCTGAAGAGTCTACAAACTTTAACCCAGAGGTCGAACCCCTGTGAAAAGGTCTTAAGGCAACACTTGCCTCAGCTTCATGTCCCCAAGTTTGCACCAAGGACTGGAAGGTTTGTAGATTGTTGAATAGGATTGTTGAACCGTGCACCTGAGGACCCTCCTCAATGAGCGCGAACTCTTGGTCGTCATTTACCAAAATCGTGTCTATATTGTTTTTCCACGAAATATTATCGCCGACTAACTTAACGGAAGCTAAAAGGGCGTTAAAAGCGTTTGACATTTTGTTGCTGAAAAAATGAAAAAACTTTGTATTAGTCTCGCAAAAATTTTTGAAAATCCAATCGGGTTTTAGCAAATTTTTATCTTATGATCCCTAGGTCATTCAAAATTTGCAATGATACCCTAAAGGTTTAGAATGACCGCCACCGTAGGATAGACAAACCCACTCCTCCTCTAGGACGAGACTTTTTCGACTGCACCTAATACAGAATAACTCTTATTCCATTAGGCATCCAGATTACCATTTTTGGTCGTAATCCATTAACTCTTAATGAATCACCGTGAGTGTCACCCTCAATCTTTAAATTTCCAAGTATCCGTCCAAACAATAGCCGCCGTAGGGAGAACTAAGAAGGAAAACCAACAAGGAAATCGTATCCCTTTCGGAAATTCACGGTGTTCCGACTCCCATGATCAAGCCCTCCGTAGGGATTGTCTGGTCCAGGCCAAACTGGCAGGCGGATCATAGGCATCTCACGGTGTGAATCGAAAGAAGAGACCGTGGGTCCCGTTTTCACACATCCCGCTCCCACTCACTATAAGTACTCTCAACATTCACGTTGTTATTGACCCATACAAATGCCACCCGTAGGGGAACACTCCCATTTGCGCCACGAGGCCGAGCATGGATCTCACGGTGCGAACTTAACGGAGATTTGTGGATGAAAAAATTAAATGTATCTCATACACTTTATTTCCTCCCGCTCAGCACTTTAAAATATTCGGGATTGACCTAGATAAACCGGCTAAAATTTACCTAAGTCTACCAATATAACTCTTATATTGGGTTAGCCTAAGTCTATAATCACATTATTAACTTAGGTCTATGTGAGTAAATTAATTAACTCTTAATTAACGACACTCACAAGAATATAACCTAAGAATCTCCGGACCGAATTCACTCCCAGGTCGATTTCCAGGTAGGGATGTTCCGCAAGCGTCAACTTAAATACCCCAACCTTAGACAAAACCTTCCTTAGACAGAGTTACTTATCAGTCTCCATTCAAAGGTCATATTTGATTTCCTAATTCTAATCTTATTAGAATAGATTAGAATTAGAAAACTTAAGTCTAATTATTCAAGTTCTAAACCATTTAAAACTAATAATTAACTTAGGTAACATGCATTTCTATGTTATAGTGCTTGATCATTCATCACATGAATAATACTATACTATAACATACATTCATAAATGAATTAAATGCATGAGACTGCTTTTAATCTAAGAAATATAACACTTATATTAAATAAATTAAAACATGCAAACATTATATTATAACTCTTATAATATAATCCTATCAGGCATACTATATATTATAACTCTTATAATATAATCCTATCATGCATACTATATGTTAAAATCAAATGTTTAACCTAAGGTGGGATTTTAAATCTATATGGCATACTTTATGCACATAGAAATAATTAAATCATACATCTCATGCATAAAATAATTAAATAGCAATATTGGACCGATTTTTTGGCACCTTAGGGACATAAAATTAAATTAACTAACATTAATATAACATTTATATTAATATTAATTAAAATAATTAGGGATTTTAAATCTATATAGCATACTTTATGCACATAGAAATAATTAAATCATACATCTCATGCATAAAATAATTAAATAGCAATATTGGACCAATTTGTTTCCACCCTAGGGACATAAAATTAAATTAATTAATATTAATATAACATTTATATTAATATTAATTAAAATAATTAAATAAAAAAGAATTATAAATCATTTTTTTAAAAAAATAAAAAAAATGAAAAAATGGCAGTTGCACAAGCCCAGACTCGAAACGCTGACAACGTACCACATCCTCGAAAAATTCGCGCTCCACGCACCACTACGCCACGACATTGTAATGTATAGCGTCGCGCCCGACGTTCTCAACGCTGTGGCGTTGCAACGCTGCACTGTAGCAACCTCCAGCAGCATGGATGGCGTCGCAACGCTGATGAATAGCGTCGCAACGCTGATGAACTTCCAGCAAACAACTTTTTTTGTTTTTCACCGAAATCACCCGTTTTTCCTCCGTTTTCTTCACGACAACTCTTGCCACAAACGACACGGACTTACAGACTCGATTTACATTAAAAAATGCCCAAAACAACGGGCCCTTACATCGATCTCATCAACTTTAATGTAAATCTAAACTAGTGCCAAAAACCGAAAACATCCAAAATTGCAAACCATTAACATTCATCTCATGAAAATTAATGCTATCCACCTAATTTTAAGAATCCATAGAATGCACAACGAAGAGCAACGATTGGCTCTGATACCAATTGAAGGGATTTTGAATTTCCGCGGCGGAAGACGTTGTGAAACGTCGTTGATCCGTTGTGTAAAACGTGTCTTAAAATGGAATCTATCTCATAGATCCTAGGCTAAACATGCAAATAAGAGAAGAAAACAGTAAGGAAAATGATACTTACTTGTTGAAGAACACTTCTTCAATCCTCTTCTCCTCCGGTCACGATCTCTCTCGATCCAACGAACTCCTCGAACACGAACCTCGATCCGAACACAGAGACACCTCCAAAGGGTCTTCTCGGTTGTTCTCGGGAGGTTGAGGGAGAGTAGGTGGGACTCCCTTTGGTTTTGGGTGAGGAGAAATTTTAGAGAGAATTGAGAGAGAATAAGAGAAAGTCTTTTTGCTCTATTTGGATGAAAATCCAAAAAATGGCAAAATGGCACACCAAAGGCTTCTTGCAAAGCCTTTAATACTATTGTGTGATGGAGTTAAAACCTCCACCAAATCACAATTTTACCACAACCATATAATATACAAATCACATTTGCATATTATATAAGGTATCTCATACCTTATTATACAAATCTCATTAGCATAAATGTGGAATTATAAATTGAATCACATTCAATTTAATTTCTCTCAATTCAATTTCTCCAAATAACACTAATTAATCAATTAGACTACACTATAGTTTATTATGAATGTCATTCACATCAAACTATATATTATGTCATCTATATCTAATATAAACGACATAAATACCCAAATAATGAATTTGAACACTTCAAATTCACACCAAACTGTAAACCTTCAATTTGTCCAATTTCAGCCAACCGAGGGACCTAATGGTGTTGGGATTTTTGTCCTAATCTCGTGTTTGTAAATTACTGTTTGAAATTAATAAGAGTTATTTATTTCATTACTTTGTGTCTCGTAATATTTATAAACTTTTCCAATAAACTAAGCTCGTGGTCATTGAATTTATGAGAGAACTAGAACTTGAGCGGTGTGTAGTGGACACACGGGAGGATCACGCTCGAGTTAATGACCCTAACGGTCTCTGATGATATGGGTAGGGTTGGAGATCTAACTGGATACATGTGGATGCGACCGCTTTGTATTAGATACAAGCGAGGTGATCGACTCGTTCATGTGGTTGACATGCGAGTGGGGGCATCTGTGCAATGAGATTGTACAAGACCGAACCGTAAATTATTAGACCTACTGATGTAACACCGTTGACAGTAAATCGAGTCTGTAAAGTCAGAGTCTTTAGTAGCAAGAGTTGCTGTGAAGAAATTGGAGCGAACAGGCGAATTTGAAGCACAAAGCAAGCAAAGGTGTTTCTTTGTCTGACAGCGACGACGTTGAGACGCGCGCTGCTCTTTGGCGTCTCAACGCTGTGCCAGCGGGAGCAAAGCGTGCTGCAGGACAACGTTGCAATACTAGGCGTAGCGTTGCAACGCCGCTGGCGTTGAGAACGCTGGGTCGACGCTGGAAGCGACAACGTTGCAACGCTGCCCACGGCGTTGCAACGGTGCACGCATTGAGGTGCAGTTCGCGAGCAGTTCCACACATGGGCAATTGCATGCTTCTTAGTGTGCAACAGTTTTTTTCGAAATTAATTTGTATTTTTTAATTTCTTTATTTGTAAAATGTTTTATTTTATTTATTTAATTATTTTGTTAAATAATATTAATATAAGTGTTATATTAATGTTATTTAATTAAATAAATTTCCCTAGGTGCCAAAACCGGTCAATTTTTGTTATTTAATTATTTTATGCATGAGATGTATGATTTAATTAAATTCTATGTGCATATTGTATGCCATATAGATTTAAAATCCCACCTTAGGTTAAACATTTTCATGCATCATTTATATTATAAGAGTTATAATATATAGTTTGCATGATAGGTTATATTATAAGAGTTATAATATAATTAAATGCATGTTTAATTTAATTAATATAAGTGTTATATTTTTTAGATTAAAGTATGCTCAGGCATTTATATTCATGTGATAAATTATATTATGTTATAGTATATAGTTATTCATGTGATGAATGATCAAGCACTATAACATAGAAATGCATGCAACCTAAGTTAATTATTAGTTTTAAAGAGTTTAGAACTTGAATAATTAGACTTAGGTTTTATATTTTCTAATGAGATTAGAAATTAGGAAATCAAAGTTTAGTCTATGAATGGAGACTGATTAGTAACTCTGTCTAAGGAAGGTTTTGTCTAAGGCTGGGGTATTTAAGTTGACACTTGCGGAACACCCCTACCTGAAAACCGACTTGGGAGTGAATTTGGTCCGAAGATTCTTAGATTATACTTATCGTGAGTGCCGCTAATTAAATGTGTTTTAATTTACTCACATAGACCTAAGTTATAATGTGATTATAGACTTAGGTTAATACCATATAATAGTTATATTGGTAGACTTAGGTAAATTTTAGCCAGTTTATCTAGGTCAATCCCTATTAAAATTAAAGTGCTGAGTGGGAGGAAATAAAGTGTATGAGATACATTTATTTTTCCAACCACAAATCTCCTTTAAGTTTGCACCGTGAGATCTATACTCGGCCTCGTGGCGCAAATAGGAGCGTCCCCTTCGGGTGGCATTTGTATAGGTTAATATCATCGTGGATGGAGAGAGTACTTATAGTGAGTGGGAGCGGGACTTGTGAAAACGAGACCCACGGTCTCTTCTTTCGATTCACACCGTGAGACGCCTATGATCCGCTCGCTAGTTTGGCCCTGGACTGAGACAATCCCTTCGGAGGGGCCTCGATCATGGGAGTCTGAACACCGTGAATTTCGAAAGGGATCTGATTTCTGGTTTATTTTCCTTCTTGGTTCACCCTTCGGTGGCTATTGTTTGGACGGATGCTTGGAAACTTAAAGATTGAGGGTGACACTCATAGAATTCGTTAAGTGTTAATGAATTCGGCCGAGCAATGGTAATTGGATGCCTAATGGAATAAGAGTTATTTTGGGATTAGGGTCTGATCGAGAAAGTCTCGTCCTAGAGGAAGAGTGTTCTGTTCACCCTTCGGTGGCAGTCATTCTAAACCTTTAGGGTATCATTGCAAAATTTTGAATGACCTAGGGATCATGAAACAATTTAGCTAAAACTTGATTGGGTTTCAAAAGTTTTTGCGAGACTAACACAAAGTTTTCTTAAGTTTTTCAGCTTAAAACATGTCTAGCGCAATAATAGCTCTACTCGCATCCGATAAATTAGTGGGAGATAATTACCAAAGTTGGAAAAACAACATTAACACAATTTTGGTAACTGACAACATTCAGTTCGTGCTGTTTGAGGAGTGTCCTCAGATGCCGGGCTCGACTGCGTCGCGAAGTGTTCGCGATGCATACGATCGATGGATCAGGGCCAATGAAAAGGCCAAGGTCTACATCATTGCCAGCATGTCTGATGTTTTGGCAAAGAAGCATGAGCTGATGCTCACCGCCAAGGAGATCATGGAGTCCTTGCAGGAAATGTTTAGGCAACAGTCCTTTCAGGTCCGGCATGACTTGCTCAAATACGTCTTCAATGCACGGATGAAAGAGGGATCGTCTGTTCGTGAACATGTTCTAGACATGATGACCCACTTTAATCTGGCTGAGATGAACGGGGCTTCGATCGACGAGTCGAGCCAAGTCAGTTTTATTCTGGAGACTCTTCCGAAGAGTTTCCTTCAGTTTCTTAGCAATGTTGTTATGAACAAAATTAGCTACACTCTATCTACCCTCCTTAATGAGCTACAGAATTTCCAGTCCTTGAACAGGGTTAAGGGATCGGAATATGAGGCAAATGTTGCCTACAGGACTTATCACAGGGGTTCGACCTCTCGGACGAAACCTGTTGCTCCTTCATGCCCGAAAGGGAAGAAGAGGATGAAGAGGGGTAAAACTGACCGAGCTGCCGCCCACAAGGGCAAGAAGGTCAAGGACGTTGTAGAGAAAGGAAAGTGTTTCCCACCGCAATGAGGCGGACCTTTGGAAGAGGAATCGCTCACAAATTCCTGGCCGAGAGGAAGAATCAAGGTAAATATGATTTACTTATGACAGAAACCTGTTTAGTGAAGAGTAGTGACTCTGCCTGGATATTGGATTCGGGTGCCACTAACCATGTTTGTTCTTCTTTTCAGGGGATTGATTCCTGACAGCCGCTGCGAGAGGGTGAGGTGACTCTATGGGTTGGATCCGAGGAGCTTGTCTCTGCTGCAGCGATCGACACGGTGAAGCTACATTTTGGCAGGAACTACATTTTGTTGGACAATATGTATATAGTTCCAGGGTTTACTAGAAACCTAGTTTCTATTTCCTGCCTTTTAGAACAGTGTATTTCCGTTTCATTCCATGGTAATAAAGCGTTTATTTCCAGAAATGGTAATCTTATTTGTTCAGTTTCACTTGAGCATAATCTGTATATTTTGAAACCTAATTCGGTCAAAAGTGTATTGAATACTGAATTATTTAAAGCTGCAGAAACACGAACTAAGAAAGTGAAAGTTTCTCCTAAGGAAAATGCCCATCTTTGGCATCTACGGTTAGACCACATTAATCTCAATAGGATTGAGAAACTAGTGAAGAGTGGACATCTAAACGAGTTGGAAGAAAACTCTTTACCGGTGTGTGAGTCATGCCTTGAGGGCAAAATGACCAAACGTCCTTTTAGTGGAAAAGGATATAGAGCCAAAGAGTCTCTTGAGTTAGTACACTCTGACATCTGTGGTCGATGTATATTAAAGCTCGGGGCGGTTATGAGTACTTCGTGTCTTTCATAGACGATTACTCGAGGTATGAGTATATTTACCTAATGCTCAGGAAGTCTGAAATTCTTGAAAAGTTCAAGGAGTACAAGACTGAGGTTGAGAACCTCTTAGGTAAATCGCTTAAAACACTTCGATTGGATCGAGGTGGAGAGTACATGGACACTGAATTCCAGGACTATATGATAGAACATGGAATAACGTCCCAACTCTCAGCGCCTGGTATGCCACAGCAGAATGGTGTATCGGAGAAGAGAAATAGAACCTTGTTGGACATGGTTCGGTCGATGATGAGCTATGTTCGTCTCCCTGATTCTTTTTGGGGTTACGCAGTGGAGACTGTGGTCTATATTTTGAACAACGTTCCGTCGAAGAGTGTTTGTGAAACACCTTTCGAGCTCTGGAGTGGACGTAAAGGCAGTTTACATCACTTCAGGATTTGGGGATGCCCGACCCACGTGTTGGTGTCAAACCCGAAAAAGTTGGAACCCCGTTTGAAATTGTGCCTATTCGTATGTTACCCTAAAGAGACTAGGGGTGGTCTGTTTTATGATCCTAAGGAAAATAGGATGCTTGTTTCGACAAACGCCACTTTCCTAGAGGAAGACCACGTTAGGGATTATTTACCAAGGAGTAAAATTGTGTTAAATGAAATGGACAGTACATCAGCAAGAGTTGCTGATGTGGCTAGTACGTCAACAAGTGTTGTTGATCCTAGCACGTCTAGTCAAATCCGTTCCCAAGAGTTGGGAATGCCTCGACGTAGTGGGAGGGTTCTGAGACAGCCCGATCGCTACATGGGTTTAGTTGAAACCTCAGTTGTCGCTCCTGACGATGACTGTGAGGATCCATTGACCTATGATCAGGCAATGGTTGATGTTGACAAAGACGAATGAGTTAAAGCTATGGACCAGGAAATGGAGTCTATGTACTTCAATTCTGTTTGGGAGCTTTTGGATCAACCGGATGGGGTAAAACCTATTGGTTGCAAATGGATCTACAAGTGTAAACGTCGCGTAGATGGGAAGGTGCAGACCTTCAAAGCCCGACTAGTGGCAAAAGGGTTTTACCCAGGTTGAAGAGGTTGACTATTAGGAGACCTTTTCACCTGTTGCCATGGTAAAGTTGATCAGGATCCTTCTGGTCATTGCCGCGTATTATGACTACGAGGTATGGCAGATGGACGTCAAGACAGCCTTTTTGAATGGAAAACTTGAGCAAAAGGTTTGCCGGCTTCATAGGTCCATTTATGGGCTGTAACAAGCTTTGAGGTCTTGGAATATAAAGTTTGATGAGGCGATCAAATCTTATGGCTTTGATCAAAATGTCGACGAGCCTTGTGTCTACAAGAAAATTGTTGACAAAACTGTCGCATTTTTGGTGTTGTATGTGGACGATATTCTTCTCATTGGGAATGAGGTAGAATTTTTCATCGGCGTTAAGAAGTGGCTAGTTTCGCAATTCCAAATAAAAGATTTGGGATAAGCTCGATGACGTTCTAGGTATCCGCATTGTCCGGAGCAGGAAGAAGCGTAACGCTAGCCTTGTCTCAGGCGTCTTATCACAACATGTTGTCTAGATATAAGATGCAGAACTCCAAGAAGGGCTTTGTCGCTTTTCTACGGCATGGGGTTAACTTGTCTAAGGATCAGTGTCCTAAGACTCCTCAAGATGTTGAGGATATGAGACGGATTCCATATGCTTCGGCTGTAGGGAGCCTGATGTATGCCATGTTGTGTACTAGGCCCGACATCCGGTATGCGAGAGGGAATTATCAGAGATATCACCCAATCCAGATTAGATCACCTGGACAACCAGTAAAGGCGATCCTCAAGTATCTTAGGAGAACAAGGAACTACAACTAAGTGTATGGCAGTGGGGATTTGATCCTTACGGGATACACAGATTCTGACTTTCAGACCGATAAGGATTTTAGGAAATCCACTTCGGGGTCAACCTTCATTCTAAATGGAGGAGCTGTAGTATGGCGAGGCATCAAGCAGGGATGCATTGCTGATTCCACTATGGAAGCGGAGTATGTTGCGGCTTGTGAAGCTGCAAAGGAAGCTGTTTGGCTTAGAAAGTTCATGACCGATTTGGAAGTTGTTCCAAATATGAACTTACCGATCACACTGTTCTGTGATAACAGTGGTGCAGTAGCCAACTCACGTGAGCCTCGGTGCCATAAGAGAGGCAAACACATTGAGCGCAAGTATCATCTGATATTGGAGATTGTGCACCGCGGAGACGTGACAGTCACGCAGATAGCGTCGGAGCACAACATAGCTAATCGATTTACAAAGCCCCTCACGGCTAAGGTGTTTGAGGGTCACCTAGAGAGTCTAGGTCTTCGAGAGCTTCCTGACTATGGCAAGTGGGAGATGTGTAAACAGGTATTCAATGCCCTAGTTTATTGTATTACTTCATTGTAATTTATGTACATTTCAGAAATGTATTTTCTCCACTAGCTTAGTCCAAGTGGGAGTTTGTTGGGATTTTTGTCCTAATCTCGTGTTTGTAAATTACTGTTTGAAATTAATAAGAGTTCATTACTTTGTGTCTCGCAATATTTATAAACTTTTCCAATAAAATAAGCTCCAGGGTCATTGAATTTATGAGAGAACTAGAACTTGAACGGTGTGTAGTGGACACACGGGGAGGATCACGTTCGAGTTAATGACTCGAACGGTCTCTGATATGGATAGGGTTGGAGACCTAATCCACGGATACATTGTGGATGCGACCCACTTTGTATTAGATACAAAGCGAGGTGATCTCGACTCATTCATGTGGTTGACATGCGAGTGGGGCATCCTTGCAATGAGATTGTACAAGATGGGACCGTGAATTGTTAGACCTCATCGATGTAACACCGCTGATGTGATAAGGACTAATAACTTCGTGAGATGACCATTAGTGACTCGACACAATCCTCGAGCGTGTTACGGACTCGCTCATCGCGGGTCCGTCCTTTGACTAGTACGGGTGAGGGTGGTCACGATTACTCGCCCAATATGCCTACCTTCTCGGGGACAGGGGACCAAGTAGGGAGCTGGGAACTTAACTACGCGAGATGGAATTCACTCGTTTCGCCTTTAGGAAAACTAGAGGGGTTGTTCCCTTAAGTCTTTGTCTCCGTGGCTTGGACAATCGCGCCCACCTCTCACCGCCCGAGAAAAGTGTTGTGTATGGTTGGACCATCACAATATGTTGTTCATTAGAGGAGCAAAGTGGGGACTTAAGGAACAAGAGGTAGACGCAGGGGTAAAACTGTAATTTGACCCAACCGTGTCAACGAACAACCTGTGAAGGGTCGACTCATGGGCATTGGTTATATTAGTGGACACGTAATATTCTACACTGACGGGAGTACAACTATGGGCTATAGTGGAGTGTTACAGTAGCTAATGAATGTTGATTAACAGGGCCAAAGAGTTTGTGAGTTAATCTCGGATCATTGGGCAAATCCATCGTAGGTCCATTAGGTCCCTCGGTTGGCTCAATCTGCAGGTTAAAAGAAGGGTTAATGTTTTGGAATGAAATTGAAGTGTTCAATTTCACTTTAAGGGCATTTATGTCATTTATATGAGATATGAATGATATAATATATAGTTTAATGTGAATGAGATTCATAATAAACTATGGGTTAGCCTAATTGTTGAATTAGGGCTAATTGGAGAAATTAATTGAGAGAAATTAAATTGGATGTGATTCAATTTAATTAATCAACAATTATTGCAAATGAGATTTGCAATATGAGATATGAGATATCTTATATTATGTGATTATGCAAATGAGATTTACATAACCTATGATTGTGGTAAAGTGGTAATAATGTGGAGATTTTAACTCCATCATTCCCACTATTTAAACCCTTTGCAAGAAGGGATTGGTGAGCATTCTCTCATTTTTTGATTTTGACCAAAGCGAAGAGATCAAAATTCTCTCTACTCTCTCAACTCTCCTCCCTCTCCAAAACTCTAGAGTCCCACAACTCTCCTCCTTTCAAAAGGAAGAACAACCGAGACTCCAAGTGGTTGTGTTCGGGTTTCGTTCAAGAGAAGGTTTTGTTGAGTTCGAGAAGCACGAAGCATTCGTGATCAAGGAAGGATTTTAGAAGATCTGTCTACAACAAGTAAATACATTCTTCTCGCTGTAAATTCTTCCTCTTTTGCATGTTTAGCCTAGATCTAATAGTTAGATCATTTTGACAAAATTCAAGTAGCGTAATGATACCATGACGATTCGATGCGTCTTCATTTGCTGTGGATTTTCATTCCCTTCAATTGGTATCAGAGCCATTTCGATGGTTCTTCATTATGCACTGTTTTTGTTAAAATAGGTGGGTAAATTTACTTTAAATTCATGAGATGAATGCTGGTTTGCGAATTTGGAAGTTTTCGATTTTGGCACTAGATTAGATTTACAATTTATGTTGATGAGATCAATGTGAGGGCCCGTTGTTTTTGGGCATTTTGTTGTAAATCGAGTCTGTAAAGTCCGAGTCTTTAGTAGCAAGAGTTGCTGTGAAGAAATCGGAGCGGAAACGGGTGAATTTAGAAGCACAAACAGCATAGGTGTTTGCTGTACAGGCGACGACGTTGAGACGCTGCTTTTTGGCGTCTCAACGTTGTGCCAGCGGGAGCAAGGCGCGCTGCAGGACCCTGGAGCTTAGTTTATTGGATTAAGTTGATGAAAAATGAGAGACACAAAGTTCAAATAAATAACTCTTATTTATTTACAACTTGGAATATTACAAACTATACGAGATGAGGACATACATCCCAACAGTTCAAGTCCTGGAGACACCACTTAAGGGAACATTCCTCTACTTACCCTAGTAGGCGGGAAGGAGTGAATTCCATCTTGGTAAGTTAAGTTTCCAACCGCTCACTCGGTCTTGTCTCCAAGAAGGTAGACATATTGGGTCGACGAATCTGGCCACTCTCACCCATACTAGTCAAAGGACAATCCCTCGCGAACAGGAGTTCGTAACCTGCTCAGGATTGAGATCAAGTTGGCTAGGTCATCCTAGTGAAATAGAAGCCTAACACTTTATTTAATTGATCAAAATTACACAAGTTTAGGGCATAAATCCCAACACATTATATACAGTTAGAGATTCATTTAACAACCTTGGATGTTTAGTTTATTGGATTTACGGTTTAAATAAAGGCAAATTCGTAGATAACGAACAATAACACTTTATTAAAATAATAACACTTTATTACATTAATTAGAACATAATTACAAACTACGAGTTTTAGGGCACAAATCCCCAACAATCTCCCACTTGACCTAAAGCTTGTGGAGTACTAAACATTACAGTAATGTAAATACAATAAACTAGGGCATTTAAACCCCTTTGTACAAATACTCCCACTTGCCCTAGTTGGGGAAGACTTGTAAACCTAGACCTTCTAAGTGACTCTAAAAAACTTTAGCCGTGAGAGCCTTTGTAAAAGGATCAGCAATGTTGTGCTCTGAGGCTATCTTCGTGACAATCACGTCTCCTCTATGCATGATCTCCCGGATGAGATGATACTTCCGCTCTATGTGCTTTCCCCTCTTGTGACTTGGGGGTTCCTCGAATTTGCCCATCGCACCACTTTGTTATCGCATGTCTGACGTGATGGGCAAAGTCATATTTGGAACAACTTCCAAATTTAGCATGAATTTCCTTAACCAAACGACCTCCTTAGCCGCTGCTTCACAAGCTGCTACATATTCGACCTCCATGGTGGAATCGATGCATCCTTGCTTGACGCCGCCATACTACAACTCCTCCGTTAAGAGTGAAAATCGACTCGATGTAGATTTCCGAGAATCTTTATCGATCACCAAAGTCGAATTCGTGTATCTGTAAGGATCAAATCCTTAGCCCCATACACAAGCATGTAGTTCCTTGTTCTCCGAAGATACTTAAGGATTGTTTTAACTGTTGTCCAGTGTTTAAGTCCTGGATTAGATTGATACCTATTGACGATCCCAACTGCAAAACAGATGTCAGGCCTAGTACACAACATGGCGTACATTAGGCTCCCAACAACTGATGCGTAAGGAATCCGTCTCATATCCTCAACTCCTTGAGGTGTCTTAGGACACTGTTCCTTAGACAAATGGATTCCACGTCTAAATGGCAACAAGCCCTTTTTGGAATCTTGCATCTTAAACCTTGACAATACTTTGTCTATGTATGATGCTTGAGACAAGGCTAGTGTTTTATTCTTGCGGTTCCGGACAATCTGGATCCCATGAACAAACTGCGCATCACCCAAATCTTTCATTTGGAACTGCGTATTTAGCCATTCCTTGATGTCAGTAAGATAACCTACATCATTCCCAATGAGTAGGATATCATCCACATAGAGAATTAGGAAAGCGACAAAACTATTGATGATTTTCTTATAGACACAAGGTTCATCATCATTCTGGCCAAAACCATAAGATCTGATAGCCTCATCAAATCTTATATTCTAGGACCTAGAAGCTTGTTTAAGTCCATAAATCGACCTTTTAAGTCTGCTAACCTTTTGCTCTTGTCCTAGTTTAATGAACCCTTTGGGTTGATTTATGTAGATGGTTTCCTCAAGATTGCCATTCAAAAAGGCTGTCTTGACATCCATTTGCCATACCTCATAGTCATAATATGCAGAGGTGGCAAGAAGGATACGAATAGACTTTACCATAACAACAGGTGAAAAGGCCTCCTCATAGTCAACCCCTTCAACCTGGGTATAACCCTTTGCTACTAGTCTAGCTTTAAAGGTTTGCACCTTCCCATCTACACCACGTTTTCTCTTGTAGATCCACTTACAACCTATAGGTTTTACCCCATCAGGCTTATCTACAAGATCCCAAACAGAATTGAAGTGCATAGACTCCATTTCTTGGTCCATGGCTATGACCCATTTGTCTTTGTCAATGTCAACCATTGCTTGATTATAAGTCAATGGATCCTCGCAGTTGTCATCTGGTATAACAACTTGGGTTTCAGCTAAACCCATGTAACGATCAGGTTGTATCACAACCCTCCCACTACGTCGAGGCATACTCAACTCTTGAGATGGACCCTCTTGACTAGACAAAATAGTATCAACAACTCTTGTTGACGTACTAGTGTTCTTATTAGCAACCTTTGCTATTGTTCCGTCTAACTCCTCAACACTACCTTACCTTTTGGTTTGTGGTCCCTTATGTGGTCCTCCTCCAAGAAAGTGGCATTTGTTGACACAAAGACCTTATCTTCCTTAGGATTATAGAATAAACCACCTCTTGTTTCTTTTTGGTATCCTACGAATAAGCACAACTTTGAACGTGAATCCAACTTCTTTGGACTTGTCACAAGCACATGTGTTGGGCAACCCCATATTCTGAAGTGACATAAACTACCTTTACGTCCTTTCTAGAGTTCAAAAGGTGTTTCAGAAACACTTTTGGAGGGCACACTATTCAAAATGTATACTGCAGTCTCCACTGCATAACCCCAAAAAGAACTAGGGAGATGAACATAACTCATCATTGATCGAACCATGTCCAACAAGGTTCTATTTCTCCTTTCCGATGCACCGTTTTGCTGTGGTGTGTCGGGAGCTGAGAGTTGGGATGTAATTCCATGTTCTATCATATAGTTCTGGAATTTTAAATCCATGTACTCTCCACCTCGATCCGATCGAAGTGTTTTAACTCTTTTACCTAATTGATTTTCAACCTCAGTCTTGAATTTCTTGAACTTTTCAAGTGGTTCAGACTTGTGGTGCATTAGGTAAATATGCTCATATCTAGAATAATCATCTATAAAAGAGATGAAATATTCATATCCTCCTCTGGCTTTAACATTCATCGGACCACAAAGGTCTGAATGTATAAGCTCTAGAGGATCTTTGGCTCTATAACCTTTTCCACTAAAAGGTCTTTCAGTCATTTTGCCTTCAAGGTAGGATTCACATACTGGCAAAGAATTTTCTTCTACCTCGTTTAGAAGTTCGTTCTTTACCAATCTCTCAATTATATTGAGATTAATGTGACCCAATCTTAGATGCCAAAAATGAACATTTTCTTTAGGAGAAATTTTACGTTTCTTAGTTTGTGCATTTGTAGTTTTAAATAATTCAGTGTTCAAAACCATTTTAACTGAATTAGGCCTTAAAACATACAATCCATTTTCTAATGAAGCTGAACATATTTCTAAACCTTTCTTCAAAATAAACACTTTATTCATAGAAAAGGAAACAAGAATACATTGTTCAATAAAACAAGAAATGGAAATAAGGTTTCTAGTAAACCCTTGTATCACTAATATATTGTCCAACAATACATATTTCTTGCCAAAATAAAGCTTCATTGTGCCTACTGCTACAGCTGAGACGACTTCTCCATTTCCAACCAGCAGCGTTATCTCTCCTTGTTGTAGTCCGCCGCCAGAATCAATTCCACGAAAAGAAGAGCAAACATGATTAGTGGCGCTGAATCAAGTATCCAAGTTGTTTTATCATTATCCACTAAACAAGCTTCTAGGCAAAGTAAATCATATTTACCATCCTTCTTCTTTTTCTCGCAATGTACTTTGGACGAGCCTGTTCCCAATGTCCGTCTTCGTTGCAAAGTGGAAACACTTTTCTTTGTCAAAGAACGTCTTTGACTTTCTTGCCCTTCTAAAAGCAGCTTTGTCACTGTTTCCTTTACCAACCTTCTTCATGTTCTTCTTCTTACCTCTCGAGTTAGAAGAAGATGAATCCACGATTTTTGTCCCAGGTCGAACCTCCGTGATAACTCCCATCGCAACATTTGCCTCACCTTTCGATCCCTAATTTTTCATCAAAGACTGAAAGGTCTGGAGTTCATTCAGAAGGGAGGTAAGATTAAAAGTAAGCTTGTTCATAATAGCATTACTTCTAAACTGTAGGAAACTATCTGGAAGGGTTTCCAGAATGAAGCTGACCTGGCTCGACTCATCGATGGAAGCACCATTCGACTCCGCGATGTTAAAGTGTACCATCATATCAGGGACATGATCCCAAACAGATGTACCCTCTGGCATCCTCGAGTTGAATATGTACTTTAGGGAATTATGTCGGGCTTGTGTGGACTGTTGTCCAAACATACCCTGCAGAGAATCCATGATTTCCTTGGCGGTAATCATGCCCTCATGCTTCTTGGCTAATATGTTAGACATACTTGCCAGCATGTAGACCTTGGCCTTATCATTGGCCTTGATTCATTGATCATATGCATCACGAACATTTCGTGACGCATTCGAGCCTGACACCTGAGGACACTCCTCAGTTAGCACAAACTTCAGATCATCCACTACCAAAATAGTGTTGAGTTTGTTTTTCCATGTCATCATATTCTCTCAAGTTAACTTTTCCGCACCCAATGAGGAAATTATAGAGCTAGACATTTTTGCTGAAAATTTACAAACAAACTTGTATGAGTTTCTTGCTATAACTCTAATCCAATCATGTTTTAGCTAATTATCAAATGATTCCTAGGCCATTTATAATTTGCAATGATACTCCAAAGGCTTAGAATGTATGACACCGAAGGGTAATAAAAAACACTCCTCCTCTAGATTAAGACACTCTTGACCAAAACCTAATACCAGAATAACTCTTATTCCTATAGGTTTTAGTTACCATTTTTCGGTCTGGATACATACACACCTTATATACCCCGTGAGTGTAACCTTCTGTCTTTAGATCCCGAGTCTCGATCTAATAAAATCCACCGAAGGAGGACTAGATTGGAAAATAGTCTAAGGAAATCTTTATCCTTTCGGGTGTCTCATCGTGTTAGATCCCCTCCGATCAAGCCCTCCGAAGGATTATGTCTGGTCCAGGCCAAACTAGCAGGCTGACCATAGTGGTCTAACGGTGTAAACCGACAAAAGAGACCGTAGGTTTTGTTTTCACTAAACCTACTCCCACTCACTATAAGTACCCTCTCCATTCACCTTGATATTGACTCATACAAACACCATCCGAGGGAGGACGCTCCCGTTTGCGCCACGAGGCCAAGTATGAGCCTCACGGTGTGAACTTCCCGGAGATAGCGTAGGTGAAAAAATATGTATCTCATACACTTTTTCCTCCCACTGAATACTTTAAGTTTATAGGAATTTTTCTTAGGCTAAAACCCGGCTAATGGTTTTACCTTACTCTATCAACATAACTCTTACATTGATAATGAATATAACTCTTATATTGATTTTATCCTAAGTTTGTTAATATAACTCCTTATATTAAACCTAGGATTTCTAGTTTATTAACCCTTAATAAACTCACGCACGCTTCTTCAGAATTTTATAAGACTCTCTGATTAAATTTCACTCCTAAGTCGATTCTCGGTAGGGGTGTTAGTTTAAAGTCGGTTTAAATACCCCAACCTAGACAGAACTTTCCTTAGAAAGAGTTCCTCTTTTAATCATAGCTTATAAATTACTTGGTTCCTAATTCTAATCTAATGAGAACTAGATAACCTAAATCTATTATTTCCAAATTCTAAACATTTTTAAAACTAATAATTAACCTTATGTGACATGCATACTATGTTATAGTGCTTGATCATTCATCACATGAATAATAAAACATTCATAGCATATTCATCTCATGAAAAATAATGCATGTCAATGTTGTCCAAAAATTAATATAACAACCTTATATTAATTAATCATGCAAACTATATAATATAACTCCTTATATTATAAATGATGCATGAAAATGCTTAACCTAAGGTGGGATTTCTAAAATACAAGCATACACTATGCATGATAATAATTACACAACAATTGCATAATTAAAATAGCAAAAATTAGACAAATTTTGGCACCCTAGAAATAATTTTAATTAATATAATCTAATTATATTAATTAAAATTAAATATATTAAATATATTAAATATAAAACGTTTTTATAATTAATATATATAATAAAAAAACGTTTTCTGCCCGTTGCTCCTCGCGTGAAACGTATTTGGCGTTGCAACGCTGAGCAGCGTTGCAACACTGCTTTTGTCGTCTTCTGCCGAGCGTTGCAACGCAAGAAGCTGCGTTGCAACGCCGCTTCCTCGTCGCGCGCCTTCTCCGCAAAGCGCAGCTGCTGCAACGCCGCATTACGCACAGCACAATAATCTCCATTGTTTTTGGCTCGTTTTTGCTCCGATCTTCTCAGCAACCGCTTTTCTTCGATCGACACGGACTTACCGACTCGATTTACAATTAAATTTGCCCAAAACACCGGGCCCTTACATTGAACATTTCAATGAAATTGTAAATCTAAGTGCCAAAATTGAAAACATCTAATTTTGAAAAACCGTTCATACAACTCATGCAAAACAGTAAATCCCACCTTGTTCTTGAAAAATCCAGAACATAAACCAAGAACGCAATTGGGCTCAGATGCCAATTGAAGGGAATCGAAGTCCCCGCAGCGGAAGCGATTGCGAATCGCGCGCTCTTGATTTAGTTACAACGATTTATTCAAGAACACAAATAACAAGATTAAACATAAAATAGAATGGACAAGAAATATTTACCTTTGAAGAACCTTTCTTCGAGTGCTTCTCTCTCCCACGGTCACGATCTCAGCAACACGAACTCGAACGAACACCGACACTACCACCGGATCTTTTCCGTTGTTCTCTAGGTGAGGGAGGAAGGTGGGTTCCCTTTAGGAAAAATGTGGGTTCTCTCCTTTATTCTCTCTTTAGTATATAGTTTATATATGAATCTAATTCACGTTAAAACTATATATTATATCAATTATATCATATATAATAGATATAACACCTCATGTATGAAATTGAACACTTCAATTTCACTTCTAACTTTATACCCTTAATATTACCATATTGAGCCAACGGAGGGATCTAATGGACCTACAGATCATAAGCTCCAATGATGTGAGATTAACTGATCAAACTCTTTGATCCAGTTAATCATTATTCATTAACTACAAGTCACTCCACTATAGACTTTGAAATTTGCCGCACTCTCCTCTTTGTAGATATTATTGTGTCCACCGATATAGTCATTACCCATGAGTCGACCCTTCACAGGTTGTTCGTAATCACAGCTGAGACAAATTACCGTTTTACCCCTATGATTACCTCTTTGTTCCTTAAGCACCAATGATCCTCAAATGAACAACAAGTCTAAGGTCCTACCTTAGACTCATACCCTCATAGAGGGCGGGCCCCGTTGTTCAAGACACGAGTCGATTCTTAAAGGAACAACCTATCTAATTCCTCAAGAGAGGAATGAGTGAATTCCATCTTGCACAGCTTAAGTTCCCGCCTACCTACGAGGGTTACGTCACGAGAAGGTAGGCTTATTGAGTCGGCCACAGCCACTCTCACCCATACTAGTCTAAGGACAAACCCCTATAAGCGGGAGTTTTTAACTTGCTAGGATTCAGTCGAATCACTAATGACCATCTATAAATTACTAGTCTTATCATTACTTAATTGTTACAATTGGTTAGACTAATAATTTGTGATCCGATCTTGTATGAACTTTTCATTTGGATGCCCCCACTCGCATGTCAACTACATGAATGAGTTGGATTACCTCATTTGTACTAATTACAAAGTGGGTCGCATCCATGGTGTTACCAGAATGAGGTTTCCAACCGTATTCTTATACCATAGACTATTTAGGTTATAATCTTGAAGTCAACACAAATAGTGTCCACTACACTGATTTCAAGATAAACGTTATAACATTGGAGCTTAGTTTATTGTATTTATAAAAGCAAGACTGTAATCTTATCAAAACAAATAACACTTTATTTAATTGATCAAAATTACACAAGTTTAGGGCATAAATCCCAACACACTACATACAGTTAGAGAATCATTTAACAGCCTTGGATGTTTAGTTTATTGGATTTAGGGTTTAAATAAAGGCAAACTCGTAGATAACGAACAATAACACTTTATTGAAATAATAACACTTTATTACATTAATTAGAACATAATTACAAACTACGAGTGTTAGGGCACAAATCCCAACAAACTCCCACTTGAACTAAAACTCTAGTGGGGTACATCATAATCTAAAACAGTGGTTACAAGAGATAGAAATACAATAAACTAGGGCATCCATATACCCCATTACATATCTCCCACTTGCCCTAGATTAGCCATTGTACATATCTCGTAGACCTAGACTTTCCAGATGACCTTCGAGCACTTTAGCCGTGAGAGTCTTTGTAAACGAACAACAATATTGTGCTCCGAAGCGATCTTCGTGACTGTCACATCTCCTCGTTGCACTATTTCTCGTATCAGGTGATACTTCCTCTCGATGTGCTTACCTCGCTTATGGCTGCGAGGTTCCTTCGAATTGGCTACCGCACCACTGCTGTCACAGTATAAGGTGATGGGAGATTCCATATTTGGAACAACTTCCAAATCAGTAAGGAATTTCCTTAGCAAAACAACCTCTTTAGCTGCTTCACAAGCAACGACATACTCAACCTCCATTGTGGAGTCAACGATGCATCCTTGCTTGATGCTTCACCATACTATAGCTCCCCCGTTAAGGGTGAAAACTGATCCCTATGTGGATTTCTAAGAATCCTTATCGGTCTGAAAATCAGAATCAGTGTATCCAGTAAGGATCAAATCCTTAGACCCATACACAAGCGTATAGTCCATCGTTCTCCTTAGATACTTGAGGATATTTTTAACTGCTATCCAGTGGTCTAACCCTGGATTGGACTGCTACCTACTGACTATTCCCACTACATAACAAATGTCCGACCTCGTGCATAGTATAACATACATTAAGCTACCTACTGCAGAGGCATAGGGAATATGTCTCATATCCTCAACTTCTTGAGGTGTCTTGGGACACTTGTTCCTAGATGCAGATGAACTCCATGCCCGAAGGGTAATAAGCCCCTCTTGGAATTCTCGTGATCGAATATCCGGACAACATTTTGTCGATATAAGACGCTTGAGAGGCGATGCTAAGCGTTACTCGTTCTTACGATTCCTTAAGATCTGAATCCCAAGAACATATTGCGCCTCACCCAAATCATTCATTTGGAATTGGGTCGCCAACCAATTCTTTATGTCAGTAAGGTATCCTACATCATTCCCAATGATTAAGATATCATCCACATAAAGTACTAATAAAGCTACTTTGTCGTTGATGATCCTCTTGTAAACACAAGGCTCATCAACGTTTTGGTCAAAGCCGTAAGAATTGATCGCACTTTCATATCTTATATTCCAAGATCTTGAGGCTTGTTTCAACCCATAAATGGATCGATTGAGCTTGCAAACTTTTTGCTCCTGACCTTTGGCTATGAACCCTTCGGGCTGAGACATATAGATGCTCTCGTCAAGATTACCATTCAAAAAGGCAGTCTTGACGTCCATTTGCCAAATTTCATAATCATAAAATGCGGCTATGGACAAGAGTATCCTTATAGACTTCAGCATAGCAACAGGAGAAAAAGTTTCTTCATAGTCAACTCCTTCCCTTTGGGTAAAACCCTTTGCTACAAGCCTAGCCTTAAAGGTCTGTACTTTTCCTGCTGCATCTCTCTTTCTCTAATAGATCCATTTACACCCAATGCGTCTAACCCCTTCAGGTAGGTCTACAAGTTCCCATACTGAATTGAAGTCCATTGACTCCATTTCAAGGTCCATGGCTTTGATCCATTGGTCCTTGTCTACGTTATTCATTGACTGTTTATAAGACAATGGATCTTCCGCATGCAAATCATCGTGTATGACAACTTGAGTTTCAAAGCTAAACCAAAGTAGCGGTCGGGTTGGGAAACAACCTCCCCCACTGCGTCGAGGCATTCCCAACGATTGAGAAGGACGAGATCGACTTGAGTCTTTGGCTCTTTCATCAACTCTTGATGATGGTCCAGCTTGATCAACAACTCTTGTTGATTCATGAGTAGCTTCACATAGTACTAATTTACTACGCGGTTTGTGGTTCCTCATGTGATCTTCCTCCAAGAACGTGACGTTTTTCGATACAATCACCTTATTTTCTTGTGGGTCGTAGAAAAGACCACCTCTCGTTTCTTTGGGATAACCAACAAATTGGCACAATCTTGAACGAGGTTCCGGTTTCTTTGGGTTTGTCGCGAGCACGTGTGCTTAGGACAACCCCAAATCTGAAGTGTTGTAAACTAGGTTTATGCCCTTCCATAGTTCAAAAGGTGTTTTCAAACACTTTTTGATGGAACACTATTCAAGATTTGAAGCTGCAGTCTCTCATGCGTAACCCCCAAAACGAAAGCGAGGCAATTGAGCATAACTCATCATAGAACGCACCATGTCTAACAAGGTTCTATTTCTCCTTTCTAACACACCATTTTCTTTGTGGTGTATTAGGTCTTTGAGAGTTGAGATTTAATTCCATGTTCTATCATATAGTCTGGAATCTCAAATCCATATACTCTCCACCTCGACCGGATCGAAGCGTTTTAATGGTTTTTCCTAATGCATTCTCTACTTCAGCCTTATACTCTTTGAACTTTTAAAGAGCTTCAGACTTGTGATGCATTAGGTATAGATAACCATATCTCGAATAATCATCTATGAAAGAGATGAAATATTCGTACCCTCCTCGAACTTTGACATTCATTGGACCACAAAGATCCGAATGCACAAGTTTTAGGGGCTCTACGGCTCTGTAACCTTTTCCAGTAAAAGGTCGCTTGGTCATTTTACCTTCCAAGCAAGACTCGCAAGGCGGTAAAGAATCATCTTCTAACTTGTTTAGAAGTCCATTCTTAGAGAGTCTCTCAATCCGGTTGAGATTAATATGACAAAGCCTAAGATGCCATAGATAGGTATTATTATTTGGAGAATTTTTTTGCCTTTTATTTTGAGTGTTAGCATTTTTAAACATCGCATGATTTAAAATTGTTTTGGTTTTGTTCGGTTTCAGTACATACAAGCCATTTTTCAACTTAGCAGAACAAATATTGACACCTTCTTTCAAAATGAACGCTTCATTAATTGAAAAAGAAATACAATATCCAAGTTCTATTAAACAAGAGATAGATATTAAGTTCCTTTTAAGCTTAGGACCTATATACAGATTTTTTAATAAAAGAAATCTATCTCCGAAAAATAGCTTGGCATCTCCCACTGCACGAGTTGAGACGACGTCTCCCATTCCGACCCTGAGCGTCATCTCACCCTCTTCGAGCTCCTTGAAGGAACTAGTTTCCTGAAATGAAGAGAAAACGTGATTAGTGGCTCCTGAATCAAGTATCCAGGTCAAATCATTATTTTCCACTAAACAAGTTTCAAGAACAAGTAAATCTAATTTACCTTTCTTCTCTTTGAGCTCAGCAAGGTATTTTGGGCAGCTTCGCTTCCAATGCCCATCCACGTTGCAGTGGAAACATTTTCCTTTATCTGCAAACTTGGCTTTTCCCTTGCCTTTGTCAGCAGTAGGTGCCTTCCCTTTCCCTCCTGTTTTCTTCTTTTGGGTCTTCTTAAGCCCAGAAGATGAGCTACAGGACTTAGTCCCAGATGATGAACCCTTTTGGAACCTTTTGGAATGGGCAAACAGATTTGCCTCTCCATCAGCCTGTCCCTTATTCTTCATAAGAGACTGAAAAGTCTGTAGTTCATTAAGGAGAGTAGTTAGGCTATACTCTATCTTGTTCATCACCGCATTGCTGCGAAATTGCAGGAAACTCTTCGGAAGAGACTCCAGGATGAACGATACCTGACTTTGCTCGTCAATGACCGCTCCTTTCATCACAGCCACGTTGAAGTGGACCATCAGATCAAGAACGTGTTCTCTCACTGATGATCCCTCCTTCATACGAGAGTTATAAACGTATTTGTGGGATTCGTACCGAATCTGTCCAGACGGTTGTCCAAACATTTCCTGTAGGGAACTCATGATCTCACGAGCTGAGACCATGCCCTCGTGCGTTTTGGCCAGAACTTCAGAGACACTAGCCAAAATGTAGACCTTGGCCTTATCATTGGCCTTGATCTAGCGGTCGTATGCCTCCTTAACAGATTGAGGAGCGTTACGAGCAGGGATCTGAGGACATTCCTCAGACAGTACAAACCGTAGGTCGTCAACAACGAGAATAGTATTCAAGTTGGACTTCCACGTAGTAAAATTCTCACCAGTTAAACAGTCGCTTTTAAGTAAGGTTATTATTGAGGACGACATGTTGAAAATCCAAAATAATTCTAATTAATTATGCCTTTTAACCCATTGTAAAAATCAATCAAATTTAGCAAAATTATTAAAGAACCCTAGTGTTTAGACTAAACCCACTGTTTAAATTAAACATTTAATTTTGCAACGATACTTCAAGGGTTTAGAACAAAAGCCTCCGTCGGGCGGTCAGTCATTTCTTCCTTAATTGAGTCTCTCTCAGCCAATTCCCACGACCAGAACATCTCATGCCCCAATGGTCCTTAGCTACCGTTTGTTTGGTCAAGGACTTGTTAACTAGCTTAACTCATCCCGTAAATGTGACCCTACCATTTTCAGATCCAATAGGCCCGAGCCAACAGGCTACTATTAAGAAAGACAACTGTTGGCAAACAACCTAAGAGACCATATCCATTTCTGGTGTTCGCAGTGTTCCGATCCCTATAGTCAGACCCTCCGTAGGGTTTGGCTGTTCCAGGACAACCTAGCAGGCGGACTATAGAAATCTCACGGTGCGACCTAATGGAGGAGACCGTAGGATACGTTGACACGTGTCCTGCTCCCATTTACTATGGATACTTCCCTCATTCACCTTGGTATTGAACCATGCAAACACATACCGTTGGGGACGCCCTATTGACGCCACATAGCCGAGCACGGAACTCACGGTGTGAACTCTTGAGGACGTGAGAGTAAACTCGATGCGAACATCTCGTTTTCTCCCACTGAAGCTCCTAAGATTAGGGTATAGGTTTAACTTAGTCAGATTCTGGCTAAAAGAATCTAGGTAAGTCTATGCCTATTATAACTATTATAACTAGGTCTTAAAACCTTATGTCTAGGTGAATAAACGTTTAATTACCTAGAGATAAAATATAACTAAGGTTAATTCAACTCAAGCTCTAGATTTTAAACTATTTAAAATACTACGTAAGACCAATTTCTAATCATATTAGAAATTAAAACCTAGGTCTAAATCAATTTTAAACGATTTAAAACTAATTTAAATATTAACCCAAGTTCCTACGTTTGCATGCATTTCTTTATAATAGGTTATGGTTTCTAAAACCCCTTTAATTTATAACTTTTATAAATTTAATTATTAACCTATGATAAAGAAACTATATTATAAATCAAATAATCATTATTCAAATTGGAATTATAAAAGGAATTCAACTAATTGAATTATAAAATTACTTAAACAAAATAACATTTATTTTAAACTAAGTAATTTCATGCTCCATGCAATTTATTTTCCATATAATCTAATCATAACAATTATAATTAATTACTCATGAAAAATAAATTAATCATGCATTCGATCATATTCATATAACATTTATATAAATAAAATGCATGAACATGCTTATCCTAAGGTGGGAAAAATCTAAATGACATTCATAAAGATAAATAGCTATAAAACCGGAATCATTTGACCCCTAAAGTGCAAAAAATAAAATGACATTAATTTTATTTCATGAAACCGGTCCAAAAACTCCCTGAACCGGCCTTGAACCGCTCGAATCGGACTAAAACCAACGAACCAGCTGAACCGATCTGCAGCTGCTGGAATGCCCCACGGCGTTGCAACGTTGATGCGAGCGTTGCAACGCCCGTTTTGTCCTTTTGCGCGCCTGCTATCGGGATGGCGTTGTAACGCCTGGCGAGGCGGCGTTGCGCGCCCCGACCCTCTGAGAGCCGCGTCGATAGGGAACGCTGGCGTTGCGACGCCGTTCTTCAGCGTTGCAACGCTGATGAACGGTGTTGCAACGCTGCTGCTTCGGCAGTGGCAGAAATTCACGAACACAACAACTTCCATCTTCAATTTCTTCTTCGATTCTCAACCGAATTGCATGAAACTGGTCCCGAACGACTCGTAACTCAATTACAGACTCAAAAATGCACTTTTTGCCCCAAAACGCAGGTGCCTTTACATACAAATTTATCAAATCAAAAGAAGTAAACTAAGGCCAAACACTCCTAAACAGTTTACAGCAAACCAATGCAATTCTCACCAAAATCAATGCAATTTTGTTTCAAAACAAAACAAATCAAGCATTGCTCTAATACCAATTGATGGAGATCTGATCTCCTTGAGCAACGGAAACGAATTTGGAATCGTAATATGCAAGATTGTTTTGCTTGAAACAAAAACCGATACATTGACAAAAATACAGAACAAGCATATAATCAACTCTAATCTAATTAGGCATGGATTAATTGCATACAAACATACTAAGTTTAACAATTAAACTAAGAAGGAAGAGGAATTATTACCTTTGTAGTTTCGCAGAACAACAACTCTTTGCTCCAGTGTTCAGCAACACATCAACACGCAAGAAACTTCTCTGTTTTTCTCTGTGTAACAACACCACCACTTGGATCACCTCCTATATCTCTGAATGCTTAGCTCCTCCTTGGTGGGAAGGATTCCAACTTTTCGAAGATGAAGGGAATTTGAGAGTGAGAGAGAGATTTTTTTTTTTTTCAGCAATTCTCCAATTGCTTGGAATGATCAATCGAGAGTACAACCCCCTTCTCCCTGTTAAACTGTCGATAGGGAGAAGGGGAAGGGTAGTGGGGAACGTGTCTGGATGACAAGTTCCCTTTTTATTATTAAAATAATAATAATATAATAATTAAATCAAATTTAATTATTAATTTAAATCATATTTAAATAATACAAATCAAATATTATATATTTAATTTGGATTAAATCTCATTTAATCATATTACCCCTTTAACCTATAGTTTTAATGTACATCCAGTGCAAATTAAATTTTATCTTATAGTTTGCAAATGTGAATCACATTCACATTGAATATAATATTTGAACTCTTTCAAATATTCAATTCTCTCATATAATTTAATATGAATCATATTCACATTAAATTTATAATATATAGTTCTAAAACTATATATTATATCGTATCTAAATACATTAAATATATTCCCTAATGAATTTGAACATTTCAAATTCAAATGATCTAAGAACCCTTTACGAGCTAGAAGGTGGACCTAATGGACCTACTGGATCGTAAGCTCCAACGATACGAGATTGCTCGGTTAATCTCATTAACCTCCCAATCAACATTCGTTAACTGCGGGAACACTCCACTAAAGTCCCACAGCTACATTCTTCTCACTGCAGATATATTTCTGTGTCCATGGATATTGACCAATAACAGCAAGTCAATCCTTCACGAATGTTGGTAACACCAGCTGGGTCAAATTACCGTTTTACCCCTGGGTTACATCTTGTGCCTTAAGTACCAGTGCTCCTCTAATGAACAATTTGTTTGTGATCCTATGAAAAAATAGAGTCCCTCTCGGGCCAATGAGAGGGTCAGACCCTTTGTTCAAGTCCCGGAGACACCACTTAAGGGAACATTCCTCTACTTACCCTAGTAGGCGAGAAAGAGTGAATTCCATCTTGCTAAGTTAAGTTCCCAGCCGCTCACTCGATCATGTCCCCAAGAAGGTAGGCATATTGAGTCAGCGAATCTGGCCACTCTCACCCATACTAGTCAAAGGACAATCCCTCGCGAACAGGATGTCGTAACCTGCTTAGGATTGAGATCAAGTTGTCTAGGTCATCCTAGTGAAATAGAAGCCTAACTAGTCAACGGAGTTACAACTAGAGGTTACTATTTCGTGGTCCGGTCTTATGTAATCTCATTACATAGGATATCCCCACTCACATGTCATCTACACAAACACGTTAGGATCACAGTGTTTGTATCAAATACAAAGTGGGCCACATCCATAGTTTTACCAGGGTAACCCAAACCTTATCTCCTAACTATAGACCCTTTAGGTTGTATCTCGCACCGAGATCCTTTATATGTACACTACATACAGTTAGAGATTCATTTAACAGCCTTGGATGTTTAGTTTATTAGATTTAGGGATTAAATAAAGGCAAACTCGTAGATAACGAACAATAACACTTTATTGAAATAATAACACTTTATTACATTAATTAAAACATAATTACAAACTACGAGTTTTAGGGCACAAATCCCAACACAGCATTCGTGATAACTTGGTGAGTGCGATAGCCAACTCACGTGAGCCTCGTGAGCCATAAGAGAGGCAAACACATTGGCGCAAGTATCATCGATATGGGAGATTGTGCACCATGAGAGCGTGTGATACCACGCGAGATAGCGTCGAGCACAACGTAGGTGATCCATTTACAAAGCCCCTCATGGCTAAGGTGTTTGAGGGTCACCTAGAGAGTCTAGGTCTTGAGAGCTTCCGACTAGGGCAAGTGGGAGATGTGTAAGCGAGTATTCAATGCCCTAGTTTATTGTATTACTTCATTGTAATTTATGTACATTTCTGAAATGTATTTTCTCCACTAGCTTAGTCCAAGTGGGAGTTTGTTGGGATTTTTGTCCTAATCTCGTGTTTGTAAATTACTGTATGAAATTAATAAGAGTTATTTATTTCATTACTTTGTACCTCGCAATATTTATAAACTTTTCCAATAAACTGAGCTCCAGGGTCATTGAATTTATGAGAGAACTAGAACTTGAACGGTGTGTAGTGGACACACAGGGAGGATCACGTTCGAGTTAATGACCCGAACGGTCTACAGGATATGAATAGGGTTGGAGACCTAATCCTGGATACACTGTGGATGCGACCCGCTTTGTATTAGATACAAACGAGGTGATCTGACTCGTTCATGTGGTTGACATGCGAGTGGAGGCATCCTGTGCGATGAGATTGTACAAGACTGGACCGTGAATTATTAGACCTACTGATGTAACACCGTTGATAGTAAGGACTGATAACTTCGTAGATGACCATTAGTGACTCGACCTGAATCCTGAGCGTATTACGGATTCCTGTCTGCGGGGGTCTGTCCTTTGACTAGTACGGGTGAGGGTGGTCACAGTTACTCGCCCAATATGCCTATCTTCTAGGGGACAGGACCAAGTAGGTACTTGGGAACTTAACTACGCGAGATGGAATTCACTCGTTCCTGCCTTTAGGGAAACTAGAGGGGTTGTTCCCTTAAGTGCTGTCTCCAGGGGTTGGACAACGGGCGCTCACCTTCTCACTGGCCCGAGAAGGGTGTTTGGGCAGCACAGTGTTGCAACGCTGTCACGTAGTGGGCAGCAATTTGCGAGAAAAAACGCGTGCGAGTGGCAGATGGGGCTTCGTGGGAGCAGTTTTGAGCTCTAATCGGCGCATTTTGTTTAATTTCATTTGTAAAATGTGTTTTATTATTAATTTGATTAATTAATATTAATATACATGTTATATAAATGTTAATTAATTTAATTAAAGTTCCTAAGGTGCCAAAACCAGTCCAATATTGCTATTTATTTAATTTTATGCATGTGATGTATGAAATTTATTATTCTATGTACATAATGTATGTCATATAGATTAAAATCCCACCTTAGGTTAAACATTTCATGCATCATATTTATATTATAAGAATTATAATATATGGTATGCATGATAGGATTATATTATAAGTGTTATAATATAATGTATGTTTTTAATTTAATTAATATAAGTGTTATATTTCTTAGATTAAAAGCATTGACATGCATGAATACATGTGATGTATGTATATTATATAGTTTATTATTTATGTGATGAATGATCAAGCATTATAATATACAAATATATGTAACCTAAGTTAATTATTAGTTTTAAATGGTTTAGAACTTAAATACTTAGACTTAGGTTTTCTAGTTCTAATAAGATTAGAATTAGGAAATCAAATATGACTTATGAATGGAGACTAATTAGTAACTCTGTCTAAGGAAGGTTCTGTTTAAGGTTGTGGTATTTAAGCTGACGCTTTATGGAACACTCCTACATGGGAACCGACCTAGGAATGAATTTGGTCCGGAGATTCATAAGTTATATTCTCTTGAGTGGCGTTTAATTAAAAGTTGATTAAATTACTCACATAGACCTAAGTTAATAATGTGATTATAGACTTAGGCTAATCTAATATAGGTGTTATATTGGTAGACTTAGGTAAATATTAGCCGCTTTATCTAGGTCAATCCCGATTAACTTAAAGTACTAAGTGGGAGGAAATAAAGTGTATAAGATAAATTTAGTTTTCTGACCACAAATGTCCGTTAAGTTCACACCGTGATATCCATACTCGGCCTCGTGGCGCAAATGGGAGCGTCCCCTTTCGGATGATATTTGTATGGGTCAATATTCAACGTGAATGGAGAGAGTATTTATAGTGAGTGGGAGTAGGACCTGTGAAAACGGGACCCACGGTCTCTTTTATCGATTCACACCATGAGACCCCTATAATTCGCATGCTAGTTTGGCCTGGACCAGACAATCCCTTCGGAGGGCCTTGATCATGGGAGTCGGAACTCCGTGAATTCTCGAAAGGGATACAATTTTCTTGTTGGTTTTCCTTCGTAGTTCACCCTTCGATGGCTATTGTTTGGATGAATACTTGTAAATTTAAAGATAGAGGGTGACACTCACGGGATTCATTAAGAGTTAATGGATTCAGACCGAATAATGGTAATTGGATGTCTAATGGAATAAAAGTTATTCTAGTACTAGGGTCTGGTCGAGAAAGTCTCGTCCCAGAGGAGGAGAGTTTCTGTTCACCCTTCGGTGGCGGTCATTCTAAACCTTAGGGGTATCATTGCAATTTTTAATGACCTAAAGATCATAGAATAAAATTTGCTGAAACCTGATTGGATTTTCAAAGTTTTTGCAAGACTAATACAAAGTTTTTCTTATTTTCATCAAACAAAATGTCAAGTTAAATTATCGCCCTTTTAGCTTATGATAAACTCGTCGGTGATAATTTTCAAACGTGGAGAAATAATATCAACACAATACTGGTAACTGACGACCTAAAATTCGTGCTCACTAATGAGTGTCCTCAGGTATCGGGATCGACCGCATCGCGAAGTGTTCGTGTTGCGTACAATCGGTGGATCAGGGCCAATGAAAAGACCAAGGTCTACATTATTGCCAGCTTGTCTGAAATATTGACAAAGAAGCATGAGGTTATGGTCACCGCTAAGGAGATCATGGAAGCTGTAGGAAATGTTTGGACAAAAATCCTTTCAGGTCTGACACGATGCCCTCAAACACGTCTTCAATGCAAGGATGAAGGAGGGGACGTCTGTCCGTGAACACATTCTGGACATGATGATCCACTTTAACCTGGCAGAGATGAACGGAGCTTCGATCGACGAGTCGAGCAAGGTCAGCATTATAATGGAGACTCTTCCGAAGAGTTTCCTTTAGTTTCGTAGCAATGTTGTTATGAACAAAATTAGCTACACTCTGACCATCTTACTCAACGAACTATAGAACTTCCAGTCCTTGATGAGGATCAGAGGATCGAAAGCTGAGGCAAATGTTGCCTTCAGGTCCTATCACAAGGGTTCGACCTCTAGGATAAAATCTGTAGGTTCTTCAGACCCGATAGGGAAGAAGGTGAATTTGAAGAGGGAAAAGCTGACCGCGCTGCGGCCTAGAAGGGCAAAAAGGCAAGGAAGTTGCGAAGAAAGGAAAGTGTTTCCACTACAACGGGGATGGTCACTGGAAGAGAAACTGTCCCAAGTTCCTTGTCGACAGGAAGAAAGAAGGTAAATGTGATATACTTGTAACTGAAACTTGTTTAGTGGAGAGTAATGACTCTGCCTGGATACTGGATTCAGGCGCCACTAACTATGTTTGTTCTTCTTTTCAAGAAATTAGTTCCTGGCAGCGGCTGCGAGAGGGTGAGATAACACTACGGGTTGGATCCGGGGAGGTTGTCTCTGCTGCAGCAGTCGACACGGTGAAGCTATTTTTTTGGCAAGAATTATATTTTATTAGATAATTTGTATATAGTTCCAGGGTTTACTAGAAACCTAGTTTCTATTTCTTGCCTCTTAGGACATTGTATTTTCGTTCAATTTTCTGGTAATAAAGTGTTTATTTCTAGAAATGGAAATTTGTTATGTTCAACTTCACTTGAGAGTAATTTATTCGTTTTAAAGCCTAATTCGATCAAAAGTCTTTTGAATACTAAATTGTTTAAAACAGCTGAAACACGAATTAAAAGAATGAAAGTTTCTCCTAAAAAAAATGCATATCTTTGGCATCTAAGGTTAGGCCACATAAATCTCAATAAGATTGAGAGGCTAGTGAAGAGTGGACTTCTAAGCAAGTTGGAAGAAAAATCTTTACCGGTATGTGAGTCATGCCTTGAATGCAAAATGACCAAACGTCCTTTTAGTGGAAAAGGATATAGAGCCAAAGAGCCTCTTGAGCTTATACATTCTGACCTCTGTGGTTCGATGAGTGTTAAAGCACGAGGAGGTTACGAATACTTTGTATCTTTCATAGATGACTATTCGAGAGATATGGGTATAATTACCTAATGCAGAAGAAGTCTGAAACTCTTGAGAAGTTCAAGGAGTACAAGACTGAGGTTGAGAACCTGTTAGGTAAAACAATTAAAACACTTCGATCGGATCGAGGTGGAGAGTATATGGACACTGAATTCCAGGACTATATGATAGAACATGGAATTACGTCGCAACTCTCAGCACCTGGTATGCCATAGCAGAACGGCGTATCGGAGTGGAGAAAATGAACCCTGTTGGTCATGGTTCGGTTGATGATGAGCTATGCTCGGCTCCCTGATTTCTTTTTGGGTTATGCAATGGAGAATGCGGTATATATTTTGAACAACGTTCCGCCGAATAGTGTTTGTGAAACGCCTTTCGAACTCTGGAATGGACGTAAAGGCAGTTTACACTATTTCAGGATCTGGGGATGCCCGCCCCATGTGTTGGTGTCAAACCTGAAGAGGTTGGAACTCCGTTCAAAGTTGTGCCTCTTTGTAGGTTACCCAAAAGAGACTAGGGGCGATCTGTTTTACGATCCTAAGAAAAATAGGGTGCTTATGTCGACAAACGCCACTTTCCTTGAGGAAGACAACATCAGGGATGACGAAATGGACAGTACATCAGCAAGAGTTGATGATGGGACTAGTACGTCAACAAGTGTTTTGATCCTAGCTTGTCTAATCAAGTCCGTTCTCAAGAGTTGAGAATGATTCGACGTAGTGGGAGGGCTATGAGACAGCTTGAACGTTACATGGGTTTAGCTGAAACCTAAGTCGTCACCCCTGATGATTACTACGAGGATCTATTATCCTACGATCAGGCAATGCCTGACGTTGACAAAGACGAATGAATTAAAGCTATGGACCAAGAAATGGAGTCGATGTACTTCAATTTCGTCTGGGAGCTTGTAGACCAACCAAATGTGGTCAAACCTATTTATTGCAAGTGGATCTACAAGCGCAAACGTGGCGTAGATGGGAAGGTGTAGACCTTCAAAACAAGACTAGTGGCAAAGAGTTTTACCCAGGTTGAAGGGGTTGACTATGAGGAAACCTTTTCTCCTGTTGCCATGGTAAAGTCTATCAAGATCCTTCTGGCCATTGCCACACATTATGACTATGAGGTATGGCAGATGGATGTGAAGACAACCTTTCTGAATGACAATCTTGATGAGACCATCTACATGGACCAGTCCAAAGGGTTCACTGCCCAAGGCCTAGAGCAAAAGGTTTTTCGGCTTCAAAGGTCTATTTATGGACTGAAACAAGCCTCGAGGTCTTGGAATATAAGGTTTGATGAGGCGATCAAAGCTGATGGCTTTAATCAGAATGTTGATGAGCCTTGTGTCTACAGGAAAATCATCAACAACACTGTCGCATTTTTGACATTAAGGAATGGCTGGCTTCGCAATTCCAAATGAAAGATTTGGGAGAGGGCCAATATGTTCTAGGTACCCAGATAGTCCGTAACTGGAATAACAGAACGTTAGCCATGTCTCAAGCATTTTATATTAACAAGATGTTGTCTAGATATAAGATATAAAACTCCAAGAAGGGCTTACTGCCTTTCAGCCATGAGGTTCACTTGTCTAAGGATCAATGTCCTAAGACGCCACAAGAGGTTTAGGTTTTGAGATGAATCCCCTATGCCTCAGCTGTAGGGAGCCTCATGTATGCCATGTTGTGTACTAGGCCCGACATCTGTTATGCAGTTGGGATTGTCAGTAGGTATCAATCCAATCTAGGATTAGATCACTGGACAACCGTTAAGGCAATCCTCAAGTATCTTAGGAGAACAAAGAACTACTGCCTTGTGTATGGAAGTGGGGATTTGATCCTTACGGGATACACAAACTCTGACTTTTAGACAGATAAGGATTCTAGAAAATCCACTTCGGGGTCAACCTTCATTCTGAATGGAGGAACTGTAGTGTGGCGAAACATCAAGCAGGGATGCATCGCTGATTCCATGATGGAAACCAAGTATGTTGCGGCTTGTGAAGCTGCAAAGGAAGCTGTTTGGCATAGGAAGTTCATGATGGATTTGGAAGTTGTTCCAAATATGAACTTGCGGTGGACTGTTTTGTGAAAACAAGCAGTGCAAAGAGCTAACTCGAGAGAACCTCGGAGTCATAAGAGGGAAAAGCATATTGAGCGGAAGTATCACCTGATACGGGAGATTGTGCACCGCGGAGACGTGACAGTCACACAGATAACGTCAGAGCACAACGTTGCTGATCCATTTACAAAGGGTATTAATTGCCGTAGTTTATTGTATTATTACTGTCCATTTGAGAAATGTATTTTGTACTCCACTTGCTTAGTCCAAGTGGGAGTTTGTTGGGATGTATGTCCTAATCTCGTTTATGTTTGTAACATTCCAAGTTGAAATAAATAAGAGTTATTTTTTTTATCACTTTGTGTCTCGCATATTTATAAACTTAATCCAATAAACTAAGCTCCAAGGTCATTGAATTACGAGAGAACTAGAACTTGAACGGTGTGTAGTGGACACAAAAGGAGGATCACGTTCGAGTTAATTGAAGAGAATGAGAATCCCCGCGCAGCGGAAGACGATCGAATCGTCATGGTATCATCATGCAACATGTGTTTATTAAAATGATCTAACTATTAGATCTAGGCTAAACATGCTAAATTGTACAGCAAGAAGAACATACTTACTTGTTGTAGACCAATTCAGCAATCTCTCCTGCAGATCACGATTCTTCGTGCTCCTTGATCTCAACGAACTCTTCCCACGATCGGATCCCAAACACTACCAAAATAGATCTTCTTGGTTGTTCTCTTTTGGAGAAGGGAAGTTGGTGGGAACTTTTGTGTTTTGGAAGGTGAAGAGAATTGAGAGAGTAGAGAGAATATGACTTTTGGATTCTTAGGGCAAAATCCAAAAGGACAACTTGGCTTCACTTAGCTTAGCTTAAAACCCTTTTGCAAAGGGGTTTAAATAGTGGAATGATGGAGTTCAAAACTTCACATTATTACCACTTTACCACAACTATAGGTTATGTAAATCTCATTTACATAATCACATAATATAAGATATCTCATATCTCAATAATTGTGTATTAATTAAAATGAATCACATCCAATTTAATTTCTCTCAATTAATTTCTCCATTTAGCCATTGATTCAACAATTAGGCTAACATATATTTTATTATGAATCTCATTCATATTAAACTATATATTATATCATCTATATCTCATATAAATGATATAAATACTCTTAAAAGTGAAATTGAACACTTCAATTTCATGCCAAAACATTAATCCTTCTTTTATCCCATATTGAGCCAACCAAGGGACCTAATGGACCTACAGTGACGGGCTCCAATGATATGAGGTTAACCTGTCAAACTCTTTGACCCAGTCAACCAATATTCATTAACTACAGTAACATTTCACTATAGCCTGTAGCTGTACTCCCATCAGTGTAGAATATTACGTGTCCACTGATATACCCAATGCCCATGAGTCGACCCTTCACAGGTTGTTCGTAGACATGACTGGGTCAAATTACCGTTTTACCCCTGTGTCTACTTCTTGTTCCTTAAGTCCCCACTGCTCCTCTAATGAACAACATATTGTGATGGTCCAACCATACACAACACCCTTCTCAGGCTAGGGAGAAGGTGGGCGCCCATTGTCCAAGCCCTGGAGACAACACTTAAGGGAACAACCCCTCTAGATTCCCTATAGGCGGGAACGAGTGAATTTCATCTCAAGTAGTTAGGTTCCCAGCTCTCTACTTGGTTTTGTCCTTGAGAAGATAGGCATATTGGGCAAGTAACTGAGACCACCCTCACCCGTATTAGTCAAAGGACAAACCCTCGCATGAGAAGTCGACACGCTCGGGATTACGGTCGAGTCACTAATGGTCATCTATGAATTTATTAGTCTTTCTTTGTCAGCGGTGTTATATCGGTAAGTCTAATAATTCACGGTCGATCTTGTACAATCTCATTGTACAGGATGCCCCCACTCGCATGTCAACCACATGAACGAGTCAAATCACCTCGTTTGTATCTAATACAAAGCGGGCCGCATCCACAGTGTATCCAGGATTAGGTCTCCAACCTCATCCTTATACTGTAGACCGTTCGGATCATTAACTCGAACATGATCCTCCTTGTGTGTCAGCTACACACCGTTCAAGTTCTAGTGTTCTTATATATTCAATGACCCTGGAGCTTAGTTTATTGGAAATGTTTAAAATATTGCGAGACACAAAGTAAAGAAATGAATAACTCTTATTAATTTCAAAACATTATTTTACAAACACGAGATTAGGACTGAAATCCCAACAAACTCCCACTTGGACTAAGCTAGTGGAGAAGATACATTTCCAAAAATGTATTTGAGTTACAATAAAAAATACAATAAACTAGGGCATTGAATACCCGTTTACACATCTCCCACTTGCCCTAGTCAGGAAGCTGTCGAATACCTAGACTCTCTAGGTGACCCTCAAATACTTTAGCCATGAGGGGCTTTGTAAATGGATCAACTACATTGTGCTCCGATGCTATCTGCATGACTGTCACGTCTCCGCGGTGCACAATTTCCTGTATCAGATGATACTTGCGCTCAATGTGTTTACCTCTTTTATGGCTTCGAGGCTCACGTGAGTTGGCTACTGCACCACTGTTATCACAGAACAACGTGATGGCAAGTTCATATTTGAAACAACTTCCAAATCCGTCATGAACTTCCTAAGCCAAATAGCTTCCTTTGCAGCTTCACAACCCGCAACATACTCTGCTTCCATAGTGGAATCAGCAATGCATCCCTGCTTGATGCTTCGCCATACTACAGCTCCTTCATTCAAGACGAAAGCTGACCCTGAAGTGGATTTCCTAGAATCCTTATCGGTCTGAAAATCAGAATCCGTGTATCCTGTAAGGATCAAATCCCCACGCCCATACACTAAGTTGTAGTTCCACGTTCTCCTAAGATACTTGAGGATTGTCTTTACGGCTGTCCAGTGATCTAATCCTAGATTGGATTGATATCTACTGACAATTCCTACTGCGTAACAGATGTCGGGCCTAGTACACAACATTGCATACATCAAGCTCCCTACAGCTGAAGCATATGGAATGCGTCTCATATCCTCAACATGTTGAGGAGTCTTAGGACACTGATCCTTAGACAAATGAACCCCATGCCTAAAAGGCAGCAAGCCCTTCTTGGAGTGCTGCATCTTATATCTAGACAACATCTTGTCAATATAAGACGCCTGAGACAAGGCTAACATGTTGTTCTTCCGGTCCCGGACTATCTTGATACCTAGAACATACTGAGCTTCTCCCAAATCTTTCATTTGGAATTGTGAAGCTAGCCACTTCTTAACGTCAGTAAGAAATTCTGCCTCATTCCCAATGAGAAGAATATCATCCACATACAACACCAAAAATGCGACAGTTTTGTCAACGATTTTCTTGTAGACGCAAGGCTCATCGGCATTTTGATCAAAGCCATAAGACTTGATTGCTTCATTAAATCTTATATTCCAAGACCTCGAAGCTTGTTTCAGTCCATAAATGGACCTATGTATTGGGATGTATGTCCTCATCTCGTGTAGTTTGTAATATTCCAAGTTGTAAATGAATAAGAGTTATTTATTTCAACATTGTGTAATAAATAAGAGTTATTTATTTAAACTTTGTGTCTCACATTTTTCATAAACTTAATCCAATAAACTAAGCTCCAAGGTCATTGCATTATGAGAGAACTAAGAACTTGAACGGTGTGTAGTGGACACACAGGGAAGATCACGTTCGAGTTAATGACCCAAATGGTCTACAGTATATGGATAGGGTTGGAGACCTAATCTTGAATACACTGTGGATGCGACCCGCTTTGTATTAGATACAAACGAGGTGATCTGACTCGTTCATGTGGTTGACATGCGAGTGGGGGCATCCTGTGCAATGAGATTGTACAAGACCGGACCTTGAATTATTAGACTTACTGATGTAACACCGTTAACAGTATAGAGCTAATAAATTCGTAGATGACCATTATTGACTCGACCTTAATCCTGAGCGTGTTACGGACTCCTGTCTGCGGGGGTCTATCCTTTGACTAGTACGGGTGAGGGTGGCCACTGTTGCTCGCCCAATATGCCTATCTTCTCAAAAAAGGGACCACGTGGGAGTTGGAAACTTGACTACGCAAGAAGGAATTCACTCGTTCCCGACTTAGGGAAACTAGAGGGGTTGTTCCCTTAAGTGCTGTCTCCGGGGCTTAAACAACGGGGCCCCACTCTCTCATTGGCCTGAGAGGGTTGTTGTTTATGGTTGGACCATGCAACGTAGTTGTTCATTAAAGGAGCAGTGGGACTTAAGGAGCAAGGGGTAGACACAGAGGTAAAACGATAATTTGACCCAGCTGTGACTACGAACAACCTATGAAGGGTCGACTCATGGGTATTGGTTATATCGATGGACACAACTTGTCCTACGGTGATGAGAGTGCAGCTACGGGCTTTAGTGGAGTGTTACCAGTAGCTAATGAATGTTGAATAACCGGGTCAAAGAGTTTGTGAGTTAGTCTCGGATCATTGGAGCTCATCACGTGTAGGTCCATTAGGTCCTCGTTTGGCTCAAATTGGACAAATTGAGGGTTTACAGTTTGGTGTGAATTTGAAGTGTTCAAATTCATTATTTGGGTATTTATGTCATTTATATGAGATATAGATGACATAATATGTAGTTTGATGTGAATGAGATTCATAGTAAACTATAGTATAGCCTAATTGATTAATTAGTGCTAATTGGAGGAATTGAATTGAGAGAAATTAAATTGAATGTGATTCAATTTATAATTCCACATTTATGCAAATGAGATTTGTATAATAAGGTATGAGATACCTTATATAATATAATATGCAAATGTGATTTGTATATTATATGGTTGTAGTAAAATTGTGATTTGGTGGAAGTTTTAACTCCATCACACAATAGTATTTAAAGGCTTTGCAAGAAGCCTTTGGTAAGCATTTTGCCATTTTTTAGATTTTGATCCAAAAAGAGCAAGTGACTTTCTCTCATTCTCTCTCAATTCTCTCTAGAATTCTCTCCTCACCCAAAACCAAAGGTAGTCCCACCTACTCTCCCTCAACCTCCCGAGAACAACCGAGAAGACCCTTTGGAGGTGTCTCCCTGTTCGGATCGTGGTTTGTGTTCAAGGAGAACGTTGGATCGAGAGAGATCGTGACCGGAGGAGAAGAGGATTAAAGAAGTGTTCTTCAACAAGTAAGTAGTTTGTTTCCTTACTGTTTTCTTCTCCTATTTGCATGTTTAGCCTAGGATCTATGAGATAAATTCAATTTTAAGATAGGAATTACATAACGGATCAACGATGTTTCACAACGTCTTTCGCTGCGGGAATTCAAAATCCCTTCACTATGAAGCCGACAAACCTTTTGCTCTTGGCCTTGGGTCGCAACGCCATTTCGACAAGGAGCGCGCGCGTTAGGATAGCGGCGTTGCAGCGCGCCGCCTCGGCGTTGCAACGCCATCGATTATTTCCTTAATTGCCGCCAGCCTAGAGTGCGGCGCAAGGTAACGTTGTCCCCTAAAGCGCTGCAACGCACCAATTCCTTCTATAAATATATCCTTATGATTTCATTGCAAGGCGAGCACAATTTGATAGAGTTTTGCCCTAAATTTGAAATACACCTTGTAAGAAGAGAGAAAAGAGTGATTTTGGGAGCCAAAGCATTCGTGGAGGTTCGAGATTGAAGACGGGAGCTCGGAGACGAAGGACCGGCATCGACACCTAAGTTTATTTCTCTTTCTTTCAATTTGTAATAGCGTTCTAAGATGTTTTCTACTTGTTTAGTTTGTTTTTCATGTGATTTAGAGTAGCTAAACATTGTACTAGGATTTGATTTACTTGTTATGACTTTCTTGTGATGTATTGAAGCATGTTATGTCGTTATTTTTGGCAATTCGTTCTTTACTTTTTAATTTGTTGATTTAAGTGGACTCGAGAGATAAATCTTGAATTGGAGCAAAATTGTCAAAACCCTTGGAAGTCTGGCACGAGAGTGACCTAGAAATCTTAGGGAAACACATAAAGAAGTTGCTTAATGCCATGCATGTTATAGGTTCATATGGAGACTATGAGTTTATTGCATGTGTGAGGCTCACTAAGAATCGAGAGATTTTCTTGAGTATTTCACTTCTTGTTTATAATTTGATCTCATTGATTCAATGCATGTGCTAGTTAGGTCTTTAACTTGTAAAATCACTTCCTTTAATTCTATCAATTCGTGTCTCCACATGTTTGTTCGTTTGTTTGTATTTACTTTAACCAACTATCCATGTTATGTTTCTTTAGCTAAAATCGAGAATTAGTACCTTAATAATCAATTAATCTAGAAACCCATTCCCGAGGATGATACTTGGACTCATAAATCACTATACTGAAACTTGACCCGTACACTTGCGGTATTGCAATATAATATAATTTTACGCAACAAGTTTTTGGCGCCGTTACCGGGGAATGGCGATTATTTAGATTAATTAATATTAGGATAAAATTTGAAATTTTAGACTAAAGCTTGTTTGTTTGTCTTTCCTTAATTGTTTCGTGTGATTGTTTGTTTCTTTATTTGTGTTATTTTAGTTTTGTGTGTTTTTGAGTCTTTGTCCCCTGTTTTTTGGTTGTGTTGCTATTGTGTAGAGGTCTTGTCTGAATTAGTAATTTTTCAAGCATGACTTTGCATGATTTTTCTCCATCATTCTATTACTCCTCTCAGGACCCTAGTTTTGTGCATCATGATTTTTCTGAATACCATGTGTCTAATTTTTACCATTCTGTACCTGACATATATGAAAATGCACATGAGGATAGTTATTTAGGCACTTGGAACCATAGTTTTTCATTCCTTAACCAACCCCTTGAAAAATCTTCTCTTGTGGACCAATTGATGGAATATACCTTAGAATTGAAAATTTAAAATTTAGTTCATGATGAATTCGAAAGGTTGGATAGATTAGAAGCTGAGGTGGTAAGACTTTGGGAAATAGAAAAGGGATAGATCCCGAGTATCTTAATCAATTAGTAGTTTCCCTTAAGACCTTACAGAACAATTTATATTCCTTACCACTCGGAGATGCCACCTAGGAGGATTTGTTTAGATGTTAGTGAGGATAGTTTGGGGGGGAGGCGAGGCACACCATGATCAAAGTTAGTGAGGAGGACACTCGGTGATACACTTAGTTCCACAGAGAGATCCAGTGTGATAGAGTTAGAGGTCGAGAAGTCTTCTTTCCCTTTATCCCCGTAAATTTCCTTGATTTTTGATAACCATTGGTCTTTCACTCACGAGTCTTGTTTTGATTTCAGATTCTTTCATTTTATTAAACAAAAATACCAAAAATAATTATGTCTCTGGCGCCCATGAAAAGCAAGATAGCCTTTTAGACTTAGAGGGCTACATTGATTCTAGCAAGAAAGGCCCAGAGAAGTATGAGCAATTTTATGTGCCCTAATAAGTCACCGTCTAGCTAAAGACGTTAAAGAAAGCGCTTCTTGGGAGGCAACCCAAGTTTTATGTTTTATGTCTTTATTTTCTATTTTATTTTCCAGTTGTTTGTGCTTTTCTTTCTTATCTAATTTCTTTCTTTTTGTTCCTCCAGGTGTATGCCCAAGGGAGAAGCTGAGACTTGCACCCTTTTGATCCACGAGATTGAAAGGACTGTAGGAGACTCTAAGGAAGGAAGAGCGAGAACCTTAGGAGATGGCTGATCAGGAGCTCATCAACAACCCTAAACCTATCAGGGAGTATTTCCAACCTGTGTTTAATTCTGAGCAGGTTGGAATAGTCCAGGCCCCTATCAATGCTAATAACTTTGAACTGAAAACAGGGCTGATACAAATGGTTAGGGAAAGTGCTTTCAGAGGCCTAGCCACAGAAGATCCTAACTCTCATCTTCAAAACTTTTTGGAAATCTGTGGTACATTTAAAATGAATGGTATCTCTGCTGATAGTATTCGCTTACGTCTCTTTCCTTTTTCTTTGCAGGGTAGAGCCAAAGAATGGCTAGGGTCTCTTCCCTCAGGGAGTATCACTTCCTGGGAGGAGTTGGCCCAAGCCTTCATGACCAAATTCTTTCCACCTGTTAAAGCTGCAAAGTTGAGGACTGAGATAGGAACATTCAGGCAGCAAGAGGGAGAGCAGTTATTTGAAGCCTGGGAAAGGAACAAGGACATGCTCAGGAGGTGCCCACAGCATGGCTATCAGTGGCTCCAGTACAATCGCTGTTTATAATGGGTGGAAGGTAAGACCGGGACCATTCTCGGATGCCACTCTTTGGAGGGGCTTTCATGGCGTAAAATCGTGCGAGTAAGCACGTGCCTCTTGGAGGAAGTGTCAATCGCCGGCTACCGGTGGCCTCTGAGAAAATGATGATCTAAGCCATGAGTGGATTATATCAACTGGACGAGGTAACCTCTCTTAGATCTCATATAGCATCTCTCACTCATGCCTTGAATAATTTTGCAGGATCACCACAAACAGGGATGCCCTCTCAATGCTCCCAACCCAATGGAGAATCCACTATGGAGCAATTGCACTACTACGAACAATAGAAGCAACCACTATGGAGGAAATCGGACTCGAGAATAACCTACCAACACATTACAATCTAGGTTTGAGGTATCATGAGAATTTCTCTTCGCTAACAACAAGAATGTGTTGAATCCTCCTACAGGCATGCTTCTACATCGAGAGGAAACCATCTCTAGAAGACACATTGCACTCCTTCGCCATTTGAATCAGTAAGTCGGTCCAACGGTTGGAGAATGCGAGTCACGAGTTTATACGGTATAGTGACGATCATGGAGCTGCAATAAAGAATATAGAGACCCAGATTGGCCAAATGAACACATCACTCCAGGCACTGCAAGCAAGGAAAGAAACACCTTGAGGGAGTACAGTCTAGCTAAAGACGTTAAACAAAGTGCTTCTTGGGAGGCAACCCAAGTTTTACTTACTTTTGTTTTCCTATCTTTAGCCTGCTTTAGTTGTTTTTGTTGTTTTTCAATTCTTAGTTAGTTGTTATTTTACTTCGTAGGTTGTGGAGATGCCCTTCTTCGTTGAAATCCATGCTCCCATTCAGAGGAACTCCAACACACATGCTTTGGCTATCCAAGGAACTCAGAAATATCTCCATCACCCAGGACAGTATCGTTCACTTCTACCCTTATACTTGCCACATGCTTATTTCTACAAACATTGGGGACAATGTTTAGTTTAAGTTTGGGGGTGGGATTGTGTTTATTTCTTTGTGGGTATCTGAGTATGTGCTGAATTGTTGGTCTATCTTTTACATAAGTATGAGTATGATAGCCTAGGATGAGATATAATTGAAAATCTTTGTGATTCTACTGAAACCTGAAAGCATGACATGAATTTGAGTTAATTTAAAAAATTTTCTTGAGTTTTTCCTGCATTATATGCACATAGCCTTTGTTCCTGTAGTTTTGAAATGCTTAGAACAAAGTTATTAGGTTTAGAAGTTTGATGTCACCTCGATAGGTCTGAGAACTGATTTGAGAGTTAAACTGCAGGATAGGGTGAATGACAATATGAAGTGCATGATCTGTATAATATGTGCATTATGTGAAAGAGTTGTCGTTTGTTTTTGTTGTTATGTTTGTTAAAGAAAAAAATCGTGAGGACAAAAAGAGCTACCTTCTTTGTGATCAGTTAGGCCACTCATTGAGCGAGTGCTGCAGGTAAGGGTCCTCAGAGTGGATGTGTGAAAGCTAGTGTCCTTTCACAAAAAAAAAAAAAGAAGAAAATAGAAAAAAAAGTGGCATCAAAAGAGTGATTAAGTGCTGAGTAAAGTTGTTTATCTCGGAATGTGGAGAGGCTCAAAGATTAGTAACTAAGACCAGTGTAGGGGGAAGTTGAATGGAGAACCTAATAAAGTTGATCCGGGCTTAGTAAAAATAAAGGGACATAGGCTAACCACACACACACGTAGGAACACTTAGGAAAAGTTTTAAATTACTTGTTGAAGTGTTATGTTTAAGTGTTTCCTGTGATTGCAAAATATTCTCTTAAATCTTTGAGGCTTGAATCACATGTATGTTTAAGAATAATCTAATGTTTAACTCTGTTTTTGCTCGGGACTAGCAAAAGTTTAAGTTTGGGGGTGTTTGATAGCACATAAAATGTGCTATCCTTAGGCTTAATTATTGCTAGTTTTATGATGATTTCAGGGCTTTTACGTGGTTAATTTATTCAATTTCAGGTTAAGAGCTTAAACGGAGCTATTGGAGACAATTTGGATCACTCGGGATCAAAACAAAGCTATTTGGAGCTAAAAAGAATACCAATTGGAAGAGAAAGAACCAATCCAAGTATAATGACCCGAGGCGATGGCGTTGCAACGCTGGTTATAGCGTTCCAACGCCGAATGTGCAGCCAAGACGCGTTGAAGACCCCAGGCGATAGCGTTGCAACGCTGCCTAGCAGCGTCGCAACGCTATCTCGATAAGAAGGCATGCACGAAGAACCGCACAGCGGGCGTTGCAACGCTGCCTCACAGCGTCGCAACGGCATTTCGACAAGGAGCGCGCGCGTTAGGGTAGCGGCGTTGCAACCCTGCCCTCAGCGTTGCAACGCCATCGATTATTTCCTTAATTGCCAGCCGCCTAGGGTGCGGCGTTACTGCATTTGCACCGATTCCTTCTATAAATATATCCTTATGATTTCATTGCAAGGGGAGCACAATTTGATAGAGTTTTGCCCTAAATTCGAAATACACCTTGTAAGAAGAGAGAAAAGAGTGATTTTGGGAGCCAAAGCGTTCGTGGAGGTTCGAGATCGAAGACGGGAGCTCGGAGACGAAGAACCGACATCGACACCTAAGTTTATTTCTCTTTCTTTCAATTTGTAATAGCGTTCTAAGACGTTTTCTACTTGTTTAGTTTGTTTTTCATGTGATTTAGAGTAGCTAAACATTGTACTAGGATTTGATTTACTTGTTATGACTTTCTTGTGATGTATTGAAGCATGTTATGTCGTTATTTTTGGCAATTCGTTCTTTACTTTTTAATTTGTTGATTTAAGTGGACTCGAGAGATAAATCTTGAATTGGAGCAAAATTGTCAAAACCCTTGGAAGTCTGGCACGAGAGTGACCTAGAAATCTTAGGGAAACACATAAAGAAGTTGCTTAATGCCATGCATGTTATAGGTTCATATGGAGACTATGAGTTTATTGCATGTGTGAGGCTCACTAAGAATCGAGAGATTTTCTTGAGTATTTCACTTCTTGTTTATAATTTGATCTCATTGATTCAATGCATGTGCTAGTTAGGTCTTTAACTTGTAAAATCACTTCCTTTAATTCTATCAATTCGTGTCTCCACATGTTTGTTCGTTTGTTTGTATTTACTTCAACCAACTATCCATGTTATGTTTCTTTAGCTAAAATCGAGAATTAGTACCTTAATAATTAATTAATCTCGAAACCCATTCCCGAGGACGATACTTGGACTCATAAATCACTATACTAAAACTTGACCCGTACACTTGCGGTATTGCAATATAATATAATTTACGCAACACACTCTTTGATGGAACATTGTTCAAAATGTAAACGCATGATCTCTCTGCGCACCTCGAAGCGAATCGTGAGACGAGCATAGCTCATCATCGGCCGAACCATGTCCAACAAGGTTCTGTTTCTCCTCTCCGATACACCATTCTTTGTGGCATACCAGTCTTGAGAGTTGGGATGTAATTAAAGTGTTCTATCATATAGTCACGGAATTCGGTGTCCATGTACTCTCCACCTCGATCCGATCGAAGTGTTTTAAGCGATTTACCTAAGAGGTTCTCAACCTCGGTCTTATACTCCTTGAACTTTTCAAGAGTTTGGACTTCTTATGCATTAGGTAAATATACCCATATCCGGAGTAATCGTCTCATGAAAGACACGAAGTACTCATAACCGCCCCGAGCTTTAACATTCATCGGACCACAGAGGTCAGAATGTACTAACTCGAGAGGCTCTTTGGCTCTATATCCTTTTCCACTAAAAGGACGTTTGGTCATTTTGCCTTCAAGGCATGACTCACATACTGGCAAAGAGTTTTCTTCCAACTCGTTTAGAAGTCCACTCTTCACTAGTTTCTCAATCCTATTGAGATTAATGTGGCTCTTAGTAGATGCCAAAGATGGGCATTTTCTTTTGGAGAAATTTTTGCTTTCTCAGTTCGTGTTTCCACAGTTTTAAACAATTCAGTATTTAAAACACTTTTAACCGAATTGGGTTTTAAAACATACAGATTATTTTCAAGTGAAGCTGAACAAATAACATTCCCTTTGAAAGAAATAAACGCTTTATTTAATTCAAAAGAAACTGAAATACAGTGTTCAATTAAGCAGGAAATAGAAACAAGGTTTCTAGTAAACCCTGGAACTATGTACAAATTGTCTAACAATAAGTACTTCCGCCAAAATGGCAGCTTCACCGTGCCAATTGTTGCAGCAGAGACAAGCTCCCCGGATCCAACCCGTAGAGTCACCTCACCCTCTCGCAGCGGCTGCCAGGAATCAATCCCCTGAAAAGAAGAACAAACGTGGTTAGTGGCGCCTGAATCTAATATCCAGGAAGAGTCATTACTCTCCACTAAACATGTTTCTACCACAAGTAAATCACATTTACCTTGGTTCTTCCTCTCGGCCAGGAATTTGGGACAGTTTCTCTTCCAGTGTCCGCTTCCATTGCAGTGGAACCACTTTCCTTTCTTTGCAACCTCCTTGACCTTCTTGCCCTTCTGGGCGGCAGCTCGGTCAGTTTTACCCCTCTTCATCCTCTTCTTCCCTTTCGGGCGTAAAGGAGCAATAGATTTTGTCCCAGAGGTCGAACCTCAGATTCCTTGACCCTGTTCAGGGACTGGAAATTCTGTAGCTCATTGAGGAGGGTAGTCAGATTGTAGCTAATTTTGTTCCTAACAAACATTGCTCTAAATCAAGAAAAGTCTTGGAAGAGTCTCCATGATAAAATCGACTGGCTCGACTCGTCGATCGAAGCCCCATTCATCTCGGCCGATTAAAGCGGGTCATCATGTCTAGAACATGTTCACGGACTGACGACCCCTCTTTCCTCCGACCGTTGAAAATGTATTTGAGCGAGTCATGCCGGACCTGAAAGGACTATTGCCCAAACATTTCCTGCAAGGACTCCATGATTTCCTTAGCGGAAACCATCAACTCATGCTTCTTTGCCAAGACATCAGACATGCTGGCAATTATGTAGACCTTGGCCTTTTCATTAGCCCTGATCCATCGTTCGTACGTATCGCGAACAACTCGCGATGCGGTCGCGCCCGACATCTGAGGACACTCCTCAGACAACACGAACTTTATGTCGTCAATTACCAATATTGTATTGATGTTGTTTTTTCAGCTCTGGTAATTATCTCCCACTAACTTATCGGAAGCAAGTAAAGCTATAATAGCGCTAGACATTTTTAGCTGAAAATTTAAGAAAATTTGTATTAGAATGATACCCTAAAGGTTTAGAATGACTGCCACCGAAGGGTGAACAGAACACTCATCCTTTAGGACAAGACTTTCTCGATCAGACCCTAATCCCAGAATAACTCTTATTCCATTAGGCATCCAATTACCATTGTTCGATCAAATTCATTAACACTTAATGAATTCTGTGAGTGTCACCCTCAATCTTTAAGTTTCCAAGTATCCGTCCTAACAATAGCCACCGAAGGGTGAACTAAGAAGGAAAACCAACCAGAAAACTGTATCCCTTTCGGGAATTCACTGTGTTCCGACTCCCATGATCAAGCCCTCCGAAGGGATTGTCTGGTCCAGGCCAAACTAGCAGGCAGATCATAGGTGTCTCATGGTGCAAATCGAAAGAAGAGACCGTGGGTCTCGTTTTCACAAGTCCCGCTCCCATTCACTATAAGTACTCTCTCCATCCACGATGATATTGACCTATACAAATGCCACCCGAAGGGGAATGCTCTCATTTACGCCACGAGGCCGAGTATAGATCTCATGGTGCGGACTTGAAGGAGATTTGTGGTTGAAAATTTAAATGTATCTCATACACTATATTTCCTCCCACTTAGTACTTTAATTTTAATAGGGATTGACCTAGATAATCGGCTAAAAAATACCTAAGTCTACCAATATAACTCTTATATGGTATTTTGCCTAAGTCTATAATCACATTATTAACTTAGGTCTATGTGAGAAAATTAATTAACACTTAATTAATCTGGCGCTCACGTAAATATAACCTAAGAATCTCGGACCAAATTCACTCCTGTGCCGGTTTCGTGTAGGGGTGTTCATAGCGTCAACTTAAATATCCGACCTTAGATAAAACCTTCCTTAGAAAGAGTTACTAATCAGTCTCCATTCAAAGATTATATTTGATTTCCTAAATTTCTAATATAATTAGAAAATTAGAAAACCTAAGTCTAATTATTCAAGTTCTAAACACTTTAAAACTAATAATTAACTTAGGTTGCATGCATTTCTATGTTATAGTGTTTGAACATTCATCACATGAATAACTATATACTATAACATAATATCATTCATCATATGAATATAAATGCATGAGCATACTTTAATCTAAAAATATAACACTTATATTAATTAAATTAAAAATGCATTTAATTACATTATAACGCTTATAACATAACCTATCATGAAAACTATATTATAACTCTTATAATATATATGATGCATGAAAATGTTTAACCTAAGGTGGGATTTTAAAACTATATGACATACATTATGCACATAGAAATTAATTAAAATTATACATCTCATGCATAAAATAATTAAATAGAAAAATTGGACCGGTTTTTGGCACCTAGGAGCAATTATTTAATTAATGAAAATTAATATAACATTTATATTAATAATATTTAATAAAATAATTAAAGAAATAAATTAAAAAAACGATTTTTATAAAAAAAACTGAAAATTAATAAAACCAACAGTCAGAAAATGCTCCACGTCGCGTGCATTAATTCTTCAACGCATACAGCGTTGCAACATCGTATGCGGCGTTGCAACGCCGCCGCTTATAGCGTCGAGGCGCGTTCTCAACGGCAACGACGTTGCAACGCTACGCCCAGCGTTGCAACGCCATCGTGCTGCATAGCCTCCGACCGCAAGCACGACGTTGAGACGCCGTTGGGCAGCGTCTCAACGCCATCGACAAACAACATTCTTCTTGCTGTTTTTTTCTCCAGTTTTTCGCCTGTTTCCGCTCCGATTTCTTCACAGCAACTCTTGCTACAAACGACCCGGACTTACAGACTCGATTTACAACAAAATTGCCCAAAACAACGGGCCCTTACATTGATCTCATCAACATAATTGTAAATCTAATCTAGTGCCAAAAATCGAAAACATCCATTTTGCAAACCAAACATTCATCTCATGAAAACATGGTAAAATACCCACTTAAATCTTAATTAAACAGCGCATAGATGAATGACCATCGAAATGGCTCTGATACCATTTGAAGGGAATGAGAATCCCCGCACAGCGAAAGACGATCGAATCGTCATGGTATCATCATGCAACATGTGTTTATTAAAATGATCTAACTATTAGATCTAGGCTAAACATGCTAAATTGTACAACAAGAAGAACATACTTACTTGTTATAGACCAATTCAGCAATCTCTCCTGCAGATCACAATTCTTCGTGCGCCTCGATCTCAACGAACTCTTCCCACGATCGGATCTCAAACACTACCAAAATAGATCTTCTTGGTTGTTCTCTTTTGGAGAAGGGAAGTTGGTGGGAACTTTTATGTTTTGGAAGGTGAAGAGAATTGAGAGAGTAGAGAGAATATGACTTTTGGATTCTTAGGGCAAAATCCAAAAGGACAACTTGGCTTCACTTAGCTTAGCTTAAACCCCTTTTGCAAAGGAGTTTAAATAGTGGAATGATGGAGTTCAAAACTTCACATTATTACCACTTTACCACAACTATAGGTTATATAAATCTCATTTACATAATCACATAATATAAGATATCTCATATCTCAATAATTGTGTATTAATTAAATTGAATCACATCCAATTTAATTTCTCTCAATTAATTTCTCTATTTAGCCATTGATTCAACAATTAGGCTAACATATAGTTTATTATGAATCTCATTCATATTAAACTATATATTATATCATCTATATCTTATATAAATGATATAAATACTCTTAAAAGTGAAATTGAACACTTCAATTTCATGCCAAAACATTAATTCTTCTTTTATCCCATATTGAGCCAACCAAGGGACCTAATGGACCTCAAAGTGTGAGCTTCAATGATATGAGGTTAACTTTGTCAAACTCTTTGACCCAAGAAACCAATATTCATTAGCTACTGATAACATTCCACTATAGCCTGTATTTGTACTCATCGATGTAGAATATTACGTGTCCACTGATATAACCAATGCCCATGAGTCGACCCTTCACAAGTTGTTCGTAGACATGGCTGGGTCAAATTATCGTTTTACCCGTGTGTCTACTTCTTGTTCCTTAAGTCCGCACTGCTCCTCTAATGAACAACATATTGTGATGGTCCAACCATACACAACACCCTTCGGGCCGGTGAGAAGGTGGGCGCCGTTGTCCAAGCCCCGAGACAGAGACTTAAGGGAACAACCCCTCTAGATTCCCGATAAGGCGAGCGAGTGAATTCCATATCGCGTAGTTAGGTTCCCGACTCTACTTGGTTACGTCCACGAGAAGATAGGCATATTGGGCAAGTAAATCGAGACTACCCTCACCCGTACTAGTCAAAGGACAGATCCCCGCAGACAGAAGTCCGTAATACGCTCAGGATTCAGGTCGAGTCACTAATTGTCATTTATGAATTTATTAGTCTTTACTGTCAACGGTGTTATATCAGTAAGTCTAATAATTCACGGTCCGGTCTTGTACAATCTCATTGTACAGGATGCCCCCACTCGCATGTCAACTACATGAACGAGTCAGATCACCTCGTTTGTATCTAATACAAAGTGGGTCGCATCCACAGTGTATCCAGGATTAGGTCTCCAACCTCATCCTTATACTGTAGACCGTTCGGGTCATTAACTCGAACGTGATCCTCCTTGTGTGTCAACTACACACCGTTCAAGTTCTAGTTTTCTTATATATTCAATGACCCTGGAGCTTAGTTTATTAGAAAGGTTTAAAATATTGCGAGACACAAAGTAAAGAAATGAATAACTCTTATTAATTTCAAAACATTATTTTACAAACACGAGATTAGGACAGAAACCCAAACATTAATGACCCGAACGGTCTACAGGATACGGATAGGGTTGTAGACCTAATCCTGGATACGCTGTGGATGCGACCCGCTTTGTATTAGATACAAACGAGGTGATCCAACTCGTTCATGTGGTTGACATGCGAGTGGGGGCATCCTGTGCAATGAGATTGTACAAGACAGGACCGTAAATTATTAGACTTACTGATGTAACACCGTTAACAGTATAGGGCTAATAACTTCGTAGATGACCAATAGTGACTCGACCTTGATCCTGACCGTGGTATGAAGTCCTGTCTGCAAGGGTCTGCCCTTTGACTAGTACGGGTGAGGGTGGTCACAGTTACTCGCCCAATATGCCTATCTTCTAAGGGACAGGACCACGTGGGGAGCTGGAAACTTGACTACGTGATATGGAACTCACTCGTTCCCGATTAAGGGAAACTAGAAGGGTTGTTCCCTTAAGTGTTGTCTCCAGGGCTTAGAAAACGGGCACCCACCCTCTCACTGGCCAGAAAGAGATGTTGTTCATGGTTCGACCATGCAATGTAGTTGTTCATTAGTGGAGCAGTTAGACTTAAGGAGCAAGAGGTAGACACAGGGGTAAAATGGTTATTTGACCCAACTGTGACTACGAACAACCTGTGAAGCGTCGACTCACGGGCATTGGTTATATCAATGGACACAACTTGTCCTATGGTGATGGGAGTGCAACTACGGGCTTTAGTGGAGTGTTACTGTAGCTAATGATTGTTGAATAATCGGGTTAAAGAGTTTGATAGGTTAATCTCGAATCATTGGAGCTCGTCACCTGTAGGTCCATTAGGTCCCTCGGTTGGCTCAAATTGGATAAATTGAGGGTTTACAGTTTGGTATGAATTTGAAGTGTTCAAATTCATTCTTTGGGTATTTATGTCATTTATATGAGATATGATTGACATAATATATAGTTTAATGTGAATGAGATTCATAATAAACTACAGGTTAGCCTAATTGATTAATTAGTGTGAATTTGGAGAAATTGAATTGAGAGAAATTAAATTGAATGTGATTCAATTTAAAACTCCACAATTATACCAATGAGATTTGTATAATAAGGTATGAGATACCTAATTGTATGTAATATGCAAATATGATTTTTATATTATAAAGTTGTGGTAAAATGGTGATTTGGTGGAGATTTCATGTCCACCACTCACCATTATATAAAGGTTTCATGAGAAGCCTTTTGGAAGACAAGTACTCATTTCTTGGAATTTCCATAAAAAGTAACTCTCTCTTCTCTCAATTCTCTCTACAAAATTCTCTCCACCTAAACCAAAGGGAGTCCCACTATTCTCCCTCAACTAATCAAGAACAACCGAGAAGTCATTTTTGAGGTGTCCAATTTGTTCGGTTCGAGAGATCGCGTGAAAAGATCGTTGGCACGAAGAGTTCATGATCGGAGAAGAAAATATCGAAGAAGGGTTTTTCAACAAGTAAGTGTTATTATTACTTTTTGTTTTCTTCTTGAATTACAACATGTTTAACCTTGATTAAAGTAGTTTAATTCAATTTTAAGAAAATGACTTCACAACCAACACCACGACGTTTCATGTGGTTCCGCTGCAGGATTTCCATTCCCTTCAATGGGGAGGATCGCGTTCCAATTAATGACCCGTACGGTCTACAATATATGGATAAGGTTGGAAACCTCATCTTGGTGAGATTGTGGATGCGACCCGCTTTGTATTAGATACAAACGAGGTGATCCAACTCATTCATGTGGTTGACATGCAAGTGGGGGCATCATGTGCAATGAGATTGTACAAGATACGATCGTGCAATGAGATTGTAGAAGATACGATCTCGAACCTCCACGAATGCTTTAGCTCCCAGGGAATGCTCACTTTCCTCTTCTTACAAAGAGTATTTTAAAATTAGGGTGCAAGGACTATCAAATTCGGCTCCCTTTGCAAGAAGAAATCATGTTCTATTGATAAGGCTTCTCAGCACAGCGTTGCAACGCTGTGCCCTAAACGCGTAGCAGATATGGAAAGCATCGACAACGTTGAAACGCTGAGGGCAGCGCTACCCAAAGCGTGCGCGTCCTTATCGATCTGACTTTGCAACGCTGGTAAGCAGCGTTGCAACGCCCTCGCCAGGACCTTTCACAATATTCTTCTTATCAAGATAGCGTTGCTACGCTGCAAAGCAACATTGCAAAGCTATCGACATGGCTCCTCTATACACAAAATCAGTTCAGCGTTGCACCGCTATGCATGGCATTGCAACACCATCATCTCGGGTCTACTAGCTTGGATTGGTCCTTCTACTTCCAATTGATATTATTTTAAGCTCCAAAAAGCCTCGATTCAATCCCGAGTTATCCAAAATGTCTCCAAATATTCTTTTTTAAGCTCTTTCCCTGAAATTCAATGATTAACACACATAAAAGCCCTTGAATTATCATAAAACTAGCAATAATTAAACCTAAGGATAACACATTTTGCGTGCTATCAAGCACCCCCAAATTTAAACTTTATCTAGTCTCGAGCCAAAACAAAATTAAACATGAGATTGTTCTTATACATACATTTGATTCAAGCCTCAAAGATTTAGAAGAAAATTTTAGCAATCACAGGAAACAATCAAACATAATACTTCAATGAGCAATTTAAAACTCTTCCTAAGTGTTCCCACGTGCATGTGTGATTAGCCTATGTTCCCTTCATTTTTACTAAGTCCGAATCAACTTTATTAGGCTCTTCATTCAACTTCCCCTACACTGGTCATAAGTACTAATCCTTGAGCCTCCCCACATTCAACAAATAAATAACTCTACTAAGCACTTAATCACTTTTTTCTATTTTTTTTTGTGTAAGGACACAAGCTTTCACACATCCACTGTAGGGACCCTTACCCAGAACATTCGCTCAATGAGTGGCCTAACTGATCACAGTCAAGGTAGCTCTTTTTGTCCTCACAATTATTTTTCTTTAGCGAATAAACAACAAAAACAGACGACAACTCTTTCACGTAATGCACATATTATACAGATCATGTGTTGGGATTTGTTTCCTAAAACTAATAGTTTGTAATATGTTGTAACTATTGTAATAAAGTGTTATTATTTCAATAAAGTGTTATTGTTCGTTATCTACGAGTTTGCCTTTATTTAAACCCTAAATCCAATAAACTAAACATCCAAGGCTATTAAATGAATCTCTAACTGAATGTAATGTACATAAAAAGGATCTCGGTTCGAGACACAACCTAAAGGGTCTATAGTTAGGGGATAAGGTTTTGGTACCTTACCCTGGTTAAACTATGGATGTGGCCTACTTTGTATTTGATACAAACACGGTGATCCTAACGTGTTCGTGTAGATGACATGTGAGTGGGGATATCCTATGTAATGAGATTACATAAGACCGAACCACGAAATAGTAACCTCTAGTTTGTAAACCGTTGACTAGTTAGGTTTCTATTTCACTAGGATGACCTAGGCAACTTGATCTCAATCTGAAAGGTGTTACGAACTCCTGTTCGCGAGGGATTGTCCTTTGACTAGTATGGGTGAGAGTGGCCAGATTCGCCGACTCAATATGCCTACCTTCTTGGGGACAAGACCGAGTGAGCGGCTGGGAACTTAACTTAGCAAGATGGAATTCACTCCTTCCCACCTACTAGGGTAAGTAGAGGAATGTTTCCTTAAGTGGTGTCTCCGGGACATGAACAAAGGGCTCGACCCTCTCATTGGCTCGAGAGGGACTATGTTTGTTGGTAGGACCACAAACTAATTGTTCATTAGAGGAGCACTAGTACTTAAGGTACAAGTTGTAACCCAGGGGTAAAACGATAATTTGACCCAGCTGGTGTTACAAACATTCGTGAAGGATTGACTTGCTGTTATTGGTCAATATCCATGGACACATAAATATATCTGCAGTGGGAAGAGTGCAGCTGTGAGACTTTAGTGGAGTGTTCCCGCAGTTAACGAATGTTGATTGGGAGGTTAATGAGATTAACCGAACAATCTCGTATCGTTGGAGCTTCTGATCTGTAGGTCCATTAGGTCCACCTTCTAGCTCGTAAGGGTTCTTAGATCATTTGAATTTGAAATGTTCAAATTCATTAGGGAATATATTTAATGTATTTAGATACGATATAATATATAGTTTTGGAACTATATATTAAAAATTTAATGTGAATATGATCCATATTAAATTATATGAGAGAATTGAATATTTGAAAGAGTTCAAATTGCAAACTATAGGATAAAATTTAATGTGCAGTGGTTGTACATTAAAACTATAGGTTAAAGGGGTAATGTGATTAAATGAGATTTAACCCGATATTTAATTTGTATTATTTAAATATGATTTAAATGAATAATTAAATTTGATTTAATTATATTATTATTATTATTATTATTATTATTATTTTAATAATAAATGAGGGAACGTGTCATCTAGACACGTTCCCCACTACCCTCCTCCCCTTCTCCCTATCGACAGTTTAACAGGGAGAAGGGGGTTGCTCTTTTGGGTGAACGATCAATGAGATTGAACTGACAGAAGGAAAAAATTGGCTCTCTCTCTCAATCTCCAAAATTTCCTTCTTCTTCCAGTTGTTGGATCCTTCCCACAAAGGAAGATCTAAGCATTCAGAGACATAGGAGGTTTTCCTCATGGTGTTGTCCAACTGAAGAAAACACAGAAGTTTCTTGGAAGTTCTTGTGTTGCTGTACTGTTTGGAGCAACAAGTTGCTGGAGAAAGTCTACAAAGGTATTCCTTTCTTCCCTTTAGTTTAATTGTTAAACTTAACATATGTTTGCATGTATGCAATTAATTCATGTCTAATAGGATTAGAATTTAATGCTTGTTCTATATTTTTTTTTTGTCAATGTACTGGTTTTTGTTTCAATGAAAACAATCAAGCAATTTACGATTCCAAACACGTTTTCGCTGCTCAAGGAGATCAGATCTCCATCAATTGGTATCCGAGCAATGCTTGTATTGTTTTGTTTTGAAACAACATTGCATTGATTTGGTGGGAAATGCATTTGGTTTGCTGTAAAACTGTTTAGGAATTTTTTGGCCTTAATTTACTTTGATTTTGATCAATTAGTTTGTAAAGGCCCCTGCGTTTTTGGGCATAAAGTGCATAATTGAGTCTGTAATTGAGTTACGAGTCGTTTGGGACCAATTTCATGCAATTCGATTGAGAATCGAAGGAGAAATTGAAGAACGAAGCTGTTGTGTTCGTGAGTTTTTGCCTCACCGGAAACAGCGGTGTTGTAACGCCGTTCATCATCGCCACTGCATTTGAAGAAAGCGCGGCGTCAAGCGCCGGCGCTCCCTATCGACAAGGGCGCTCAAGGGGTCAACGACGTTGCAACGCTGCCCCTCAGCGTTGCAACGCCATCCCGATAGCAGGCGCACATAGGACAAAGCGGGCGTTGCAACACTGGTATCAGCGTTGCAACACCGTGGGGCATTCCAGCATCTGCAGATCGGTTTGGTTGGTTCGTTGGTTTTGGTCCGGTTCGAGCGGTTCAAGGCCGGTTCAGGGTATTTTTGGACCGGTTTCATGAATTAAAATTAATGTAATTTTAATTTTGCACTTTAGGGGCCAAATTATTCCGATTTTACATCTATATATCTTTATGAATGTGATTTAGAATTTTCCCACCATAGGATAAGCATGTTCATGCATTTTATTTATATAAATGTTATATGAATATGGTTGAATGCATGATTAATTTATTTTTTCATAAGTAATTAATTATAAGTGTTATAATTAGATTATATGGAAAATAAATTGCATGGAGCATGAAATTACTTGGTTTAAAATAAATGTTATTTTGTTTAAGTAATTTTATAATTCAATTAGTTGAATTTCTTTTATAATTCTAATTCAGCATGTCGTCCTCAATAATAGCCTTACTTAAAAGCGACCGTTTAACTGGTGAGAATTTTACTACGTTGAAGTCCAACTTGAATACGATTCTCGTTGTTGACGACCTACGATTTTATCTTATCGAGGAATGTCCTCGGATCCCGCTCGTAATGCTCCTCAATGCATAAGGAGGCGCAGACCCATTGGATCAAGGCCAATGACAAGGCCAAGGTCTACATTTTGGCTAGTGTTTCTGAAGTTCTGACCAAAAAGCACGAGGGCATGGTCTCAGCTCGTGAGATCATGAGTTCGCTGCAGGAAATATTTAGACAACCGTCTGGACAGATTCGGCACGAATCCCTCAAATACGTTTATAACTCCCGTATGAAAGAGGGGTTATCCGTGAGAGAACACGTTCTTGATCTGATGATCGACTTCAATGTGGCTGAGATGAACGGAACGGTCATTGACGAGCAAAGTCAGGTATTGTTCATCCTGGAATCTCTTCCGAAGAGTTTCCTGCAATTCTGCAGCAATGCGGTGATGAACAAGATAGAGTATAACCCGACTACTCTCCTAAATGAACTACAAACTTTCCAGTCTCTTATGAAGAATAAGGGACAGGCTGATGAAGAGGCAAATCTGTTTGCCCATTCCAGAAGGTTCCAGAAGGGTTCATCCTCTGGGACTAAGTCTTGTACCTCATCTTCTGGGCTTAAGAAGACCCAAAAGAAGAAAATAGGAGGGAAAGGGAAGGCACCACTCACGACAAAGCCAAGGGAAAAGCCAAGGTTGCGAGATAAAGGAAAATATTTCCCACCGCAACGTGGATGAGCACCGAAGCGAAAGCGCCCAAAATACCTTCTTTGAGCTCAAAGAGAAGAAAGATAAATCAGATTTACTTGTTCTTGAAACTTGTTTAGTGGAAAATAATGATTTGACCTGGATACTTGATTCAGGAGCCACTAATCACGTTTACTCTTCATTTCAGGAAACTAGTTCCTTCAAAGAGCTCGAAGAGGGTGAGATGACGCTCAGGGTCGGAATGGAAGACGTCGTCTCAACTCGTGCAGTGGAAGATGCCAAGCTATTTTTCGGAGATAGATTTCTTTTATTAAAAAATATGTATATAGTTCCTAAGCTTAAAAGGAACTTAATTTCTATCTCTTGTTTAATAGAACTTGGATATTGTATTTCTTTTTCAATTAATGAAGTGTTCATTTTGAAAGAGGGTGTCAATATTTGTTCTGCTAAATTGAAAAATGGCTTGTATGTACTTAAACCGAACAAAACGAAAGCAATTTTAAATCATGAGATGTTTAAGAATGCTAACACTCAAAATAAAAGGCAAAGAATTTCTCCAAACAATAATACCTATCTATGGCATCTTAGACTTGGTCATATTAATCTCAACTGGATTGAGAGACTCTCTAAGAATGGACTTCTAAATAAGTTAGAAGATGATTCTTTACCTCCTTGCGAATCTTGCTTGGAAGGTAAAATGACCAAGCGACCTTTTACAGGAAAAGGTTACAGAGCCATAGAACCCTTAGAACTTGTACATTCGGATCTTTGTGGTCCGGTGAATGTTAAAGCTCGAGGAGGGTACGAATATTTCATCTCTTTCATAGATGATTATTCGACGTATGGCTATCTATACCTAATGCATCACAAGTCTGAAGCTCTTGAAAAGTTCAAAGAGTATAAGGCTGAAGTAGAGAATGCATTAGGGAAAGTCATTAAAACACTTCGATCGGATCGAGGTGAAGAGTATATGGATTTGAGATTCCAGGACTATATGATAAAACATGGAATTAAATCTCAACTCTCTGCACCTAATACGCCACAACAAAATGGTGTGTCAGAAAGGAGAAATAGAACTTTGTTAGACATGGTTCGTTCTATGATGAGCTATGCTCAGTTGCTCGCCTCGTTTTGGGGATACGCAGAGAGGCTGCAGATTCAAATCTTAAACAGTGTTCCATCAAAAAGTGTTTCAGAAACACCTTTTGAACTTTGGAAGGAGCGTAAACCTAGTTTACAACACTTCTGGATTTGGGGTTGTCCGGCACACGTGCTCGTGACAAACCCGAAGAAACTGGAACCTCGTTCAAGATTGTGCCAATTCGTTGGCTATCCCAAAGAAACGAGAGGTGGTCTTTTCTACGACCCACAGAAAACAAGGTGATTGTGTCGACAAACGTCACGTTCTTAGAGGAAGATCACATGAGGAACCACGTACGGCGTAGTAAATTAGTGTTAAATGAAGCTACTCATGAACCAACGAGAGTTATTGATCAAGTTGGACCTTCATCAAGAGTTGATGGAGGAGTCAGCACCTCAAGTCAGTCTCGTCCTTCTCAATCGTTTGGAATGCCTCGACGCAGTGGGAGGGTTGTTTCCCAACCTGACCGCTACTTGGGTTTAGCTGAAACTCAAGTTGTCATACCTGATGACGGCGTAGAAGATCCATTGGCCTTATAAACAGACAATGAATGATGTAGACAAGGACCAATAGATCAAAGCCATGGACCTTGAAATGGAGTCAATGGACTTCAATTCAGTATGGGAATTTGTAGACCAACCTGAAGGGGTTAGACCCATAGGGTGTAAATGGATCTATAAGAGAAAGAGAGATGCGGCTGGAAAGGTACAGACCTTTAAGGCTAGGCTTGTAGCAAAGGGTTTTACCCAAAGGGAAGGAGTTGACTATGAAGAAACTTTTCCCCCTGTTGCTATCTTTGAAGTCTATAAGGATACTCTTGTCCATAGCCGCATTTTATGATTATGAAATTTTGCAAATGGACGTCAAGGCGCTTTTTGAATGGTAGTCTTGACGAGAGCGTCTATATGTCTCACCCCGAAGGGTTCATAGCCCAAGGTCAGGAGCAAAAAGTTTGCAAGCTTAATCGATCCATTTATGGGTTGAAACAAGCGTCAAGATCTTGGAATATAAGATTTGATACTGCAATCAAGTCTTACGGCTTTGACAGAAACGTTGATGAGCCTTGTGTTTACAAGAGGATCATCAACGACAAAGTACCTTTGTTGGTACTTTATGTGGATGATATCCTACTCATTGGGAATGATGTAGGATACCTTACTAACATAAAAAATTGGCTGGCGACCCAATTCCAAATGAAAGATTTGGGAGAGGCGCAATATGTTATTGGGATTGAGATATTCAGGAATTGCAAGAATAGAACGCTAGCACTGTCTCAAGCGTCTTATATCGACAAAATGTTGTCCAAATATTCGATGCAGAATTCCAAGAGGGGCTTATTACCCTTCAGGCATGGAGTTCATCTGTCTAGGGAACAGTGTCCCAAGACACCTCAAGAAGTTGAGGATATGAGATGTATTCCCTAAGCCTTTTCAGTAGGTAGCTTAATGTATGCTTTGCTATGCACGAGACTGAACATTTGTTATGCAGTGGGAATAGTCAGTAGGTATCAGTCCAATCCAGGGTTAGACCACTGGACAACAGTTAAAAATATCCTCAAGTCTCTAAGGAGAACAAGAGACTATATGCTTGTGTATGGGTCTAAGGATCTGATCCTTACTGGATACACTGATTCTGATTTTCAGACCGATAAGGATTCTCGGAAATCCACATCGGGATCAGTTTTAACCCTTAACGGGGGAGCTATAGTATGGCGAAGCATCAAGCAAGGATGCATCGCTGACTCCAAAATGGAGGTTGAGTATGTCGTTGCTTGTGAATGAGATAAAGAGGGTGTTTGGCTAAGGAAATTCCTTACTGATTTGGAAGTTGTTCCAAATATGGAATCTCCCATCACCTTATACTGTGACAACAGTGGTACGGTAGCCAATTCGAAGGAACCTCGCAGCCATAAGCGAGGTAAGCACATCGAGAGGAAGTATCACCTGATACGAGAAATAATGCAACGAGGAGATGTGACAATCACGAAGATCGCTTCGGAGCACAATATTGCTTATCCGTTTACAAAGACTCTCACGGCTAAAGTGTTCGAGGGTCATCTAGAAAGTCTGGGTCTACGAGATATGTATATAGGCTAATCTAGGGCAAGTGGGAGATATGTAATGGGGTATATGGATGCCTTAGTTTATTGTATTTACATCTCTGTAACAACTGTTTTAGATTATGTTGTACTCCACTAGAGTTTTAGTTAAAGTGGGAGTTTGTTGGGATTTGTGCTCTAAAACTCGTAGTTTGGAATTATGTTCTAACTATTGTAATAAAGTGTTATTATTTCAATAAAGTGTTATTGTTTTGTAATCTACGAGTTTGCCTTTATTTAAACCCTAAATCCAATAAACTAAACATCCAAGGCTGTTAAATGAATCTTTAACTGAATGTAATATACATAAAAAGGATCTCGGTTCGAGATACAGCCTAAAGGGTCTATAGTTAGGGGATAAGGTTTAGGTACCTTACCCTGGTTAAACTATGGATGTGGCGAACTTTGTATTTGATACAAACACTGTGATCCTAACGTGTTCGTGTAGATGACATGTGAGTGGGGATATCCTACGTAATGAGATTACATAAGATCAGGACAACGAAATAGTAACTCTCAAAGTGTAACTCCGTTGACTAGTTAGGTTTCTATTTCACTAGGATGACCTAGGCAACTTGATCTCAATCCTGAGCAGGTTACGAACTCCCGTTCGCGAGCGATTGTCCTTTGACTAGTATCGGTGAGAGAGGCCAGTTTCGCCGACTCAATATGCCTACCTTTTTGGGGACAAGACCGAGAGAGTGGCTGGAAACTTAACTTAGCAAGATGGAATTCACTCTTTCCCGCCTACTAGGGTAAGTAGAGGAATGTTCCCTTAAGTGGTGTCTCCGGGACTTGAACAAAGGGCCCGACCCTCTCATTGGCCCGAGAGGGACTCTGTTTGTTTGTAGGACCACAAATAAATTATTCATTAGAGGAGCACTGGTACTTAAGGCACAAAATGTAACCCAGGGGTAAAACGGTAATTTGACCCAGCTGGTGTTACGAACATTCGTGAAGGATTGACTTTTTGTTATTGGTCAATATCCATGGACACGAAATATATATCTGCGGTGAGAAGAGTGCGGTGTGGGACTTTAGTGGAGTGTTCCATGATTAACGAATGTTGATTGGGAGGTTAATGAGATTAAGCGAGCAATCTCGTATCGTTGGAGCTTACGATGCAGAGGTCCATTAGGTCCACCTTCTAGCTCGTAAGGGTTCTTAGATCATTTGAATTTGAAACGTTCAAATTCATTAGGAATATATTTAATGTATTTAGATACGATATAATATATAGTTTTGGAACTATATATTATAAATTTAATGTGAATATGATTCATATTAAATTATATGTGAGAGAATTAAATATTTGAAAGAGTTCAAATATTAAATTCAAATGTGAATGTGATTCATATTTGAAAACTATAGATTATAATTTAATGTACATAAGATGTGCATTAAAACTATAAATTCTGAGGAAAAATTGATTAAATGTGATTTAATCTAAATTAAATATATGATATTTAATTTAATTTAATTAAATAAGATTTAATTGATTTATTAATACGATTAATTATTAAAAATAGAGGAACGTGTCGGAGGACACGTTCCCCATCTCTCCCAACTCCCTAATCGATAGGGAGTGGGAGATGCCCTCTATAGGGTGTTCTTTCTCCAAGTGAGATGAAGACAATTGATCGATCTTTGAATTTTGCAATTGAGAATTGCACTCACACGAGAAGAATTCTCTCTCGACTCTCCCATTCTCAATTCTATCAAAAGTTGGAATCCTTCCCACCAAGGAGGATCTAAGTAGAACTCGAGAGATATAGAAGGTGATCTCTCGGTGGTTGTGTTCTTCTTTGGAAGAAAAAGCAGAGAAGTCACATCACGATTGTTTTTTTTGTGTGATAACCTTTGGAGCAACGAGTTGCTGGAGAAAGTCTACAAAGGTATCAATTCTTCTTCCCTTTAGTTTAATAGTTAAACTTAATATATGTTTGCATGTATGCATTTAATCCATGCCTAATAGGATTAGAAAGTATATGCTTATTCTGTTTTTTTTGGGTCAATGTACTGGTTTTTGTTTCAATTAAAACAATCAAGCACATTAACGATTCCAATCACGTTTCCGCTGCTCAAGGAGATTAGATCTCCATCAATTGGTATCAGAGCAATGCTTGTATTGTTTTGTTTTGAAACAAAATTTGATTTGGTTGGAAATGCATTTGGTTTGCTGTAAAACTAGTTTAGGAATGTTTTGGCCTTAGTTTACTTCTTTTTTGTTCTAATTGGATGTAAAGGCACCTGCGTTTTTGGGCATAAAGTGCAAAATTGAGTCTGTAATTGAGTTACGAGTCGTTCGGGACAAATTTCATGCATTTCGGTTGAGAATCGAAGGAGAAATCGAAGGTTGAAGCTGCTGTGTTCGTGGAAGAAGGTCGCGCAGCGAAAGCAGTTAGGCGTTGGCGCGCTTCGGTGCATTGCAACGCTGAAGAACAGCGTCACAACGCCAGCGTTCCTATCGATGCGAGCGATCAAGGGGTAAGCGGCGTTGCAACGCTGCCCCTCAGCGTTGCCACGCCATCCCGATAGCAGGCGCGCGCGAGGATGTAGCAGGCGTTGCAACGCTAGCATCAACGTCGCAACGTCGTAAGGCGGTTCAAGCAGTAGCAGACCGGTTCGAGCTGGTTTGGTGGTTTTGGTCCGGTTCGAGCGGTTCAAGGCCGGTTCAAGGTATTTTTGGACCAGTTTCATGAAATAAATTAATGTAATTTTTTTTTTTGCACTTTAGGGGCCAAATTATTCCGGTTTCTGACTTTTTATCTATATGAATGTCATTTAGATTATTCCCACCTTAGGATAAGCATGTTCATGCATTTTATTTATATAAATGTTATATGAATATGGTTGAATGCATGACTAATTTATTTTTTCATGAGTAATTAATTATAAGTGTTATAATTAGATTATATGGAAAATAAATTGCATGGAGCATGAAATTAATTAGTTTAAAATAAATGTTATTTTATTTAAGTAATTTTATAATTCAAATAAGTGGATTTCTTTTATGATTCCAATTTGAATATAGATTGTTGGATTTATAATATAGTTTCTTTCTCATAGGTTAATTATTAAAATTTATAAAAGTTATAAATTAAAGGGGTTTTAGAAACCATAACCTATAATAAAGAAATGCATGCAAACATAGGAACTTGGGTTAAATTTAATTAGTTTTAAATTTTTTAAAATTAATTTAGACCTAAGTTTCAAATTTCTAATAGGATTAGAAATAAATCTTACATAATATTTTAAATAGTTTAAAATATAGTAAGACTTTAGGACTTTGGTTATAAGGGAACTCTACCGGGGAAGTTCTGTCTAAGGCTGGGGGTACTTAAGCTCACGGTTAACGGAACACCTCCTACCTGAGAACTGACCCGAAACCTGAGTTGAATTAACCCCAGTTCTGTTTTATCTCTAGGTAATTAAAATATTTATTCACCTAGACATAAGGTTTTAAGACCTAGTTATAATAGTTATAATAGGCATAGACTTAGATAGATTCTTTTAGCCAAAATCCGACTAAGTTAAATCCATACCCTAATTTTAGGAAATTCAGTGGGAGAAAACGAGATGTTCGCATCGAGTTTACTCTCACGTCCTCAAGAGTTCACACCGTGAGTTCCATGCTCGGCTACGCAGCGTCAATAGGGCGTCCCCCTACGGTATGCGTTTGCATGGTTCAATACCAAGGTGAATGAGAGAAGTATCCATAGTAAATGGGAGCAGGACTCGTGTCAACGTATCCTACGGTCTCTTCCATTAGGTCGCACCGTGAGATTTCTATAGTCCGCCTGCTAGGTTATCCTGGAACAACCAAACCCTATGGAGGGCCTGACTATAGGTATCGGAACACCGCGAACTCTAGAAATGGATAGGGTCTCTTAGGTTGTTTGCTAGCAGTTGTCTTTCTTAATAGTAGCTTTGTTGCTGGCGGGCCTGTGGATCTTCAAATGGTAGGGTCACATTTACGGGATGAGTTAAGTTAGTTAACAAGTCCTTGACCAAACAAAGCGGTAGCTAAGGACCATTGGGACATGAGATGTTCAGTAGTGGGAATTGGTGAGATAGTCTCAATTCAAGGGAGGAATGACTGACCGCCCGACGGAGGCTTTTGTTCTAAACCCTTGAAGTATCGTTGCAAAATTAAAGGTTTAACTTAAACAATGGGTTTTAGTTTAAACACTAGGGTTCTTTAATAATGGGTTTAAAAGGCATAACTAATTAGAACTATCTTGGATTTTCAGCATGTCGTCCTTATTTATAGCCTTACTAAAAAAGGAACGTTTAACTGGTGAAAACTTTACTACGTGGAAGTCAAACCTGGATGCGATCCTTGTTGTTGACGACCTTCGGTTCGTACTAAGTGAGGAATGTCCTCAGATTCTTGCTCAAGACGCACCTCAATCAGTTAAGGATGCGTTTGACCGCTGGGCCAAGGCCAATGAAAAAGCCAAGGCCTATATCCTGGCTGGGATATCTGATGTTTTAGCCAGGAGATTGCAGGGTATGGTCTCAGCTCGTGAGATCATGGGCTATCTGCAAATTTGTCTAGACAACCGTCTGAACAAATTCGGCACGATTCCATCAAATACGTTTATAACGCGCGCATGAAGGAGGGAACTTTAGTGAGAGAACATGATCTCGATCTTATAGTTCACTTCAACGTGGCCGAAATGAACGGAGCGGTCATAGATGAGCAAATTCAGGTATTCTTCATCCTGTAATCTCTTTCGAAGAGTTTTTATCGCCATTAAAGTAGAAATGCGGAGTTGAACAAAAAGGAGTATGACCTGACTTCCCTCCTAAATGAACTACAAACTTTCGAGTCTCTTATTGAGAATAAGGGACAGGCTGATGGAGAGGCAAATCCGTTTGCCCATTCCAAAAGGTTCCAGAAGGGTTCATCCTCTAGGACTAAGCCCTGTGGTTCAATTCGGAAGAAGAGGAAAGGGGGAAAAGGGAAAGCTTCTGTCACTGCAGATATTGAGCTCAAAGAGAAGAAAGGTAAATTAGATTTACTTGTTCTTGAAACTTGTTTAGTGGAAAATGATGATTTAACCTGGATACATGATTGAGGAGCCACTAATCACGTTTCCTCTTCATTTCAGGAAACTAGTTCCTTCAAGGAGCTCGAAGAGGGTGAGATGACGCTCAGGGTCGGAACGGGAGACGTCGTCTCAGCTCGTGCAGTGGGAAATGCCAAGTTATTTTTCGGAGATAGATTTATTTTCATGAAAAATCTGTATATAGTTCCTAATCTTAAAAGGAACTTAATTTCTATCTCTTGTTTAATAGAACTTGGTTATTGTATTTCTTTTTCAATCAATGAAGCGTTCATTTTGAAAGAGGGTGTCAATATATGTTACGCTAAATTGAAAAATGAAGCATGCATCGAAACCAAGAATAAAAGTAAAGCAATTTTTAAATCATTAGATGTTTAAGAATGCTAACACTCAAAATAAAAGGCAAAGAATTTCTCCAAACAACAATACCCATCTGTGGCATCTTAGACTTGGTCATATTAATCTCAACCGGATTGAGAGACTTTCTCAGAATGGCCTTCTAAACAAGTTAGAAGATTATTCTTTACCGCCTTGCGAGTCTTGCTTGGAAGGTAAAATGACCAAACGACCTTTTACTGGAAAAGGTTATAGAGCCGTAGAACCCTTAGAACTTATACATTCGGATCTTTGTGGTGGGTGAATGTTAAAGCTCGAGGAGAATGCGAATATTTCATCTCTTTCTGAGATAATTATTCGAGGTATGGTTATCTATACCTAATGCATCACAAGTCTGAAGCTCTTGAAAAGTTCAAAGAGTATAAGGCTGAAGTAGAGAATGCATTAGAGAAAAGCATTAAAACACTTCGATCGGATCGAGGTGGAGAGTATATGGATTTGAGATTCCAGGACTATATGATAGAACATGGAATTAAATCTCAACTTTCTGCACCTAATACACTACAGCAAAATGGTGTGTCAGAAAGGAGAAATAGAACCTTGTTAAACATGGTTCGTTTCATGATGAGCTATGCTCAATTGCACCCGCCTCGTTTTGGGGATACGCGATGAGAGGCTGCGATTCAAATCTTGAACAGTGTTCTGTCAAAAAATGTTTCAGAAACACCTTTTGAACTTTGGAAGGGGCGTAAACCTAGTTTACAACACTTCAGGATTTGGAAATGTCCGACAGACGTACTCGTGACAAACCCAAAGAAACTGGAACCTCGTTCAAGATTATGCCAATTTGTTGGCTATCGCAAAGAAATGAGAGGTGGACTTTTCTACGACCCACAAGAAAATAAGGTGATTGTATCGAAAAACGCCACGTTCATGGAGGAAGATCACATGAGAAACAATAAACCGCGTAGTTAATTAGTACTAAATGAAGCTACACATGAACCAACAAGAGTTGTTGATCAAGCTAAACCCTCATCAAGAGTTGATAGAGGAGTCAACACCTCAAGTCAGTCTCGTCCTTCTCAATCGTTGGGAATGCCTCGACGCAGTTTAGCTGAAACTCAAGTTGTCATACCTGATGAAGGCGTAGAAGATCCTTTGTCTTATAAACAGGCAATGAATGACGTAGACAAGGACCAATGAATCAAAGCCATGGACCTTGAAATGGAGTCTATGGACTTCAATTCAGTATGGGAACTTGTAGACCAACCTGAAGGGGTTAGACCCATAGGGTGTAAATGGATCTATAAGAGAAAGAGAGATGCAGCCGGAAAGGTACAGACCTTTAAGGCTAGACTTGTACCAAAGGGTTTTACCCAAAGGGAATGAGTTGACTATGAAAAAACCTTTTCCCCTGTTGCTATGCTGAAGTCTATAAGGATACTCTTATCCATAGCCGCGTTTTATGATTATGAAATTTGGCAAATGGACGTCAATACTGCTTTTTTGAATGGTAATCTTTACGAGAGCATCTACATGTCTCAGCCCGAAGGGTTCATAGCACGAGGTCAAGAGAAAAAAGTTTGCAAGCTTAATCGATCCATTTATGGATTGAAACAAGCATCAAGATCTTGGAATATAAGATTTGATACTGCGATCAAGTCTTACGGCTTTGACCAAACGCGTTGGTGAGCCTTGTGTTTACAAGAGGATCGTCAATGACAAAGTAGCTTTGTTAGTACTTTATGTGGATGATATCCTACTCATTGGGAATGATGTAGGATACCTAACTGACATAAAGAATTGGCTGGCGACCCAATTCCAAATGAAAGATTTGGGAGAGGCGCAATATGTTCTTGGGATTCAGATCTTTAGGAATCGCGAGAAACGTAACGCATAGCATCTTGTCTCAAGCATCTTATATCGACAAAATGTTGTCCAGATATTCGATGCAGAATTCCAAGAGGGACATATTACCCTTCAGGCACGGAGTTCATTTATCTATGGAACAGTGTCCAAGACACCTCAAGAAGTTGAGGATATGAGACATATTCCCTATGCCTCTGCAGTAGGTAGCTTATTGTATGCTATGCTATGAACGAGACCGGACATTTGCTATGCAGTGGGAATAGTCAGTAGGTACCAGTCCAATCCAGGGTTAGACCACTGGACAATAGTTAAAAATATCCTCAAGTATCTAAGGAGAACGAGGGACTATATGCTTGTGTATGGGTCTAAGGATCTGATCCTTACTGGATACATTGATTCTGATTTTCAGACCGATAAGGATTCTCGAAAATCCATATCGGGATCAGTTTTCACCCTTAACGGGGGATCTATAGTATGGCGACGCATCAAGCAAGGACGCATCGCTGACTCCACAATGGAGGCTGAGTATGTCGCTGCTTGTGAAGCAGCTAAGGAGGCTGTTTGGCTAAGGAAATTCCTTAGTGATTTGGAATTTGTTCCAAATTGTGAATCTCCCATCACCTTATACTGTGACAACATTGGTGCGGTAGCCAATTCGAAGGAACCTCGCAGCCATAAGCGAGGAAAGCACATCGAGAGGAAGTATCACCTGATACGAGAAATAGTGGAACGAAGAGATGTGACAGTCACGAAGATCGCTTTGGAGCACAATATTGCTGATCCGTTTACAAAGACTCTCACGTCTAAAGTGTTCGAGGGTCATCTGTAAAGTCTGGGTCTACGAGATATGTACATGCTAATCTAGGGCAAGTGGGAGATATGTAATGGGGTATATGGATGCCCTAGTTTATTGTATTTCTATCTCTTGTAACCACTGTTTTAGATTATGATAACTTTTTCCGTTGGGTGTGTCTCGTGTTCCATCATGTTTGAGTTTATGGTAGGACCATAAACTTGTTGTTCATTAGAGGATCACTGGTGCTTAAGGAACAAAGAGGTAATCACAGGGGTAAATGGTAATTTGACCCAACTATAATTACGAACAACCTGTGAAGGGTCGACTCATGGGTAATGATTATATCAATGGACACAATATAATCTACAACGAGGAGAGTGTAGCTACAAGTCAATAGTGGAGTGACTTATAGTTAATGAATATTGATTAACTGGATCAAAGAGTTTGATCGGTTAATCTCACATCATTGGAGCTCATGAACTGTAGGTCCATTAGGTCCCTCCGTTGGCTCAACATTGTAAGATTGAGAGTATAAAGTTAGGAATGAGATTGAAGTGTTCAATTTCATATATGAGGTGTTATATCAATTATATGTGATATAATTGATATAATATATAGTTTTAATGTGAATTAGATTCACATATTAACTGTATACTAATGAGAAAATGAAGGAGGGATAGGATGGTAATTTCCATCTTATTTTCCTATAAATAGTTGCATGAGATGCAACTTTGGCTTAAGGCTTTTACACATAAACCCTAGAGTTCCATTTTTGTGATGGAAAGAGTTCCAAACAAAACTTTCTCTCAAACCTCCACATCTCATCCTAAAGGAACCCACCTTCCTCCCTCACCTAGAGAACAATGGAGAAGATCTAGTGGTGAATCTTCATACGTTGGGATTCGTGTAGCTGAGATCATGATTGTGGGAGAATGAGCTCGTGAAGAAAGTATTCTTCAAAGGTAATATCTTGTTGTCATATACTTCCTAAAGCATGCTTAATCTTAGATTTCGTTCTTGTTTTTAGACTTATGTAACAAAATCATGAACACGTGATTAACTATCGCTTCCGCTGCAGGATTCGATCCCTTCACCGGTCTTTGTACAATTTATTGCGTAGAATGACCCCACTCGCATGTCAACCACATGAATGAGCTGGATCACCTCATTTGTATCTAATACAAAGCGGGCCGCATCCACAGTGTAACCAGGATTAGGTCTCAAACCCTATCCATATACTGTAGACCGTTCAGGTCATTAACTCGAATTTGATCCTCCCCGTGTGTCCATTACACATCGTTCAAGTTGTAGTTCTCTCATAATACAATGACCCTGGAGCTTAGTTTATTGGATTAAGTTTATAAAATATGTGAGACACAAAGTTTGAATAAATAACTTTTATTTATTTACAACAATGAATATTACAAACTACACGAGATTAGGGCATATACCCCAACAAACTCCCACTTGAACTAAGCTAGTGGAGTATATAATACATTTCTCAAATGTATAGTAATACAAAAAGTAATACAACAAACTAGGGCATTTAATACCCCTTTACAATACTCCCACTTGCCCTAGTAAGGAAGAACTCAAAGACTTAAACTCTCTAGGTGACCCTCAAACACCTTAGCCGTGAGGGCCTTTGTAAATGAATCAGCATCGTTATGCTCTGATGCTCTCTGCGTGACTGTCACGTCTCCGCAGTGCACAATCTCCCGTATCAAGTGATACTTATGCTCAATATGCTTGCCCCTCTTATGACTCTGAGGTACCCTCCAGTTGGCTACTGCACCACTGTTCTCACGAAACAGGGTCATTGGCAAGTTCATATTTGGAACAACTTCCAAATCAAGCATGAACTTCCTAATCCAAACAGCTTCCTTTGCAGCTTCACAAGCCGCAACATACTCGACTTCCATCATGGAATCAGTGTTGCATCCCGGCTTGTTGCTTCGCCACACTACAACTTCAGAATGAACGTTGACCCCTAAGTGAATTTTCTAGAATCCTTACTGGTCTGAAATTCAGAGTCTATGTATCTCGTAAGGTTCAAATCCCCACTTCCATACACAAGGTTGTAGTCCCTCGTTCTCCTAAGATACTTGAGAATTATCTTTATGGCCATCTAGTGATCTAATCTTATTTGGATTGATACCTACTGACGATCCCAACTCCATAACAGATGTCGGGTCTAGTGCACAACATTGCGTACATCAGGCTCCCTACAGTTGAAGCATAAGGGATCCGTCTCATATCCTCAACCTCTTGAGGTGACTTAGGACATTGATCCTTAGACAAGTGAACCCCATGCTTGAAAGGCAACATGCCCTTCTTGGAGTTCTACATCTTATACCGAGACAACATTTCGTTAATGTAAGATGCTTGAAACATGGTTGGTGTTCAGTTCTTCTGATTCCATACTATCTAGATACCTAGAACATACTGAGCTTCTCCCAAATCTTTCATTTGGAATTGTGAAGCCATCCATTCCTTAATGTCGTAAGAAATCCTACGTCATTCCCAATGAGCAGGATATCATCCACATACAATATCAGAAATGCGACAGTGTTGTTGATTATTTTCTTGTAAACACAAGGCTCACCAACATTCTGATCAAAGCCATAAGATTTGATAGCCTCATCAAGCCTTATATTCCAAGACCTCGAGGCTTGTTTTCAGTCAATAAATAGACCTTTGAAGCTGACAAACCTTTTGCTCTTCGCCTTGAGTAATGAACCCCTTGAGCTGGTCTATGTAGATGGTTTCGTCATGATTGCAATTTAAAAAGGTCGTCTTGACATCATCTGCCATACCTCATAGTCATAATATGCGGCGATGGTCAGAAGGATCCTGATAGACTTTGTTGGGATGTATGTGATGGAGATCTGATCTCCTTGAGCAGCGAAAACGTGTTTGGGATCGTTAATGTGCTTGATTGTTTTAATTGAAAAACAAAACCAGTACATTGATAATTACAGAACAAGCATGGAATTTATAATCCTATTAGAAATGGATAATAGCATACATGCAAACATATTAAGTTTAATAATTAAACTAAGAAGGGAGGTGAATAAATTACCTTTGTAGCTTTTTCGCAGCAACTCCTTGCTCCACGATAAACAGCAACAAGGAAGAACTTCTCTGTTTTTCTCTGTGTAACAACACCACCACTTGGATGACCTCCTATATCTCTGAGTTCTACTTAGATCCTCCTTGGTGTGAAGGATTCCAAATTTTGAAAGAGTTTTGGGAATGAGAGTGTGAGAGAGAGAGAGAATTTTTTTTTATTTTTTTTCTATCAAATGGAAAATGATCAATGTATCAATCGATTGAGCAACCCCCTTCTCCCTGTTAAACTGTCAATAGGGAGAAGGGCAGGGGTAGTGGGGAACGTGTCTGGATGACACGTTCCCTTTTTTATTATTAAAATAATAATAATAATAATATAATTAAATCAAATTTAATTATTCATTTAAATCATATTTAAATAATACAAATTAAATATCATATATTTAATTTGGATTAAATCTCATTTAATCATATTACCCCTTTAACCTATAGTTTTAATGTACTACCAGTGCACATTAAATTTTATCCTATAGTTTGCAATTGTGAATCACATTCACATTTAATATAATATTTGAACTCTTTCAAATATTCAATTCTCTCATATAATTTAATATGAATCATATTCACATTAAATTTATAATATATAGTTCCAAAACTATATATTATATCGTATTTAAATACATTAAATATATTCCCTAATGAATTTGAACATTTCAAATTCAAATGATCTAAGAACCCTTCACGAGCTAGAAGGTGGACCTAATGGACCTATAGATCAGAAGCTCCAATGATACAAGATTGCTCGGTTAATCTCATTAACCTCCCAATCAACATTCGTTAACTGCGGGAACACTCCACTAATGTGATGGAGATCTTATCTCCTTGAGCAGCGGAAACGTGGTTTGGGATCGTTAATTGCTTGATTGTTTTAATTGAAACAAAAACCAGTACATTGACCAAAAATACAGAACAAACATGAAATTCTAATCCTATTAGACATGGATTATAGCAAACATGCAAACATGTGTTTAATAATTAAACTAAAGGGAAGAAGAAGAATACCTTTGTAGTTTCTAATTCTCCAGCAACGCCTTGCTCCAAGCTTTTCAGCAAAACAACAGAACTTCTTTGTATTTTCCAAGTAAGACACCACCAATTCGAAAACCTTCTATATCTCTGAATGCTTAGATCTTTCCTTTGTGGGAAGGATTCCAACAGTTGGGAAGATTAAGGGAATTTGAGAGTGAGAGAGTTTTTTTCAGCAATTCTCCAATTGCTTGAATTATGCAAAGATCGATCACCTGCTTCTTCCAACTCCCTACACTTAACGATAGGGAGTGGAGAAGAAACTGGTGAGTGGGAAATGTGTCATCTACACGTTCCCCTCTTTTAATTAATTAAATAATTAATTAAAACATATATGACCTATTAAATAATTAATTAATTCTCAATTAATTAATTTGAATATCTTATATATCAAATAGATTATATGTATATGATTAAATCACATTTAATCATTAACCTATAGTTTTAATGTACATCTAGTGCACATTAAATTTTATTCTATAGTTTGCAAATGTGAATCAGATTCACATTTAATATAATATTTGAAATCTTTCAAATATTCAATTCTCTCATATAATTTAATATGAATCATATGCACATTAAATTTATAATATATAGTTCCAAAACTATATATTATATCGTATCTTAATACATTAAATATTCCCTAATGAATTTGAACATTTCAAATTCAAATGATCTAAGAACACTTTACGAGCTAGAAGGTGGACCTAATGGACCTACTGATCGAAGCTCCAACGATCACGAGATTGCTCTGTTAATCTCATTAACCTCCCAATCAACATTCGTTAAGCTGCGGGAACACTCCACTAAAGTCCCATTTGCACTCTCTCTCACACCGCAGATATATTTACGTGTCCATGGATATTGACCAATCACAGCAAGTCAATCCTTCACGAATGTTCGTAACCACAGCTGGATCAAATTACCGTTTTACCCCTGGGTTACATCTTATGCCTTAAGTACCAGTGCTCCTCTAATGAACAATTTGTTTGTGGTCCTACCAACAAACAGAGTCCCTCTCGGGCCAATGAGAGGGTCTGGCCCTTTGTTCAAGTCCCGGAGACACCACTTAATGGAACATTCCTCTACTTACCCTAGTAGGTGGGAAGCAGTGAATTCCATCTTGCTAAGTTAAGTTCTCAGCCGCTCACTCGGTCTTGTCCCCAAGAAGGTGGGCATATTGAGTCATCGAATCTGGCCACTCTCACCCATACTAGTCAAAAGACAATCCCTCGCGAACAGGAGTTCGTAACCTTCTCAGGATTGAGATCAAGTTGCCTATGTCATCCTAGTGAAATAGAAACCTAACTAGTCAACGGAGTTACAGCTAGAGGTTACTATTTCGTGGTCCGGTCTTATGTAATCTCATTACATAGGATATCCCCACTTACATGTCATCTACACGAACACGTTAGGATCACTGTGTTTGTATCAAATACAAAGTGGGCCACATCCATAGTTTAACCAGGGTAAGGTACCCAAACCTTATCCCCTAACTATAGACCCTTTAGGCTGTATCTCGAACCGAGATCCTTTTTTATGTACATTACATTCAGTTAGAGATTCATTTAACAACCTTGGATGTTTAGTTTATTGGATTTAGGGTTTAAATAAAGGCAAATTCGTAGATAACGAACAATAACACTTTATTGAAATAATAACTCTTTATTACAATAATTAGAACATAATTACAAACTACGAGTTTTAGGGCACAAAACCCAACAAACTCCCACTTGAACTAAAACTCTAGTGGGGTACAACATAATCTAAAACAGTGGTTACAAAGATATAAATACAATAAACTAGGGCATCCATATACCACATTACATATCTCCCACTTGCCCTAGATTAGCCTATGTACATATCTCGTAGACCCAGACTTTCCAAATGACTCTCGAACACTTTAACCGTGAGATTCTTTGTAAACGAATCATCAATATTGTGCTCTGAAGCGATCTTCGTGACTGTCACATCTTCTCGTTGTACTATTTCTCGTATTAGGTGATACTTCCTCTCGATGTGTTTACCTCGCTTATGGCTGCGAGGTTCCTTCGAATTGGCTACCGCACCACTGTTGTCACAGTATAAGGTGATGGAAGATTCCATATTTGGAACAACTTCCAAATCAGTAAGGAATTTCCTTAGCCAAACAATCTCTTTCGCTGCTTCACAAGCAGCGACATACTCAGACTCCATTGTGGAGTCAGCGATGCATCCTTGCTTGATGCTTCGCCATACTATAGCTCCCCCGTTAAGGGTGAAAACTGATCCCGATGTGGATTTCCGAGAATCCTTATCGGTCTAAAAATCAGAATCAGTGTATCTAGTAAGGATCAAATCCTTAGACCCATACACAAGCATATAGTCCCTCGTTCTCCTTAGATACTTGAGGATATTTTTAACTGTTGTCCAGTGGTCTAACCCTGGATTGGACTGGTACCTACTGACTATTCCTACTGCATAACAAATGTTCGACCTCGTGCACAGCATAGCATACATTAAGCTACCTGCTGTAAAGGCATAGGGAATATGTCTCATATCCTCAACTTTTTGAGGTGTCTTGGGACACTGTTCCCTAGACAAATGAACTCCATGCCTGAAGGGCAATAAGCCCCTCTTGGAATTCTACATCAAATATCTTGATAACATTTTGTCGATATAAGACGCTTAAGACAGTGCTAGCGTTTTGTTCTTGTGATTCCTGAGGATCTGAATCCCAAGAACATACTGCCCTTCTCCCAAATCTTTCCTTTGGAGTTGGGTCGCCAACCAATTCTTTATGTCAGTAAGGTATCCTACATCATTCCCAATGAGTAGGATATCATCCACATAAAGTACTAACAAAGCTACTTTGATGTTGATGATCCTTTTGTAAACACAAGGCTCATCAACATTTTGGTCAAAGTCGTAAGACTTAATCGCAGTATCAAATCTTATATTCCAAGATCTTGACGCTTGTTTCAACCCATAAATGTATCGATTGAGCTTGCAAACTTTTTTCTCCTAACCTTGGGTTATGAAACCTTCGGGCTGAGACATATAGATGCTCTCGTCAAGATTACCATTCAAAAAGGCAGTCTTGACGTCCATTTGCCAAATTTCAAATCATAAAATTTGGCTATAACAACAGGGGAAAAAGTTTCTTCATAGTCAACTCCTTCCCTTTGGGTAAAACCCTTTGCTACAAGTCTAGCCTTAAAGGTCTGTACCTTTCCAGCTGCATCTCTCTTTCTTTTTTAGATCCATTTACACCCTATGGGTCTAACCCTTTCAGGTTGGTCTACAAGTTCCCATACTGAATTGAAGTCCATTGACTCCATTTCAAGGTCCATGGCTTTGATCCATTGGTCCTTGTCTACGTCATTCATTGTCTGTTTATAAGACAATGGATCTTCTACGCCGTCATCAGGTATGACAACTTGAGTTTCAGCTAAACCAAAGTAGCGGTCAGGTTGGGAAACAACTCTCCCACTGCGTCGAGGCATTCCCAACGATTGAGAAGGACGAGACTGACTTTAGGTGCTGGCTCTTTCATCAACTCTTGATGATGGTCCAGCTTGATCAACAACTCTTGTTGATTCATGAGTAGCTTCATTTAGTACTAATTTACTACGTGGTACGTGGTTCCTCATGTGATCTTCCTCCAAGAACGTGGCGTTTGTCGATACAATCACCTTGTTTTCTTGTGGGTCGTAGAAAAGACCACCTCTCGTTTCTTTGGGATAGCAAACAAATTGGCACAATCTTGAACGAGGTTCCAGTTTCTTTGGGTTTGTCACGAGCATGTGTGTCGGACAACCCCAAATCCTGAAGTGTTGTAAACTAGGTTTACGCCCCTTCCATAGTTCAAAAGGTGTTTCCGAAACACTTTTTGATGGAACACTATTCAAGATTTGAACTGCAGTCTCTACTGCGTATCCCCAAAACGAAGCAGGCAACAGAGCATACCTAATCATAGAACGAACCATGTCCAACAAGGTTCTGTTTCTCCTTTCTGACACACCATTTTGTTGTGGTGTATTAGGTGTTGAGAGTTGAGATTTAATTCCATGTTCTATCATATAGTCTTGGAATCTCAAATCCATATACTCTCCACCTCGATCGGATCGAAGTGTTTTAATGGTTTTCCTAATGCATTCTCTACTTGACCTATATACTTTGAACTTTTCAAGAGCTTGGACTTGTGATGCATTAGGTATAGATAATCATACCTCGAATAATCATCTATGAAAGAGATGAAATATTCATACCCTCCTCGAGCTTTAACATTCACCGGACCACAAAGATCCGAATGTATAAGTTCTAAGGGTTCTATGGCTCTATAACCTTTTCCTGTAAAAGGTCGCTTGGTCATTTTACCTTCCAAGCATGATTCGCAAGGAGGTAAAGAATCATCGATTCGCAAGGAGGTAAAGAATCATCTTCTAACTTATTTAGAAGTCCATTCTAAGAAAGTCTCTCAATCCGGTTGAGATTAATATGACCAAGTCTAAGAGTTATTTATTTCATTACTTTGTGTCTCGCAATATTTACAAACTTTTCCAATAAACTAAGCTCCAGGGTCATTGAATTTATGAGAGAACTAGAACTTGAGCGGTGTGTAGTGGACACACGGGGAGGATCTCGTTCGAGTTAATGACTTGAGCGGTCTCTGAGATATGGATAGGGTTGGAGACCTAATCCGAGGATACAATGTGGATGCGGCCATTCAGTATTAGATACAAACGAGGTGATCTAACTCGTTCATGTGGTTTACATGCGCAGTGGGGGCATCGTGCAATGAGATTGTACAAGATCGATCGTGAATTATTAGACCTCATCGATGTAACATCGTTGTGATGAGCGACTAATAACCGTGAGATGACCATTAATGACCCGACTTGAATCACGAAGCGTGTTACGGACTCACATCTGCGGGGTTTGTCCTTTGACTAAATACGGGTGAGGGTGGTCACGATTACTCGCCCAATATGCCTATCTTCTCAGGGACAGGACCAAGTAGGGAGTTGGGAACTTAACTACGCGAGATGGAATTCACTCGTTCCCGCCTTTAGGCATATTGGTGAGTAACTGTGACCACCCTAACCCGTACTAGTCAAAGGACGCGGACCCTGCATGCGGAGTCCGTAACACGCTTAGGATTCAGGTCGAGTCACAATGGTCATCTACGAACTTATTAATCCTCATCGTCAAGCGGTGTTACATCGAGAGGTCTAATAATTCACGGTCCGGTCTTGTACAATCTCATTGCACAGGATGCCCCCACTCGCATGTCAACCACATGAACGACTCAGATCACCTCGTTTGTATCTAATACAAAGCGTGTCGCATCCGCAGTATCCGTCGGATTAGGTCTCCAACCCTATCCATATACTGATGAGAGACCGTTTCGGGTCATTAACTCGAACGTGATCCTCCCCGTGTACACACTACACACCGCTCAAGTTCTAGTTCTCTCATAAATTCAATGGCCCTGGAGCTTAGTTTATTGGAAAAGTTTGTAAAATTTGCGAGACACAAAGTAATGAAATAACTCTTATTAATTTCAAATAGTAATTTACAAACACGAGATTAGGACAAAAATCCCAACATTGTCCAAGAAGCATGAGAGCATGGTCACCGCGAAGGAGATCATGGGATCATTGCAGGCGATGTTTGGACAACCGTCCTCATCGGTCCGCCATGATGCTCTCAAGTTCGTTTACTACTCCCATATGAAGAATGGAGCTTCTGTTAGGGAACATGTCCTTAACATAATGGTCCACTTCTACGTGACAGAAGTAAATGGCGCTGTCATAGATGAGAAAAGTCAGGTTAGCTTCATTATGGAATCTCTTCTGAAGAGTTTCCTGCAATTCCGCACTAATGTGGTGATGAATAAAATAGAATATAACCTGACTACTCTCCTCAATGAGCTTCAGACTTTTGAATCCCTGATGAAATCAAAGGGAAAAGAGAAGGAGGCAAATGTTGTCACTTCAAAGAAGTTCCTAAAACGATTGTCCTCAGGGACCAAGTCTGGTCCTTCTTTTACCAAGAATAAGGGTATTCAGAAGAAGAAGAAGGACAAAGGGAAGGGACAAGCTCCCACACGCAAGGCTAAGGCCACAGGAAAATGTTTCCATTGTGGTGGGACGGACACTGGAACAGGAACTGCCCGAAGTACCTTGCAGAAAAGAAAGATGAGAAGGAAAAACAAGGTAAATATGATTTACTTGTTGTTGAAATATGTTTAATGGAACATGATGATTCCGCCTGGATATTAGATTCAGAAGCCACTAACCATGTTTGTTCTTCTTTTCAAAAAATTAGTTCCTGGCAGTAGCTTATTGATGGGGAGATAACTCTCAGGGTTGGAACAGGAGAGGTTGTCTCGACAAAAGCAGTAGGAGCAGTGAAGTTGTTGTTTAGAGATAGAATCATTTTCTTATTAGAAAATGTACTTTTGGTTCCTGGAATCAAAAGAAATCTTGTATCTATCTCTTGTTTGCTTGAACATATGTATAAAGTATCTTTTGATCATAATGAAGCGTTCATTTGCAAAAGAGGTGTACAAATATGTTATGCTAAACTTGAAAACAACTTATACGTGTGAAGACCAACAGAGGTAAAAGCTATTTTGAACACTGAGATGTTTAAAACAGTTGATACTCAAAATAAAAGGAATAAGCTTTCTCCTAGTACCTATCTTTGGCACTTGAGACTAGGCCACATTAATTTCAATAGGAATGGGAGATTGGTCAAGAGAGGTCTCTTAAGTCAGTTAGAGGACAACTCTTTACCACCATGTGAGTCCTGTTTTAAGGGAAAAATGAGTAAATGACCTTTTTCTGAAAAAGGTTATAGAGCCAAAGAGCCCTTGGAACTCGTGCATTCAGATCATTGTGGTCCTATGAATGTCAAGGCACAAGGAGGGTATGAATACTTCATCAGTTTTATTGATGATTATTCTAGGTATGGCTATCTTTACCTAATGCATGATAAGTCCGAAACCTTTGAAAAATTCAAGCAGTATAAGGCAGAGGTTGAGAACATATTAGGTAAAACGATTAAAACACTTTGATCAGATCGAGGTGGAAAGTACATGGATTTGAGATTCCAAGACTATATGATAGAACATGGAACTGTATCCCAACTCTCAGCGTTTGGTACACCTCAGCAGAATGGTGTATCTGAGAGGAGAAATAGAACCTTGTTAGACATGGTTCGGTCTATGATGAGCTACGCTCAGCTGCCTAGTTCGTTTTGGGGATATGAAGTAGAAGCTGTTGTATATATTTTGAACATGGTTCCCTCTAAGAGTGTTTCAGAAACACCCTATGAGTTATGAAAAGGGCATAAAGGTAGTTTACGTCACTTCAGGATTTGGAGAGGTTCGACACATGCGTTGGTGTCCAATCCAAAGAAATTGGAACATCGTTCAAAATTGTGTCTACTCGTAGGATACTCCAAAGAAACAAAAGGTGGTCTTTTTTATGATCCTCAAGAGGACAAGGTGCTTGTGTCGACCCACGTTCTTAGAGGAAGACCACATGAGAGAACATCAGCCTCGTAGCAGGATTGTCTTGAGTGAAATTTCCAGAGAAGCTACAGATAAACCAACAAAAGTTGTTGATCAAGCTGGTCCTTCTCAAGAGTTGAGAATGCCTCAACGTAGTGGGAGGGATGTTAGACAACCCGACCGTTACATGGGTTTTGTTGAAACCCAAGTCGTCATACCTGATGATGGCATTGAGGATCCATTTACCTATAAACAGGCAATGAATGATATAGATAGGGACCAGTTGATTAAAGCCATGGACCTCGAAATGGAGTCGATGTACTTCAATTCAGTCTGGAAACTTATAGATCAACCAGATGGTGAAAGTCCTATCGGTTGCAAGTGGATCTACAAGAGGAAACGAGATCAAGCCGGTAAGGTGCAAACCTTTAAGGCTCGACTTGTGACAAAGGGTTATACTCAAAGGGAAGGGGTGGACTATTAAGAAACCTCTCCCCTGTTGCCACGCTTAAGTCCATTAGAATACTCTTGTCCGTTGCCACATTTTATAACTATGAGATTTGGAAAATGGATGTCAAGACAACCTTTCTGAATGGTAATCTTGAGGAGAGTATCTATATGGATCAACCAGAGGGGTTCATAGTTCAGGGTCAAGAGCAAAAGGTTTGCAAGCTTAAACGATCCATCTATGGATTGAAGCAAGCTTCTAGATCCTAGAATATAAGATTTGATACTGCGATCAAATCTTATGGCTTTGAACAAAATATTGACGAGCTTTGTGTTTACAAGAAGATAGTCAATACCACTGTAGCTTTCTTAGTTTTATATGTAGACGATATCTTGCTCATTGGGAATGATGCAGGATTCTTGAGTGGCGTTAAGCAATGGCTAGCGACCCAATTCCAAATAAAATATTTGGGAGAGGCTCAGTTTGTCCTTGTAATCCAAATTGTTCGGAATCGTAAGAACCAAACGCTAGCACTGTCTCAGGCATCTTATATTGACAAGATGTTGGTTAGATATAAGATGCAGAATTCCAATAAGGGTTCATTACCTTTCAAGCATGGAATTCATTTGTCTAAGGAACAGTGTCCTAAGACACCTCAAGAAGTTGAGGATACGAGACGCATTTCCTATGCTTCAGCTGTCTGTAGTCAGATGTATGACATGCTATGTACTCGACCCGACATATGCTATGCAGTGGGAATAGTTAGCAGATATCAGTCTAATCTAGGATATTATCACTCGATTGTCATTAAGAACATCCTCAAGTATCTTAGGAGAACGAGGGACTATATGCTTGTGTATGGCGCAAAGGATTTGATCCTTGCAGGATACACTGACTCTAATTTTCAAACTGATGTAGATTCGAGGAAATCCACATCAGGATCAGTGTTCACTCTTAACGGAGGAGCTATAGTATGGAAGAGTATAAAGCAAGGTTGTATTGCTAACTCCACCATGGAGGCTGAGTACGTCACAATTTGCGAAGCAGCGAATGAGGCAGTATGGCTTAGGAAGTTCTTAACTGATTTGGAAGTTGTTCCAAATATGAATTTGCCTATCACCTTTTATTGTGATAATAGTGGTGCAGTGGCAAATTCTAAACAACCTAAAAGCCATAAGCGCGGAAAGCACATAGAGCACAAATATCATCTTATCAGGGAGATTGTGCAACAAGGAGACGTGATCGTCACACAGATCGCTTCGGAGCACAACATTGTTGATCCGTTTACAAAGTCCCTCACGGCTAAAGTGTTTGAGGGACACCTAGAGAGTCTAGGTCTACGGGTTGTACAGTTGGGCAGGTTTTCTTTGCTCAGCATATTTTACCCCACAAACGTTTTAGTCAAAGTAGGAGTTTGTTGGGTTTTATGTCCTAAAACTCGTGGTTTTGTAAACTAAATATATATTCTATTTTGCAATAAAGATATTAGTGAAATTTATTCAGTAAATGTGTTATTGAATAAAGTGAATTGGTGTATTGTGTAATCCTAACACAATAAAGAACCCTTAGCTATAGGATGGACACTTGAACTTTATGTGTGACATAAAATTGGATCAAGTTCAAGTTATAGCCAGAACGGTCTATAGTATAAGGATAGGTTGGGTACCTTATCCTGGGGACACTATGGACGCGACCCACTTTCTAGAGTACAAACGATGTGATCCTATATCGTTCATGTGGAGACAAGCGAGTGAGGGTGTCCTATGCAATGCGTTTGCATAAGACTGGACCGTGAAATAGTCACTTAGACTTTATAACTCCGTTAATTGTCTTAACTGACTATATTCATATGATTATCCAGGTAACTCGATTTTAATCCTGAGCGTTCTATGAACTCCTATTTATTCGGATTATCCTTAGATTTGCATGGGTGAGAATGGCCCGAGACTGCCGACTCAATAAGCCTTCCATTTCAGGGATAAGTTAGGGTAGATAGCTGGGAACATAGTTCTGCAAGATGGAATTCACTCCTACCCACTTTAGAGATTAGTAGGTTGTTCCCTTAAGTGCTGACTCCGGGTCTTGAACAAAGAGCCCACCCCTCTCTTGACCCGAGAGGGATTCGATTTGCTGGTTGAACCACAAACCAATTGTTCATTACAGGATCAGTGAGACATAAAGAACAAGAGGTAATTACAGGGGTGAAACGGTAATTTTGACTAAACTGGAATTACGAACAACCTGTGAAGGATCGACTTACTATTCATGGTTATATCGAGTGGACAGAAATATATCTACAGTTAGGAGAGTGCAACCACTGGGCTTTAGTGGAGTGTCCCGGTGGTTAACGAATGTCGTTAGCTAGGCTAAAAAGTTTAGTCGATTAATCTCGTATCATTGAAGCTCATGATTTGTAGGTCCATTATGTCCCCCTTACTAGCTCGGACTAAGCCTTGTAACATGTTGAGAGAAAAGAATTTGAATTGTTCAAATTCTAGTTTGGGAGAAAGCGTTAATTATATGTGATATACTTAACGAATCATACCTTAATTATGAATTAAACTATCATTAAAAGGAGGTGTATATATTTAAATATAATTTAAAGATTCGATCGGTTTATAGCATGAATAAAGATTCATGTTCGAAAAATCGATCGAGATCAGGCAATTTATTTAATTTAATATTTGATATTAAATTAAATTAAAATTTAATTAATTAATTAATTAATTTAATTTTAACTAAAAATCAATTTAATATTGATTTTTGAATTAAAATTAAATAAAAATGAATGGATTTTCATGATTTTCATGAAAATCAACTTGGCAAGTTGCTCAATCCACATCATCTTCAAAATTGGCCAAAATTGGCCACCTCCACCTCAATCCATCCTCATCACTATTGAGATGTCATTTTAATGAAGCTTGTTGAAGCTTTACATAATGGTGATTTGAGGTAATCAAACAGAATTTTGCATAAAATTCTAAATATCCCGTTTTGTGACCTTTGGGGACTCTTCTTCCAAATTCTCTCAATCTAGGATCCCACAATCCGTTCCAAGGCCTGAGGATAGTAGGGAAGACACTAACGGTTGTCCACGAAGTGTTTGTGTTACAAATCGTCCACCGGGTGAAGATAATTTGATCTTCAAAGGTGAGTTTCTTAACTCCCAGTTTTTCCAGCTTTAAGCATGCATTTTATTTTACAAAATTGATCAACTTAGAGTGTTCAAGATCCAAAATTGCTTTCGCTTTCTTAATCTAGACTATTTCAATATTAACATTAATTCAATTAAATTAATAAAATTTAATTTACATAATAAATAAATTAAATAAAAAATAATAATTTCAGTGAAAATGGCTTAAAAAACGCTCTCTCTCCACTTTCGCGCGAAAAAAGGTGTTGTAACTGCCCACTATCGGAGCAACATTGCAACGTCGTGGATAGCGTTGCAACGTTGCACTTGATGCACGTCTCCTACGCGCGCTAGGCATGTAGCATTACAACGCCGCCACTGGCTTCACAATGCTGAGCGTGTTGAGCGCGCCTCCACGCTCTTCAGCATTGCAACGCTTGCCTGCTGCAAGCCGCCCATCCGCATGGATAGCGTTGCGACGCTGATGAACAACGTTGCAACGCTGTCCTCTGTCCAGCAACTCCACTTTGAGTTTTTCGCCCATTTTTGCCCCATTTCTTCACAGCAACTCATGCCACGAACGACTAAGACTTACAGACTCGATTTACATACAATAATGCCCAAAACAACGGGCCCTTACATCAATCTCATCAATAAAAAATGTAAATCTAGTCTAAGTGCAAAAACCGAAAACATCCATTTTGCGAACCATTAACATTCGTCTCATGAAATTAATGCTACCCACCTTAATTTTAAGAAATTACAGAATACACAACGAAGAGATACTTGGCTCTGATACCAATTGAAGGGAGTCGATTTCCCGCAGCGGAAGATGTCGTGAAATGTCGTTGATTTGTTGTGTGTGCAATTTCTTGAAAACAGAATTTATCACATAAAAACTAAGTTAAGCATGTTGATTTGAGAAGGAAAACAGTGAGTAAATGTTTTACTAACCTCTTGTAGACAACTTCTAGCAATTCCTTCTCGATCACTCACGATCAAACGATCCTCACGAACAACGACACCTCCAAAAGTTCTTCTCGGTTGTTCTCGGAAGGTAGAGGGAGAGTTGTGTAACTCCCTTTGAAATTTGGGATGGAGAGAAGGTATGAAGAATTGTGAGAGATTAGAGAGATATCCTTCTTTTTCTTTTTGGTGGAATTCCAAAAATGAGAACTCTTACTTACCAAGTGCTTCACAAAGCACCTATTTATAATGGTGAGTGGTGGAGTTAAAAACTCCACCACTTCACCATTTTACTATAACAATATGATATGCAAATTACATTTGCATATCACATAATGTAAGGTATCTCATACCTTATTATACAAATCCTATTTGTATAATTGTCGAATAATTAATTGAATCACATTCAATTTAATTTCTCTCAATTCAATTTATGCAATTTACCACTAATTAATCAATTAGGCTATTCTATAGTTTATTATGAATCTAATTCACATCAAACTATATATTATGTCAACTATATCACATATAATTGACATAACTACCCAATTAACGAATTTGAACACTTCAAATCCACTCCAAACTATAAACCCTCAATTTGTCCAATTGGACCAACCGAGGGATCTAATGGACCTACACCTAATGAGCTTTAATGATATGAGATTAACCTATGAATCTCTTTGATCCGGTTAATCACTATTCATTACCTACAGTAACACTCCACTAAATCCCGTAGTTGAACTCCAACCACTGTAGGACAAGTTGTGTCCATCGTTATAACCAATACCCGCAAGTCGCCCCTTCACAGGTCGTTCGTAGCCACTGCTGGGTCAAATTACCTTACCCCTGTGTCTACTTCTTGTTCCTTAAGTCCCACTGTTCCTCTAATGAACAACTTTGTTGTATAGTCCAACCATAAACAATGTCCCTCTCGGGCCAGTGAGAGGGTGGGCACCCGTTGTTCAAGCCCCGGAGATAACACTTAAGGGAACAACCTCTCTAGATTTTCTAGGTCGGGAACGAGTGAATTCCTTATTGCGTAGTCAAGTTCCCAGCTTACCACGAGGTCCTGTCCCCAAGAAGGCAGGCATATAGGGCGTATCCATACCACCCTCACTCGTGCTAGTCAAAGGACAGACCCAGGCAGACAAGAGTTCGTGACACGCTCAGGATTAAGGGTGAGTCACTAATGGTCATCTACGAAGTTATTAGTCCTACTGTTAACGGTATTACATCAGTAAGTCTAATAATTCACGGTCCGGTCTTGTAAAATCTCATTGTACACACTACACCAAAAAGAGGATACGATGACGGACGAAAAAACAAAGGGGGAGAAACAATGATGGACGCTAAAAAATGCGTCCAAAAAAAGACGGATGGAGATATAATGGCGGGCATTGCCCGTCATAGTAAATTCATTTTAATGATGGTCTTTCCCCGTCATTATATGATATTTTAATTAAAAAAATAGGTGTTTCATTCGAGCCTTACACGTGTTTCATTCAAGCCTCACACTCTCTCTCTCCCTCGACATTTCTCCCTCGACCTCACTGCTCACCGCTCACTATTCTCTCTCTTTCTCCCTCGACCATCGCTCGCCGCCACACTTCGTCGCCGAACGTCTCTCCGTTTGGAAGGATCGACGTCGATCGAACGTCTCGCTAGTACCTCATTGTCCTCGATCTCACTCTCTCTCCTCCCTCGATCTGACTTCTATCGCCGACCGACCGCCGTCAACATAGATCTGCTTCACCACCGTTTTGGAGTCGCCGCCGATCGAGTCTCTTCTCCCACATCCATCGCTGCCAAACTTCGTCGTGGTTCACCAGAGTCTAAACTGATCCGGTCATTGAGGTCCTTCGTTTGCATATCTGATTCATTAGTGTTCAGATCTACACCGATCAGTCACCCTTTGTAGGTGTTCGTCGTTGTCGGGTTCACCGGAGGTTGTTTTCTGACCAAAAATTTTATTAAAATCTGATCTATAGCATGAATGTTGTGTTGTTAGTTTTAGGAAAAATGTGCATTGATCTTGTTGTGTTGCTGTTAGTTTAGGAATTTTTTTTATTAAAATCATGTGCCTTGATCTGTTTATTTTAGCATGGATGTTGTTGTTGTTAGTTTCGAGAAAAAAAAAAGTGTTGTGTATTTGTAGGAAAAAACTTAATGTTGAGTTTAGTTTGATGGATTGTTGAGTTCAGTTTGATTGAGGGGTTTTTTAGGAAAAGACTAATATAGAAAATGCTTGCGTTTAGTTTAGTTTGATTGAGAGAGTTGAGTTTAGTTTAGAAAAAAACTAACATAGAAAATGTTGTCGTTTAGTTTAGTTTGATTGAAGGGGTAAGTTTAAGTTTAGTTTAGGAAAAAAACTAACATAGAAAATGTTTGTGTTTAGTTTAGTTTGATTGAGGGGGTGAGTTTAGTTTAGAAAAAAACTAACATAGAAAATGTTGATGTTTCATTTAGTTTGATTGAGGGGGTGAGTTTAGTTTAGGAAAAAAAACTAACTTAGAAAATGTTGGTGTTTAGTTTAGTTTGACTGAATAGTAGAGTTTAGTTTAGGAAAAAAGTAATATATCTTATGCGCTATAATAACTTATTTTTTTCATGGTTTTTTTTTTTTTTTTTTTGCAGATTGTTACAATGAGTGGATCAAGTGACGATGAAGTGAACGTATCGATCCAAATGGAGGCTAGGCATACTAATCGACGTAGTCTCACTACTATGTGTGGTCTGGCACGCGTAAGGACTACAGGAGAACGCTTAGTCATCCAATACAACATTCAAAGCCAGAGTGTTGGTGATAATGCAAACAAAATGCAAAGTTACATTGGAGTTTGCGTTAGGCAACAAATTCCATTAAGTTACAAGACTTGGAAAGAACACCCAAAGAATTGAAAGATAAAATTTTTGATTCTGTAGAGGTAAGAATAATAATAGTATTTTTCCCTACAAACTTCTTAATATATAGAGTTATTTAACTCTTTATTATGTGTTTCCTATGTAGATGTCATTTGTGATCGACCCTCGGTCCAAAAATAGTATTCTTCAATCAGTGGTAAATAAATTTTGAACATTTAGATACACATTGTATCGAAAACACATACTTCCATTTAAGGATGAGTCGTCCTTGTTGAAACATTCTCCACAAAAGTATTCACATATTGATCAAAACCAATGGGAAGCATTTGTGAATGCTAGATTATTGGAAGAATGGAAGTTAAGTACATTATACTTATTGCTTTTAAAAGTTAGTAAAAAAAGTATTAAAATGATTTAAATTGATTCTATTATATTATACAGGCACAAAGTCGTGTACAAAAAGAAAGGAGAGAGAAATGTAAATATAATCATCACATCTCTCGCAAAGGATATGCCAACTTAGCTGAAGAACTAGTGAGTAACATTATTTCTTATAATTTTCCATAAATGAGATTTAATAACTTGTATGTTTATATAGGAATTGGCAGAAGATCCTTCTACTCGTGACACCTTATAGATACAGGCACGAAAAGGAAAAAATAATGAATACTTCGATGATGAAACCAAACAATGCGTTGGCCAAATCGTAAGTTAATATGTTTTATTTTAACATGATGTAAAAATGATTCTTAGTTGAAATATCTTATGGTTAGTTTCAATGTCAATCTAAATGGTTGTGATAGGACGAACTAGCTATGAAGAATAAAGGTAAAGACATATTGACCGAAGCATTAGGCACGCCAAGAACACAAAGGACATGTTAGAGGAATAGGTATGTCTGTAAAACCATCAACATACTTTAACATTCCTTGAGTGAAATCAAAATCAAGCAAAGAGTCTGGCAACAAAATGTCGACTGATTGCTCACCTTCCAAAAAGTCTGCAAGCATAGGCAGTAATCATCCAAAAGAGAAGGAGGTCATTGACGAGGTGGAAGAAATTTTAGAGGTAATTAGGATTTTGTGGAAATTTTTTGATCATAGGATGTGATCTATGATACTTTATTTTGACATTATTTTTTAATTTTTGAAGGGAACTCCATGCCATCTAGCAATAGGATCAAAGGATAATGTGGTTGCTGTAGGCACAATGTACACGTCTGACGCTTAATTTCCCACAGTCCATGGAGTTTCCTTAGGAGTTGAAAATGTTAGAGTGGTAGTGGACATGATCGTAGGTGAAGATGCTCCATTACCAATTCCTATACGGGGAGAAGTAGAGTCCCTGAATCAATCAATGGAAAATTTTGTGGCATGGCCTCGTGACCTTGTCATTTTCAATGAGGGAAAAAAGGTATGAAATTCTTCAACTCAATGTTTAAAATTACTATATTCTTTGTTTACAAATTTAAATGTTGTTTTGTTGTGATAGGTGGCTTCTCTAGCAAAACATAAGTCGATTGTTTTTGTACCTGTGCCTACTTCACATTCTACAAAGTACACAGATGCTCATGTGACTATTAAACTTCTGAATCGTTATGCAATGTTATCGATGCAAGAAGATGATACGATTCAAGTCACGTTGAGCGAGCACATGTTCGGGAAGAAAAAGTTAATTTATTTACATCGCGATGATATCCTGCACTATTGTGAGATGGTGGAGATAGGGTACTCCTGCATAGTCGCATACATTGCGTAAGTATACAAAATCTTTCATTTACAACTATATTGACTACGCTTTTGAATGTTTTATAAAATAACTTTACTTTTAGTTAGATATCTTTGGATTGTATGTGACTATGAAATAATCGTCAAGTTCTTGCTAGTTGATCAAATAACCATTTCTAATTTTGTTAAAAGTCAAGAAACACGATGTATAAATTTGGCTAACAGGTTAGAAATGGTTAATTTGGACTTGGATCAACAAGTTTTCATCCCATATAATACTGGGTAAGTTTAAATTACTTCAACTTATTTATATGTTTTTTGTTCATAAAACATTGATATTAGAATATTCATTGTTTAATAGATATCATTGGATGTTGATCGTTATCCATCCGCGGGCAAACACCGTTTATGTCTCAAACTCGTTGAGGAGTAAGATCGAAGAAAGTTTTCAAGGAACAATAAATACGTAAGTGTTTTGAACCTTTAGAATTAATTACTTTCTATTAATTTTTCTAATGCTTCAAACTCTTTAGATCTTTGAGAATGTGGCAAGCCAAGCACTCACTTCCACAATATCGTTCCGCCATCACTTGGAAACTTGTAAAGGTAAACATAATTGATATATTCGATTGTTTTGATCAACTTTGGAACGAAATTTAACTCAAACATGCTATTTTTTAAATTATTTTGCATGTAGTGCCCCCGTCAACCGAGTTCTGTAGAGTGCGGGTACTATGTACAGAAGTATATACGAGAAATCGTATATAATTCTAGTATCCCTATAATTAACCTTGTAAGTACTCTTATTTTATCTTCTTAGTGATTCAAAATATAATTTAGTCTAATGTTATTATATATTATTTCTCTTTGTAGTTTAACACAAAACCTATATATAAACAAGAAGAAATCGACAAGATTCGAGTACAATAGGCGGATTTTGTTGGCAGATTTGTGTAAGTCATTTGTGGATTTCTGAATTTTGTGAAAAAGTACTAGATTTGTATGAAGTTAGGTAAGTTAATATGTTGGTTAGCTGTACAATATACTTGTTTATAATGTATACAGTAGAAGTGTATATAATATTTAGTAGTTTGTGGAGAGGCGGGTGGCCTCATTCTTCTGAATCTGGGATTGGAGTTTGTTGGATGTTGTCTATGAATGAATGTGTTTTTTGATGTATATAGTTGTTTGTTGGATGTTGTCTATGGAGAGGCGGGTGGTCTCATTCCCTACACCGTTTTTTTTTTATATATAGAAGTGTTCTGCAATGTTTCAGATTATGATTAGCTGATGTTCTGTAGAGGTCATGCCGAAATTTTTACTTATTGGCTTGATTTCGTGTTAGTTTTAGAGTTTATTATTTTTGTGATATAGGTGTTAAGGTTTGTGATATAGGAGTTTATGCTTTTAGAGTTATGGTTAAGGTTTGTGATATACTAGTTTATGCTTTTTGTGATATAGGCGATAAGGTTATGTAGAGATCGTCTCATGTGTATTATTTATAATGAAGTTATGCTCTTCTCGTAAAAGGAATCTTGTTGGATGTTTGTGGATGAATTAGTGATTTCATGTTTTTTTGGATATATAGAAGTGTTCTGCAATGTTTCAGGTTATGGTTAGTTGATGTTCTGTAGAGGTCATGCCGAAATTTTTACTTATTGGCTTGATTTCGTGTTAGTTTTAGAGTTTATTGTTTTTGTGATATACGTGTTAAGGTTTGTGATATGGGAGTTTATGGATTTAGAGTTATGGTTAAGGTTTGTGAGATACTAGTTTATGGTTTTTGTGATATAGGCGATAAGGTTATGTAGAGATCATCTCATGTGTATTCTTTATGGTTTTAGAGTTTATTGTTTTTGTGATATAGGAGTTTATGGTTTTAGAGTTATGGTTTTAGAGTTATGGTTAAGGTTTGTGATATACAAATTTATAGTTTTTGTGATACAAGCGTTAAGGTTTGTGATATAGGAGTGTATGGTTTGTAATATAGTAGTTTATGGTTTTGGAGTTTTGGATATAAAAGTTTGTGATATGTGCATTGTTTTGGTTAAAAAAGAATTTTGTTGGATGTTTTTATGGATTAGTGATTTCATGTATGTTTTGGATATAAAAGTGTTTTTGTTGCATGTTTGTAAATTTGTATAGTGATTTCATGTGTGGTTTCACTATAGAAGTTAATATATTTGAAATATTTCAGATAATTAGTTATTAAATATTGTTGGTTAGCTATCGGGCTATCAACTTTTTTTTATTAAATTATGCTAAAAACGATGACGGGCAATGCCTGTCATTAAATAAAAAATTATGAACTAAAATAATGACGGACATATAATGACCGACAATGGGTTTTTAAATTTTTTTTTTCAAATATAAATGACGCGTAATGCCCGTCATAAAAGGTATCCCAGTTTTTAATGACGTGCAATGCTCGTCATTAAAAACTGGGTTCCAACCCACTTTTAATGACGGGCAACACTTTTAATGACGGACATTGCCCATTATCAAAACCCGATCGTCATTGTAACATACAATGACACTCGCATAGATGACGGGCGCGCGCCCGTCATCAAAACCCTTTAATGACGGGCAATGCCCATCATTAAAACCCTTATTTCTACTAGTGACAGGATGCCCCCACTCGCATGTCAATCACATGAACGAGCTGGATCACCTTGTTTGTATCCAATACAAAGCAGGTCGCCTCCACAGTGTAACCAGGATGGAGCTTCCAACCCTATCCATATATTGTAGGTCGTTCGGGTCACTAACTCTAACGTGATCCTTCCTGTGTGTCATCTACACAACGTTCGAGTACTATCATATGACCTTGGAGCTTAGTTTATTGGATTAAGTTTTATAAAATGCGAGATACAAAGTTTTGACAAATCAATAACTTTTATTCATTTATAACAACTGTATTACAAAATACACGAGATTAGGGCAAACACCTCAACAACATGTGGAAAGGTAGATGGAACAACCTTATTATCTGGAAAGGTGATGGTACCATTTCATCACCCTGTTGTATTGGGAGGTTGGTTTGTGGAGCATCTTCTTCAACCATATTGTGTTGGGATGTTGGTTGAAGAAATTCTTCACCGATACTATGTTGGAAGTATGTGGAGGTAGATGAAATTTCTTGTATGTTGTAATTTGTGGATAGATTTTGAAGAACTGAGGAATTATGCACTCCCATATATGGAGACATGTACCTAGGGTAATGTTTGGCTTCATAGTATGGGAATGAAGTTTCATGTCCTTTGTTATGAGGGGCAGTTGTGGATGTGGACATGGATGGAGCATATGGGAAATTTTGAACTCCCATATAAGGATTGTCTAATACCTTACATTGAATTCGATATGGTTGAAATGCATCTTGAAAAGGTCGGAGTTGTAGATATATAGAGTGGAATTGAGGATACATCTTCCCATGTAAGAAAACATTTGAGGTCTACATCATTTTTAATAACAAATGTTGGGGTTTGGATTTTAATGGTAGTATACATCTCATTACAATGTTCAATTCATTTCGGTCGATACAACTTATCTCATACACTCGGCCCAAAAACTCCTGAAAAGTAATTTTAACATCCACATCAAATCTCCTAACTTCCTCGTCATGATAATCATTTTCTCTATCATTCCATATATCCCCAAAACAAACAAAAACACGCGGCATGATGTCTGCAAAAAACAAAAAATCACAAACAAAAAAAATAAATTATGTTAATTTTTCGATCAGTATAGGACCAACCCAAAAATTTTCCCGGTGTGAAAGTAAACCGAGAATTTTCCCGGTTGACAGTCCTCACTTTCCAGTAGGGATTCAAAAAAAATAAAAAAAAAATCAAACATAATGATTTTTTTGTTCATATTTCATGTCCCAATACTGAAATATAATGAATGCAAAAAGTAAGAAAAGATACTTACTTGTGTGTGTAGGTATCACTTGAAGTTTGAGATATTTTGAAGCAAGTGAAGATGTAGAACGTGGGTTTGGAAATTTTGTTAGTGGATAAGTGATAGAAAGTATTTTAGATAAGAGATAGAAAGTGTTTTAGATAATTAAATGGTTGGTTGAGCTTGTTAGGTAGTTGAGAATGTATTAATTGTAATGAATTTATTTAATATAATTTATATATGGGGCAAATAAGTCATTTCATCTCATCCATATTCTCTTTCTTACCTCATATTGATCATCAAGGGGTCCAAAAAAATCAAAATTTAAAAATGGAGTCCACAATCAAAATACAAAATTAAAAGAGTCAAAAAATTGCAATTTTCCAACCTTCTTACTTGCTCAAAATTAGCCAAAATTGGACACCTATTTGATGACCAATCTCTTCCCTTATGTGCTATCATGTTTAGCAAGTTTGAAGCTTGTTAATGACCTTTATTAGTAAAGAAACACAAGGGATGAAAAGAATTTTTGAAAGAAATTCTGCTAAGCTCGAGTTATACCTATTTTCCTTCTCTCTCAAAATTCTATGAAACTAGGATCCCACAATCCGTTCCAAGTCTTGGGATAGTAGGGAAGAAACTAAAGGTGGCCCACAAAGTGTTCATGTTGCAAGAATCGGCACGGGTTTGGAGAATTTGAGCTTTAAAGGTAAGTGTTCTTAACCCTCTATTTTTCGGTTTAATGAACATGTTTTTTCTTTTGCTAAATTGATGCAATTAGCATGCTTGAGATCAAAAATTATTTCCACTTTCGTGATATGAACTCTTTGGTATCAAAGCATGATGTGAGCACTCAATTTGCAACATTTTGAGCTTCGCGGGTGGCATTTCGAAATTGAATTTTCTAGGTGACAAATGATTGAACGATAGATTAATGATGCAAAATTACTAATTATGCGAAAATAAAAGACAAAAGAAATATGCACATAAGTTGGAATTGCTTGGGTTAATATATCAAGGATGGGTAGGCTTGGGTTAGGTCCTCTCATGCTCTTAGATATCTTTGCTAAACTCTTGTTATGCACATAATGTTACAACAAGGGTTCACATCAATTCTTCCCAAAATTACCCAAGTTTTCAGCAAATGATGGCAAACGATGAAGAGACTAGACAAAAAATGGCAAACAATGAGCGAGGGAGCTTAGTTACAATGGTGATTGAGAAAAAAATTGAGTTGGAAAGAAGAAAAAAAGAAAAAAAAGAAAAAGAAATAATAACAAAAAAATAAAATGGAAGGGTGAAAATATTAAAAAAAAAAGGTTGAAAAGAACCTTTCATTTGTTGTCCCACATCCAAATATTAATAGAATGTCACCCTCTTTCATAGAACATTCAGAAAACCATAGAATACCGGTTAGTGTGATTTCACACACAACATTAGGTGATTAAGTACATGTACTATTTTTGTTATATCGACATTTTCATTCCACATTTATTTTTAAATGTTATCTTAGTTTTTAGATATGTTGATTAAGAAATGTCAATTATATTCTAATTAAGCCACCATTAAAGATTCATAGATCAATTCAAACAATTTCCATCAATTTCTATGTTTTCCATAAATTTTTCCAAAATTTTCATCAACATTTCCATTTCCATCGACATTTCTGTAAAATTTAAACCTCGACATTTCCATCGACATCAACATTTCGATGATTGCTTATAACCCCTTAATTGATGATACATTTCAACTTTGGCTTATTGTACATATTTTTATAGCTTTAAGAGACTGATTTCTTTATAAATTCAAGAGATTGCACCAACAACCTATTGTAAGGGTGACAAATTATTAAATAAAACCGTCACAATGTGGTTGTCTCATAATAATTGTTAGATTTAGATCCAATAATTTACATACCCTCTAATAACTCTTGAATATAAATTCAAGATATTTCTCTCTCCATCCTGCAGTAAAAAATTGTCGGTCACCTTATAGTGCCCTTACTGAATAATTTCTTGGGTAGGATGGTTTTTATCATTTTTCCGTTATAAATCTGTTTGTATTTCTCCATCAGATTTTATACTTTGCATGAAATAACTAATTATAAAGGGGGAAAATCCATGGAAATTTAAATCTAAACATTATCGAATAAACTAATATCCAAACTATAGTAAATTTATATTAAATTTAAAACTGCAATCCTTGTTGGCTGTTGTAAATAAAGTAATCGGCTTGACCAGTGTGGGCAGTTCATAGAGACGCAATCAAAAGATTAAATAAAAAATGTTAATAAACTTGAGTTTTCAATAATGGGAAAAAACAAAGTAGTAATAAGAAAGAAAAGAAAAAGTCAGTTTTTCTTCATAATCCATCAAGCTTGCGGTTTTTGAAGTGCTTTCTAAGGAATCCCTTGGCCGTTAGTCTACAGTCATAATAATCATTTGATACAAAAACGTACACACCATTAATGAACAAGTTCTCTTTATCTACGCCATGTTACGTACATGCATCCACTTTGACCCTAAACGCTTGTGCTTCTAACATGCACGCCACATGCAACAGCACAAATTAAGTGAGATTCAAGTTTACATCTCTTTTGACTTTCCCATTTTTCTTATTTATTTATTTTTGTTTATTACATTATAAATATAACCTCTCCAACTGCCATTTCCTTCCACAAAACATTTCAAAACAAAATGGCCAATAATAATTTTCCTTCTCTCCTTTTTATCATTTTCTTCATCTCCTTCTTACAAGCATCAAGTGCGGGTAACTTATATAATGTGATCAGTTTTGGTGCTAAGCCTGAGGGAAAAACAGAGTCCACTGTGTCTTTTCTCAAGGCATGGGCCTCTGCTTGTAATTCAGCTGCAGTATCTACCATTTATGTCCCTAAAGGAAGGTTCCTAATTAAAGGCATTGTTTTCAAAGGCCCTTGTAAGAATCAAATCACATTTCGAATTGATGGGACTCTTGTTGCACCTTCAGATTATCGTGCCCTTGGAAATTCTGATTCTTGGATTTTGTTCTCTAAAGTTAACAAAGTTTCTGTCGTCGGTGGAGCCCTTGATGCCCAAGGTGCTGCTTATTGGGCGTGTAAGAAATCTGGGAAGAATTGCCCTGTCGGAGCTCCGGTATGATGAATTTAATTTCTTTTAATCTTTACTTTTGGGTTCTTGTAAGTAAGAGTAAAAGTTAAATGTAACATTGCAGTCAATGACATTCAATTGGGCAAACAACATTGTGATAAGTGGATTAACATCGATCAATAGCCGACAAACTCACGTTGTGATCAATGGTTGCAAGAAGGTGTTGGTTGAGAATGTGAAGGTAATTGCGCCAGATCAAAGCCCCAACACAGACGGGATTCATGTTCAAACTTCCACCGACGTTACGATCATTGGTTCTACATTGCAAACAGGAGATGATTGTGTATCCATTGGTGCAGGAACCTATAATTTGCTCATGACTAATCTCAAATGTGGACCTGGCCATGGTGTAAGGTAAATAAAACTTTCCTTAATATTTATCTCACTAACTTCTTTTCCGGACTTCTCTTTTTAATTTCGAATATGTTTATGATAATTATGTTGGGAAAAAAAACCTCCCACCACTAGGAATAAGCAGAAATAAACTGAGAAATTAAAAGATACCAACAAAATAAGAGACACAAGAATTGGAGAAAAAAGAAATTTCCACTATGTGAAAAATTGTTACAATCACATAGAATTCTCCCCCCGACCCCAATTACAAAAACACTCTCCCAAAGCTTATACCACTCACACCATTTTCCTCACTCTCAGACCAGAGAATATAAAGAGGGAATTTAACCAGAGCTAGTACTCCAAGCCTAAAGTATTTCTAATTGGGATGCTTTGAAACCAAAGCCATAGGCTCCTTTTATAGTGACAGGAGCCCATCACTTCCTTGCATCTTTCAGATGTGGGACAATTTCACTTCTAATATATTGCCAAAAACCCAACAAATTATTAAGAGTCATACCGAATACAAATCTTAATACGACAGAAACAGTCATATTGGGGTGGTCATTTAAATAATTTTAGAAGAAATTATTCCGCGTGGCCGACCGTTTTTTCACCGTATGATGAAGAGAGAAGTACATGGAATTTATATCTAACGGTTATTTGGGGACATAAAAATTATTGGGTTCACATTATTATGAGGTAGCCACATTGTGACGGCTTATTTGATTTATTTGTCCTCTGTAGAGCATTTGTGTTAGGTTGGAGACTGGTTCTTAGTGTCCTAAATATATTTTTTTAAACTTATAGCTTTTTTAAAAATTCAGAAGTTGTTTTTAAAAAGATAAATATATTAAATTAAAGAATATTCTTAATTTTTTTTTCTCATTAATTTGATACAATTACTTGAATCTAATGGTTATGATGTGAAATGTGTGAACAGCATTGGAAGCTTAGGGAAGGAGTTCAACGAAGACGGAGTTGAAAACATAACCTTAAAGGACTCAGTATTTACAGGATCAGACAATGGCATAAGGATAAAATCATGGGCAAGACCCAGCAAGGGCTTCGTTAGGAACATTCTCTTTGACAACATTATTATGAACAACGTCGAAAATCCAATTTTAATCGATCAAAATTATTGTCCGGATAATAAAGGTTGTCCTAGACAGAGTTCAGGCGTACAGATCAGCAAAGTGACGTACAGGAACATTCGAGGAACATCGGCAACGCCAGAAGCTGTGAATTTTGATTGCAGCATTACCAATCCATGCAGAGACATAAAACTACAGAACATAAAGCTTCTTTATAAAAATAAAGCAGCCACGTCATCATGCAAGAATGTCCGTGGATCCACTAGTGGAATATTGATGCCTCAGAGCTGCTTGTAGCAAAGGGATCTTGATATCATCTCACCATGGATGCAAATATTAAAGCCTAAATGGTTCAAGATTTGATTGTTATTTTATTAGCGTAGAAGATTATTAAACATGCACGACGTCGTTTGTTAATAGAGTGTGAATGACGTATTGTTGCATTTTCAAGTTAGAAATATGGGTACATGTGCTATATTAATTGTGTGATAACTAATGATTGCTGATGATTAATGCAATCATTAAGACAGTCATTACAAGAGATTGTAGATCAGTTTGGATAAGCTTGTGTAATACTCTTGATGAAATGGAAATTAGGTAATTAAAGCTTGTAAGTCATTTTCTTTCTAATTTGGATGCAAAAAGTTTATTTTCTAAGACATTTAATTTTCAATTTTTGGGCGTTTAACTAAGACACACTTGGGTAATTGGGTTATTGATCGGTGGTTTGATTGTTCATTTTCTGGCAACTTTTCGCAGACTTCGTCCGAAAAAAAAAGGTGTTATATTTTTTGTTTCCACTTATCATAAACTAATTAATTTTAGATTAATGTTTTTAGTTAGAATTTAATCTAAAATGTCTTGGACCTTGTTTTAGCTCTTAATTTAAAAATTCAACATATTTTCGTTGAGCCCAAAAAGAAGTCCACATTACCGTTTTTTTGTTGTGCATCTTGATCCTCTAAATCCAACCTTATTTATTCTCTTTATATATTATAAATAGAGTGTATGAGTTTCGGTTGGAAGAGTATAAGATTAAGATGGTGAGTTGGGCTTGTCTCTAAGAAAGAGAGAAAGAGAGAAGGGAGTAATACGAAGCATTTTCCTTTTTTTAAAATTCCTTTTTGGTTTAATAAGGGTTATCAAAAACATAAAAGAGAGAGAGAGAAGTTGAGTTATCGAAAAAAAATCAAAAGAGAGAGGAGTTAGGGTTTGCTGCTTCCTTTCCGTCTGTCGGTCTCCCTGCACAAGAAGGGTCGTTCGCCGCCGAAGAACCAGCAACTCCTCCGGTCTATTCTCGCTGCCGGTTCGTTGCATTGAAGGAGCAGCCGCCGCTCGCCGTGAGAAGAAGTGGGTCGTGAAAAGCTGTTCGACGCCACCGTTTACCGATCTCAAGAAGTCTATCTTCGATTTCTTGCTCTCCAAAGGTTGTATTACTCCATCCTGTTTCAATTTTATTAGTTCTCTTTGTCTTTCTTTCTTAGTTAGTTGTAAAAGAATGATTCCAAGAAGTAAATCTTTGATGTTTGACTCCTTTTCTTGAACAAATGAAGGTTGTAGTTGCATCAAAGAAATTGTTCTTTGAATCATTCTTGCCCTTTATTTTGAAGTTAATTTCAGATTAGAAATCTTGCTGTAAATTCTCTGTATTCTCTGCATATGTCTAATAAACTGTCTAGCTAGCAAAGGCTTAAAACACCTTTGCAAGTGGAGTAGGTCGTTTTATGACCGAATCACTATAAATATTGGTGTTCTTTGATTGTTATTTACTGTTTCTGCATTTGTTTAGATTCTGTCCAACACCTTAAATTGCCTAAAAATCGATTATAAACTCGTTGTAAACACCTCAAACTTGTCTAAAATTGGTTAGACATAGGATTTGGATCTTGGCAAAAATAACATTTGGTATCAGAGCGTTTAATCCTTGTTTTTAGGGCATTCTTTCTTGAACTAAAATTTAGTTTGTTGAATAAATTTTTTGGGTTTAAAGAATCTTAAGTTTTAGTATTCTTTAATTCTGAAAATTCTTTATTTCAAGAAAGTTTGTTGCCCAATTTTTGTTTCCTTATTTTTCAGGATGAGTACCAAGTTCGAGGTGGAGCGGTTTGATGGGAAAGGTGACTTTGGCATATGGAAGATCAAGATGTTGGCCATCCTTCGTCAACAAAAGGTCGACTACGCACTTTTGGAGGCTAAGGAAATTTCAGACAGCATAACAGCGGACCAACTGAAAGAGATAAATGATGTAGCTCACAGCCTTATCATTCTTTATTTGTCTGATACAATTATAAGACAAATCCGTAGTAAAGATACCGCTGTTAAACTTTGGACAAAATTAGAATCTACATACCAATTAGCATCAATTTCAAGCAAAATATTCTTAAATTTTAATTTCTTTAGTTTTAAAATGGATTCTAGTAAAAGCATGAAAGATAACCTAGATGAATTCCATCGAGTAGTTTCTGAAATGGAAAATATAGGTGAAATCTTTTCTGATGAAAATCATGCTGGAGTTCTGATTAATTCTTTGCCTGAATCTTATTGTTAAACCTAAAGCAGCAGATAATCGAAGAGTATCACAGAAGAAAATCACACACAGTATTTACGTGGTTCACTAACGTTGTGTTAGCTACATCCACGAGCAGAGGGAGAGAGTAATTTTATTGACTGAGAGAATAAAATTACACAGAACAGATTAAAACAACAGATAGGTGTTTAGAGGGTTTATATATGGCACCCCTCCTAAACCCTAATACATAAACGGCCCAATAGGCCCAAAATACGAAAAATATAAATTGATTTAGGTTTCGGGAGCGTTGCCCCCAAACCCAACCAGGGCGCTTCGAACCGGCAGATAACAGATTCAAGGCATCTTTACACTTATAATGATGTGAAATCTATTATGAAGTTTGGTAGGGATACTTTGTCCACTGAAATTGTTTTAAATGCCATTAGAGTAAAAGAACAAGAACTAAAAGAAACCAAGAAGTCTAATAGTGAGACTTTGTACATTAGAGGAAGATTAGAGAATAAGAAAAAGCATAGAAGCAAGAGTAGGGGTAGATCAAAGTCTAAGGGGGCTAGTAATAGGAGGTGTTATCATTGTCAAAAAGAAAGCCACATTAGAAGGTTTTGTCCTGACCTTAGGAATAAAAAGTCGTCGGGTAAAGGGAAAGAAGAGTCTAGTGTAGTAAACCTTAGTGAAGAGTATAACCACTCTCTTATGGTTAGTAACACTAGAGAGGATGACACTTGGATCCTAGATTCAGGTTGTTTTTTCCATATGACCCCTAATAGAGAATAGCTAGAAGACTTCCAAACCGGTGTGGGAGGTAAAGTCATGTTAGGGAACTGACACTTTTGTAGTGTAAAAGGTCAAGGAACAGTACACCTTAGGCTTCATGACGGAAATATTAGGTTTCTAACTGGAGTTAGGTACGTACCTGAAGTTAAAAGAAACCTAATATCCCATAGCATGTTAGATACGCAAGGGTACACCATTAAACTAGAGGGTAGTGTTCTAAAAGTCATGAAGGGCATCTTAGTTGCAATGAAAGGGCTTCTTAAGGATACCTTATACTCTTTAGAGGGTTCGACGGTCGTAGGGTCAAGTGATCTAGTTAAAGAGAGTGACAATTCCAAAATTACCCTTTGGCATAAACGCTTAGGTCACATGAGTGAGCAAGAAATTAGGGAGTTAATAAAACAACAAGTAATTCCTAACATAAAAAATGTAGACTTAGATATGTGTGAGCATTGTGTTTATGGTAAAAGTAAAAGAGTAAAATTTTGGAAAAGGTGGTCACTCTGCTAATAAAAAACTAGAATATGTGCATGCTGACTTATGGGGCCCATCTAATGTTGTCACTAATGGTGGGGCTAGATATTTCTTATCCATTATTGATGATTGTACTAGAAAAGTTTGGGTTTATCTTTTGAAAAATAAATCAGATACTTTCAATAAATTTGTTGAATGGGTAGCCTATGTTGAAAACCAAACAGGCCTTAGATTTAAGAAACTTAGGACTGACAACGGGCTAGAGTTTTGTAACCATGAGTTTAGAAACTTTTGTAAGTCTAAAGGCATAGTAAGACACTTGACTGTTGTAGGGACGCCTCAACAAAATGGGGCCGCTAAGAGAATGAATAGAACCCTTATGGAAAGAGTTAGGTGCATGTTGTCTGATTCACAACTTCCTCAAAGTTTTTAGGGGGAAGTTGTTGCAACAACATGTTATATAATCAATAGGAGCCCATCTACTTCCATAGAATTAAAAACACCTCAAGAGCTTTGGCAAGGTAGTCCCCCTGATCTATCACACATGAAAGTCTTTGGGTGTTTAGCTTATGTTCATTCAAAAGAGGGAAAGCTAGACCAGAGGGCTAAGAAATGTGTTTTCCTAGGATATCCTGAGAGTGTTAAGGGATATAAACTATGGTCCCTAGATCCAAACTCACCAAAAATCCTAATAAGTAGAGATGCTGTCTTTGATGAAGGAAAAATGGGGTATGTAAAAGAAAAGATTGAGTCTATCCCTAAAAGTCCACCTAGTTCCACTGAAACCGTTTTAGCTAGTCCTCCTTCCACTTCCCATAGTGATCAAGTAGATGAGCCAATAGTAGAACATGGTGTTTCTCCATCTACCTTAGATCAATCACCTACACATGAAGTTGTTAATGAGGAAGAAGAAGAGGATAGTCAAGATTTAACCAATTATCAGTTAACTAGGGATAGGGATAGGAGAACCATTGTAGCTCCCACTAGGTTTGGGTATGCTGACCTTATATCCTATGTCCTAGTTATAGCTAATGAGTTTATTAATCAAGAACCACAAACTTTCAATGAGACCATAAATAATGAAAATAAAGATAAGTGGTGGGTCACAATGAAAGAAGAGTATGATTCTTTGATTAAAAATCAAACTTGGGTTCTTGTTAATAAACCATTAAAAGCTAAAACTGTAGGTTGTAAGTGGATTTATAAAGTCAAAAAGAACCCTTTAGAAAACAACAAGCCTAGGTTCAAGGCTAGGTTAGTAGCCAAAGGGTTTACTCAAAGGGAGGGTATAGACTATGATGAAGTTTTTTCCCCGTTGTAAGACACACCTCTATTAGAATTTTGCTTGCCTTTGTTGCTCACTTTGATCTTGAGTTAGAACAGATGGATGTAAAAATCGCTTTCTTGCATGGTGAGCTTGAGGAGACCATTTACATGGATCAACCACCTGGATTCGAAGCTCCCAAACAAGAAAAGAAGGTTTGTCTTTTTAAGAGATCGTTGTATGGTTTAAAGAAATCCTCACGTCAATGGTATAAAAGGTTTGATTCCTATATGGTATCTATTGACGTTTGTAGAAGTAAGTATGATAGTTGTGTGTATTTCAAACAAATCTCTGAAGTGAATATTGTTTACTTGCTTTTATATGTTGATGACATGTTGATTGCTTGTAAAACCATGCATGAAATAAATAAGTTAAAGAATCTCTTAAAGAATGATTTTGAAATGAAAGACTTAGGCAATGCAAAAAGAATATTAGGAATGGATATTATTAGAGATAGAAAAGAGAAGAAACTTTATTCGTCTCAAAATGAATATATAACAAGACTAGTTAAAAGATTGAACATGCATGATAGTAGGAAGATTAGTATTCCTTTTGGCAAACACTTTAAACTATCTGTTGATTATTCACCTAAGACTCCAAGTTATATTGATGAAATGCATGACATTCCATATGCTAATACTGTTGGGAGTCTTATGTATGTCATGTTTTGTACTAGACCTGACCTTGCTCATCCACTTAGTGTTGTTAGTAAATTTCTTGCTAATCCTGGTAAACAACATTGGAATGTTGTTAAGTGGATTCTGAGATATCTTGCATGTCATACAAATTTATGTCTTGTTTATGGTGGAGCAAATATAGTTGATAGCAAGAATATTGAACTTGTTGGATATGTTAATGTTGATTATGTTGTTGATATAGATAAACGTAGATCTTTGACTGGTTTTGTGTTTAGATTGTTCAATTGCACAATTAGTTGGAAATCTAGTTTACAGTCTATAGTTGCTTTATCTACAACTGAATCTGAGTATATTGCATTAACTGAAGCTATTAAGGAATCTTTATGGCTTAAGGGAATTGTATCTGAATTGTGTTGTAGTGATAATGTTTTTGTGACTGTGCATTGTGATAGTCAAAGTGCTCTACATTTATCTAAAAGTCATTCTCACCATGAAAGAACTAAACATATTGATGTTAGGTATCATTTTGTAAGAGATGTCATCAACGATGGTTTAGTTTCTGTTAAAAAGGTTGCTACTGATTTGAATGTTGCTGATATGTTTACTAAAGCATTACCTTCTGATAAATTTAACTTTTGTGTGAGAATGTTGCAGCTTGAACATGGATAATTCTGGATTTTATTTGAGAACTAATTATAGGTCCTCTTCTTAGTTTATGATAGATTGAAATCAAGGTGGAGTTTGTTATATTTTTGGTTTCAACTTATCATAAACTAATTAATTTTAGATTAATGTTTTTAGTTAGAATTGAATCTAAAATGTCTTGGACCTTGTTTTAGCTCTTAATTTAAAAATCCAACATATTTTCGTTGAGCCCAAAAAGAAGCCCACATTACCGTTTTTTTGTTGTGCATTTGATCCTCTAAATCCAACCTTATTTGTTCTCTTTATATATTATAAATAGAGTGTGTGAGTTTGGGTTGGAAGAGGATAAGATTAAGATGGTGAGTTGAGCTTGTCTCTAAGAAAGAGAGAAAGAGAGAAGGGAGTAATACGAAGGGTTTTCCTTTTTTTTAAAATTCCTTTTTGGTTTAATAAGGGTTATAGAAAACATAAAAGAGAGAGAGAAGTTGAGTTATCGAAAAAAATCAGAAGAGAGAGGAGTTAGGGTTTGCTGCTTCTTTTCCGTCCATCGGTCTCCCTGCACAAGAAGGGTCGTTCGCTGCCGAAGAACCAGCAACTCCTCCGGTCTATTATCATCGTCGGTTCGTTGCATTGAAGGAGCAGTCGCCGCTCCCCGAGAGAAGAAGTGGGTCGTGAAAAGCTGTTCGACGCCACCGTTTACCAATCTCAAGAAGTCGTCTATCTTCGGTTTCTTGCTCTCCAAAGGTTGTATTACTCCATCCTGTTTCAATTTTATTAGCTCTCTTTGTCTTTCTTTCTTAGTTAGTTGTAAGAGAATGATTCCAAGAAGTAAATCTTTGATGTTTGACTCCTTTTCTTGAACAAATGAAGGTTGTAGTTGCATCAAAGAAATTTTTCTTTGAATCATTCTTGCCCTTTATTTTGAAGTTAATTTCAGATTAGAAATCTTGCTGTAAATTCTCTGTATTCTCTGCATGTCTCTAATAAACTGTCTAGCAAAGGCTTAAAACACCTTTGCAAGTGGAGTAGGTCGTTTTATGACCGAACCACTATAAATATTGGTGTTCTTTGATTGTTCCTTATTGTTTCTGCACTTGTTTAGATTCTGTCCAACACCTTAAATTGCCTAAAAATCGATTATAAACTCGCTGTAAACACCTCAAATTGGTTGAAAATTGGTTAGACATAGGATTTGGATCTTGGCAAAAATAACAAAAGGAGGCAAAATGTAATTTTCCTCATGGATTCCTTTTTCTTTCAATTTGTTTTAATTTACTAAGCACCCTCAACGCCAACTTTTTTCAAAGCTGAATTTGACTGCTCCAACGAAGGTGTAGTGACCATTTCATTGAACATGACATGTGGAAAATACTCCAATTCGTACAAATCATTAATGGTCTTCGGTGACCAATCCATTGGAACTCCACGAACTATTGTAAAATACCCTTCCTTAGTATCTAAGTTCGTATAAAATTCCCCCGCACTCTGCACTGGGGCTTTGCTTAGCTACCTTGGTAAAATTTTGCATCCCTGACTTTTGATCCTATATATATATATATCTTAGAAATTGCAATAGCTTTATTATTAAGTCGAAATCAAATCCCCTTTGTGCCAATAATTCCCTTGTAACGCCGGAGGATTTTAGGTTGGCTTAATTTTGAGTTTTGATATAATTTCTTGAAAAATAATTCTCATCCTCATTTGTTCTCAATTTGGAGAAGGGAATTTGATGAGAAATAAATTTGGTATTCGAAATTCTAATATTTTTTATTTTATTACAAATTTTGGGATATTGGTTTAGTAGGTAGTTTATTGAGTTTATGAGGGGTAATTTAGGAAGACTAGGATAATTATATGGCGTAGGGTTTCTCAATAGGCCTCTTTTGTCTTATTGGGCACGCGAATCGAAGAACTTTCTTCCTCCTCCCCTTCATCTTAACGAGTGAGCATCAGGCTGGCCACCATCCTCATTTTTTTCGATCATTCACCACGACGAGAAAGTCGTGAACCACCACTGTGCAACCCTTCTCCGTTCAGCACGCCACTGTCCTAGACGAAGACGATGAATCACAACACATCGTCTGTCGTTCGCCGCTATGTCACAAACTCTAGAGATCGTTTGAACTTGTTGGATCTCACTACCAGAATTTGGCTACATGCCGACATTATATCTCCCGACGCTTTAAAAAATAGTATATCTCCCGACGCTTTAAAAAATAGTCGGCATATATAGGTAATCCCGACGGACAACAAAAGTAAAGAGAACTCTCGACTAAATGATAATTGGTCGGCAAATATTGAGTAATGTCGACTGTTTTATCTTCTCACAGTCAAGTCTGCAGCTGTGTCGCGCTATCAATCAGTCGAACTCCATCTCAGACCTACGAACGCCTCGTCTACAGCACACAAACCGGGATGAACCCCAAATCGTTGCGCTCCCCTGGAATCGTGAAGTCCGCAGAACACTTGATCTACTGCAGCCATCATCGTCGTGGAGGCGCTGTAGGTCTGTGAGCGACTGTGGCCGAGTGGTGAAGAAAAGAAGTTGAATCGTAGCTTGACACAATCAAACCAGTCGCTCCCAATTGTCATGGACGACCATTTGGGTTGGTTTTTTTGTCGGGGTTGTTGGCTGGTTCTCGCTTCGTAGGGATCGGTTCTATATAGGTCGGTGTTCAAGCTTTTCGAAAACGCACTTCCGACCATTGTCTGTCATCGAAAAAGTGAAATCAACGAGCCTTGAATTTCGAGTCGTTTCTGACCTCTGCGAGTGTTAATTTGGGTCTGTTATTTAAAGATCTTTGGACTAAATTGATAACGAAGTTTATATGAATTTTGAAAGGTTACTAGAAGACTATCGGACTCCAAGCAAAGTTTGTAAGCTCGAACCATCCTAGTCAGAAGTGTGAAGGATTTGGTGACACCGAATCAGTCTTAAATCGAAATTTAAGTATTTAACTAGAGACTCATAAGAACCCCAATTTCTCTGATCTAAATTCCATTGGATACTTAATTTAAGGATCTGATTGTTAGACAGATTTAGAAAATATTTTGATTTAGAGATCGAATGGTTGAGATTTTAGGGTGAAGGTAAAGGTAAGGGATTTCACGCTGAACTTTTAAAATGAGATTAAAAGTTTATAAAAGTCAGTCATGACCTTTTTGAATAACGAACTTTTAATATTATGCTAAGGACTTAGTGAATTTTTATGTTTTGATATTCTTGAAAATTGTTATGCACTTAATTGTTTTGAGCTTAAATGTTATGAAAGATATACCATGATACATGATTTATTGTCCTTTCTATGATATGTGCATCATCGATGGGATCTCATGTATGTTTGTATGTACATGATAAAGTTTACGAAGGTCGTAACAATTATTATCCATTAGGTTATAGGGGTTTTGAGAGAACTCCACATGACGTCACTACTAAAAAACTATATTTATTGACGCTTATAAAATGTCAAATTTTGCTTTACTTGACGTTTTTCAAACCGTCAAGGAATCCACCGTAAAAAATAATATACAATACTTGACACTTATAAAGTGTTATGTAGAGTCTTTTTTGACGTTTATAATGTGTCATTTTTAACATGAAAGCTTGACACTTTTTATTCGTCAAATGTAATTTTATCTTGACTTTGAAAAAGTGTCAAATTTGTGTTATTACTTGACATTTTCTCTGTGTCAAATATATGTTTATCGTTTCAAAAATGTCAAATATAATTTATTTGACGATTTAAATGAGTCAAATATAGTTTTATCTTAACATTTCAAAAATGTCAATAGGAATTAGATCTTGACACATTATACATCTTGTTGGTTTGTGTTTTTTTTCAATCTATTAAATATTCCCTTATCTTGAATGTGTTCCAATAATTTGTTATATTGAAAAATGCATAATTTCATCAACCAATCTTCCACACTTTAACAAAATTCACATCTTCAACAATATCAAACTATTAAGCTCATGAACAATTCTAAAATTACAAGGACATATCAAACCTCATGTCAACAATTCAAAAATGACAAGAACTATTGTAACGATCCTAAGCCATAAACTGAACTAACATTCAAGGAAGTTTACAAAACAAGAGAACTTTACATTCACTTTCCTAATACACTGTAAAAGGTTTAAACATGAAACTTATTGGCAACATTATGACCAAAACTTTGAAAACGTCACCATAATTCTGCAACACCTTTGTCATGTGCCAAGTAGTTGAGTATTACCTGCAAAACACAACATTAAGTAACAAGGGTGAGCATAAACATACTAAGTCAGAACTCTAAACACATGCAACGAGTGAATTTACTCAATCATGTCAACCCCTCTTAAAACACAACGATCTCGAATGCTGGCTACCCATCTGCCTACTCCACTCACTCCCTCATATCCCGAATAGTGAAGGAAAGCAACTCTCACACTAATCCTAAGAAGCATGCTCAAAGGGAGGGAATGAGATCTAGCCTAATGTCATAAACGTCGACCAAGGAGGATTAAGACGATTAACATACTTACAACACTTACAGGGGTTCGAAAAAGATTAAAATGCACTCAAAATGGCTCAAAGCCTCGCTAGTTGATGCTCGGATCAACTTCCTTTTGCTAAATCGACTTTCATGGCTTATGATTAACCAAAATGAACCTATTCGTGTTATGATCCATAGATGAAAGTATTAAAAACTACAATTAAAAGGTATTCGAGCAATAGAACTAATAGATTAAATGAGCACAATGACAATATTCATAATGACCGGATTCCACAATTCACACAATACACAATGTGAAATGGAAAACTTCTGTGATTATGCAACATTCTCAATGAGTGACAGAGAAAACTAAATAACAATCCGCTAAGTAGTAAAAAATCATAAAACTTTTTGAAATGGAAACTTCTGTAATCATGCAACATTTTCAATTAAGTACTCAGCTCATAAGAAAGTTCATGGCTTCATTCAAACTTAATAGTTGTAGTCTAAACTATGCAACATGGGAAAGCAACCGGTAAGAAGACCTTAGTAGTTAATACTACTGTTATTCTTTCAACCGATAGTATAAAAGAACAATCAAATGGTTCTAGTCTTTTAGATTGTTATTAAAAATCAAGTTTGTCCCAAAATCTTTCTAAGCATAAATCCATGGATAGCTCATTTCTATCTTTCCCAAAATTAAAGGAAAAAATAAACCTTCCACATCAACCTTATGATTGAACCACAAAAAAAATGAGAAATTTAAAGCAATTGAAGGAACAAACCGAACCTGGTTGGCCTGAAGAAAGACATGGGGAGATGTAGCTTGGATGTCTTCTTTATCAACTTGATTCAAAGAAGCAATCACAAAAGAAGGTTAGCTCAATCAATCGTGGAATCAATTTTCTGGTCTACTCAACTATTTTGCAAACTAACAATGCATTCATATTGACAAAAATATAACCAGGCAAAAAAAAAGATCCATGAAAGGGAGATAATGATTTGAGTACAATAGAGAGATGAGTAATGCCCACAAAAATTAGAAGATACAACATTGGACACATAATTGAGAGTGCTTGATTTTATAAAACATACTTTCCTGTCAAGTTTTATCTTAAAAAGCTCTTTTTATTGATGTAAAAATTTCCTGCTCGACAAGAGTGTGGATTGTTGAAGCAAGCTGTAAATGATAAAAAAACAAACCCAACAATTTAATAGCTCCCATAAAGAACAACCAAAAAGAAACTCATTCCAAAAAAATACGAGACAGAGGGTGCAATACTAATTTTGTGTTTCTATTTGATTGCAAGTCAAACTGTCACATTTAGTTGACAAAAAAATGACAACACAATCCTCCCAAAATTAACCAGACTGAAGTGAGAAGAAACAAGGCCTAGAATTTTGGAGTTTCATCACATTAAATTAGCCCTCAAGTTCGGTTTAATTCTGCCAAGACAACTGCTTAATTTGTGATTTTTCTTTGCCAACATCCGACATAGTAAAACAACCTATCCTCACCTTTTTATTTCAACTTATCTTACATGAGTTTTGTAATATCCGGTAACTATCTTCATTTTAATTTCTTTCCCTTTTTATTACAGATCAACATGGCAAGGTTCTTTTTTTCTTTTGGCCTCCAGTTTTGTGTTGTATCGTTCAGGAAAATCAAGAAAAATAGAGTCAATTTTAAAATGAATTATTTTAAGAACTAACAGCCTTGATTTCTAGTCATTTTGGCTCATATCAATATGGGTCATCGAATTAAAGACTAACCTCAGTGTGGGCCACTTGATTAAAGTAGTTCGAGACTCCAAATTGCGTGGGTTTGTGCACCTGAAAATAGGGGAGACGTTGTCGGTCAACACAGGGGTTGAATACACTGGTACATCACTACCAATGCTAGAGTTTCGTCGCTCGATAAAGAGAGAGAACGAAGGGAACAACGCTGCACGCGTACCTGTTGTTGCTACCGGAGAATACGATCCTTCGCTTTGCCGTCGGTGTGAGCTTGTTAGGACACCTTCCTCGCCCGCGCCTCATGTGGCTAAATCTCCGGTGACGGCACCTACGCCGCCGTCTGGTTCTCCTGGAGCTTCGCCTTCCGGCTCTCGAGAGGGAATGGGTTGCGGTCGCCGAAGAAGGAAATCGAGAGGGAGTGGGTTGCTGGTTTTCACGACAACAAGGGGGAAGAAAGTGATGAATTAGGGCTTTTCTTTTCTTCTTTTTAATTCCTTTTTCCTTTCCTTACTTTTATAAATAAAACTCAAATTAGATTTACACTTGACGTTTTTTAAATATCAAGTAAATGTAAGCTTTTGTCAACCTCCGTATTTTTTAATTTGACATTTTTAAAGTGTCAAGTTTTATTGTAGTGCGAAAAATCTAAAAAAATCCGTCAACCTCCGCCTTTTTTCATTTTCTTGACGTTTTTTTTTTTTTGTTTAAAATCCATTTTACTTGACATTTTTTCATAAAAACGTCAAGTAATTAAAAGTTGCAAGCGCAAGTAATATGGTTTTTCTAGTAGTGCGTAGTGGTCTTCAGACCCAACATGCTTCCAGGGTTTTGAGAGGACTCCATATGACACAAGAGTCTTCAGACCCGACATGATTTAGGAGTCTTCAGACTCAACATGCTCTTAGGGATTGAGAGGACTCCATACGATAGGAGTCTTCGTGTTGGGATGTATGTCCTAATCTCGTGTAAGTTTATAATATTCTTTATTGAAATAAAAAGAGTTAATTTTTTTTCATTACTTTGTGTCTCGCATATTTATAAACTTAATCCAATAAACTAAGCTCCAGGGTCATTGAGTTATGAGAGAACTAGAACTTGAACGATGTGTAATGGACACACAATGAGGATCACATTCGAGTTACAATGACCCAAACGGTCTACAGTATATGGATAGGGTTGGAGACCTAATCCTAGATACGCTGTGGATGCGACCTGCTTTGTATTAGATACAAACGAGGTGATCCAGCTCGTTCATGTGGTTGACATGCGAGTGGGGGCATCCTGTATAATGAGATTGTACAAGACTGGACCGTGAATTATTAGGCATACTTATGTAACACCGTAAAAGTATAGGGTTAATAACTTCGTAGATGACCATTAGTGACTCGACCTTAATTTTGAGCATGTCTACGAACAAGAGGTAGACACAAGGGTAAAACGGTAATTTGACCCAACAGTGTCTACGAACAACCTGTGAATGGTCGACTCACGGGCATTGGTTATATCAATTGACACAACTTATCCTACAGTGATGGGGTGCAACTACGGGTTTTAGTGGAGTGTTACCGTAGCTAATGAATGTTGAATAACCGGGTCAAAGAGTTTGACATGTTAATCTCGAATTATTAGAGCTCGTCATCTGTAGGTCTCTTAGGTCCCTCCGTTGGCTCAAACTGGATAAATTGAGGGTTTATAGTTTGGTGTGAATTTGAAGTGTTCAAATTCATTAAAAGGGTATTTATGTCATTTATATGAGATATGATTGACATAATATATAGTTTAATGTGAATGAGATTCATAATAAACTATAGGTTATCCTTATTGATTAATTAGGGCTAATTTGGAGAAATTGAATTGAGAGAAATTAAATTGAATGTGATTAAATTTAAAATTCCACAATTATACAAATGAGATTTGTATAATAAGGTTGAGATACCTTATTATATATAATATGCAAATATAATTTGCATATTATAAGGTTGTGGTAAAATGGTGATTTGGTGGAGATTTAACTTCACCATTCACCATTATATAAAGGCTTGGTGAGAAGCCTTTAGAATTCTAGAAGTTCATTTTTGGATTTAATTTGTCAAGATCAAAGAGCTCTCTCTCAAATTCTCTCAAATCTCACCAAACTCTCTCCACCCACAAACCAAAGGGAGTCCCACCACTCTCTCTCAACCGATCGAGAACAACTGAGAAGATCATTTTGCAAGTTTCCAAACTGTTCAATTCGTGAGTTCGTGTGTAGAGATCCTTGGCACAAAGAGTTCGTGATCGGAGAAGAACACATCGAAGAAGGGTTCTTCAACAAGTAAGTATTCCGTTTACTTTCTATTTTCTTCTTGAATTTCAGCATGTTTAACCTAGATTTAAAGTTGTTTAATTCGATTTTAAGAAACGAATTGCACAACGAGAGCCACGCCGTTTCATGTCGTTTTCGCTGCGGGATTTCTATTCCCTTCACTTCGAACTCAATATGCTCTCGGGAGAACTTAATTGACCACTAATAGCCAAAGAGAAGTGTCATGGTAGTTTTAAAGGAAGTTTAGGTCCCACCAATAGATGTTTAAAGTCATGATTATATGTGTATGCATATCCCAAAACTTCGGTGGTGAGGTCACTTACTGAGTATTATTTATAATATTCATCCTTTCTTTTTTAAATATTTTGCAGGCAAAGGTAAAGGCATACAAGGCAAGTGATGGGACGAGTTAGAAAGCAATGGGAGGTTTACAAGTCATGTTTCCGCATTATTTAAATTTAGTTATTTTCAGACATTAAATATTTTATTCCGTTTAAGTACCACTTTTATTTTAATCAAGGCCAAAATTTAAATCCTTTGCATTTTAATGTTTTGACTGTTTTGGGATCCCAATAAAATTATTTTTATTGATTTTAAAGGAAATCTTGTTTGTTTTCAATATTTTATGACCTTAAAATACATGCAAGAGTAGTAATGTCCATAGAAAGTGAGTCTTAGAAATAGGGATGTGACGTTGGTATTAGAGCCGAAGGTTATGGGTTCTGTAGACTTGCTTACATCGTAAGCATTAGTGATTGATAACACACAAAATGTGTTATTCATAGGCTTTGATTTTTCTAATTTTTAATTTCAGGGCTTTCACGAGATTATTGTATTGGATTTAAGGATACGAGCAAGAATGGAGCAAATGGAGAGATCTTGAAGAATTAGGACTCAAAGATGAGCCAAAATAAGCCACAAGAAACGAGGACATGGTGTTTAGACACCGGTGAGGGTGTTCCAATGCCATATCATGAGAAGAAACAGGTTGAAGAACCGTGAAGACGACGTTAAGACATTGTCTTGCAGCGTCGCAACGTCGAAACACGTGTGTTTTGCTTCATGGATGTTCGCAGCGTTAGGACGTTGTGCACGCGTCTCAATGTTGTGCATTATTTTCTTATTTAACCGTGCCCTAGGGCACGACGTAGCAACACTATGCCTAGCGTTGCAACGTTGTGCCGATAATTGTATATAATGGTGTTTTTGCCTCATTTGAAATGGGAACCAAATTTGAGAGATTTTTACCCATGTTTTCGAAATATACACTCTTGAGGGAGCTGAAGAGGATTCTTTGTAGGCCAAGCACGAGAGTGGAGGCTCGAGATTGTGACGGGAGCTTGGAGACGAGGACCGACGTCGAGACCGAAGCGTTTTCTTTCTCTTCCCTTTAGTTTGTAGCTTTGTCTATGGATTCTATTATGGATTTAGCATGTTTTGTAGTGATTATGAGTAGCTAATTCCATAGTTAGGGGATTGATGTAGCTTGTTATGGATTTATTTTAGCAATTGACTTGAACAATGGTTGTATTGCATTATTTTTGGTAATTCATTCTTAATGCTTTTTTTTCTCTGGCCAAGAATTGCATGTTTTATTGGTTTAAGTTTAATTCGAGAGAATAGACTTTAGACTAGATTAAAATTTTCAAAACCCTTAGTAAATCCTTACACGAGAGTGAAGGTTTCTTTGGGAAACGTTTTAAAGAAATTGCTTAATGCGTTGCATGCTTTTAAAATCTAAATGGAGACTTTAGGTTTATCGTTATGCATAAGATCACTAGAGCTCGAGAGAGTCTTTTGATTACCTTTACTTCTTGTTTATAATCTCACAACCAAAGTCAATTTCATGCGCTAAAATAATGAAGTAACTGTTGGGATTTATACCCTAAACTTGTGTAATTTTGATTAAATAAATAAAGAGTTATTTATTTTGATAAAATTATATTCTTGCTTTATAAATCCAATAAACTAAGCTTCAAGTTTATAATATATCTTGAACATCAGTGTAGTGAACACTATTTGGATTGTGTTCAAGAATATAACCTAAATGGTCTATGGAATAAGAATAAGGTTGGAAACCTCATTCTGGTAACACCATGGATGCGACCCACTTTGTAATTAGTATAAATGAGGTAATCCAACTCATTCATGTGGTTGACATGCGAGTGGGGGCATCCTGTATGAAGAGTTCATACAAGACCGGACTACAAATTATTAGTCTAACTAGTGTAACAATCATTAATGTGGATAAGACTCGATAATTTATAGATAAATCATTAGTGACTCGACCTGAATCCTGAGTAAGTTAAGAACTCCTGCTTATAGGGGTTTGTCCTTAGACTAGTATGGGTGAGAGTGGCTTGTAGCCAACTCAATAAGCCTACCTTCTCAGGGACAGATCCTCGTAGGTAGCTAGGAACTTAACTGTGTAAGATGGAATTCACTCATTCCTACACTAAGAAATTAGATAGGTTGTTCCCTTAAGAACTGTGTCTAGGTCTTGAACAACGGGGCCCAACCCTCTAAGAGGGTATGAGTCTATGGTAGGACCATAGGCTTGTTGTTCATTAGAGGATCGGTGGTGCTTAAGTAACAAAGAGGTAATCATAGGGGTAAAACGGTAATTTGACCCAGCTGTGATTACGAACAACCTGTGAAGGGTCGACTCATGGGTAATGATTATATCAATGGACACAACATAATCTACAGTGAGGAGAGTGCAACTACAAGTCTATAGTGGAGTGACTTGCAGTTAATGAATATTGATTAACTGGATCAAAGAGTTTGATCAGTTAACCTCACATCATTGGAGCTCATGAACTATAGGTCCATTAGGTCTCTCCATTGGCTCAACATGGTTATATTGAGGGTATAAAGTTATGAATGAAATTGAAGTGTTCAATTTCATATATGAGATGTCATATGAGTTATATGTGATATAATTGATATAAAATATAGTTTTAATCTGAATTAATAGAGAGAATAAAAGAGGGATAAGATGGTAATTTTCACCTTATTTCCTTATATATATAATTGCATGAGATGAAACTTGAGGCTAGGCTTTTGAAAACCCTAGTGTGTCATTTTGTTGTGTTGTTGGAAAGGTTCGAAAACACAATCTCTCTCACAAACATCTCATCTCACCTAAAGGGAACCCACCTTCCTCACTCACCTAGAGAACAACGGAGAAGATCTGGGGTAGTCCGTGATCGCTTGGGTGCGTGTTGCTGAGATCGTGGTCGTGGGAAGGAGCACTCGAAGAAAAGTTCTTCATAGGTATTATTCTTGTTGTCCATCTTGTTATTATATGCTTAATCTAGATAGTTTAGTTCTTGAATGTCATCCATGTAATGAAATTTAAAACGCGCGATTCACAATCGCTTCTGTTGCGGGATTCGATTCCCTTCAATTGGTATCAGAGCCCAATTGCGTTCTAAATTTACGTTCTGGATTTTTTTTTTCAAGAACGAGGTGGGATTTACTGTTTTGCATGTGATGTATGAATGGTTTGCAATTTAGACGTTTTCAATCTTGGCACTTAGATTTACAATTTTTCATTGAATCGTTCAATGTAAAGGCCCGGTGTTTTGGGCAATTTTAATTGTAAATCGAGTCTGTAAGTCCGAGTCGATCGAGGCAAGGTGGTTGCTGAGAAGATCGGAGCAAAAACAAGCAAGAAAATTGATGGACATGGTTGTTTTGTGAATGGTGTTGCAATGTTGTTCTATAACAATTTGTCTAATTTTGCTATTTAAATTATGCAATTGTTGTGTAATTATTGTCAAGCATAATGAATGCTTTTAATTTAGAAATCTGACCTTAGGTTAAGCATTTCCATGCATCATTTATAATATAAAGAGTTATATTATATAGTTTGCATGATTAATTAATATAAGGTGTTATATTAATTTATGGACAACATTGACATGCATTATATTTCATGAGATGATTATGCTATGTATGTCTTATTATTCATGAGATGAATGATCAAGCACTATAACATAGTATGCATGTCACCTAAGGTTAATTATTAGTTTTAAATGTCTAGAACTTGGAAATAATAGACCTTAGGTTATCTAGTTCTAATTAGATTAGAATTAGGAACCAAGTAATTTATAAACAGTGATTAAAAGAGGAACTCTGTCTAAGGAAAGTTCTATCTAGGCTGGGGTATTTAAGCTGACGGAAACGGAACACCCCTACCTGGGAACTGGCCTGGGAGTGTAATTTAATCAGAGAGTTTATAAATTACAGTAGCGTCAGCGAGTTTATTAAGGGGTTAATAAACTAGAAATCCTAGGCTTAATATAAACAGTTATATTAGCAAACTTAGGATAAATCAATATCAGAGTTATATTGATTATTAATATAAGAATTATATTGATTATCAATATAAGAGTTATATTGATTATCAATATAAGAGTTATATTGATAAGTTTAGGTAGAACCATTAGCCGGGTTTTAGCCTATGTAAGATTCCTATCGAGTTAAAGTATCCAGTGGGAGGAAAAAATGTATATGGTACATATTTTTCCACCTACGTATCTCCAGGAAATTCACACCGTGAGACTCATACTTGGCCTCGTGGCGCAAACGGGAGCGTCCCCTTTCGGATGGTGTTTGTATGAGTCAATATCAAGGTGAATGGAGAGGGTACTTATAGTGAGTGGTAGCAGGTTTAGTGAAAACAAAACCTATGGTCTCTTCAGTCGGTTTACACCGTAAGATCACTATGGTTAGCTTTGCAAGTTTGGCTGGACTGGACAATCCCCCTTCTGAGGGCTTGATCATAGGGGATCGAACACGATGAGACACGAAAGGGATAAAGATTTCCTTAGTCTGTTTTTCAATATAGTCCTCCCTTCGACGGATTTTATTGGATGGGGACTCTGGGATCTAAAGACAGAGGGTTACACTCACGAGGTACATAAGTTGTGTATGTAACCTGACCGAATAATGGTAACTAAAACCTATAGGAATAAGAGTTATTATGACATTAGGTTTTGGTCAAGAATGTCTTGATCCAGAGGATGAGTGTTTTTTATTACCCTTTGGTGTCATACACTCTAATCGTTTGGAGTATCATTGCAAATTATAAATGACCTAGGAATCATTTGATAATTAGCTAAAATATGATTGGATTAGACAATTATAGCAAGAAACTCATACAAGTTTTGTTTGTAAATTTTCAGCAAAAATGTCTAGCTATATAATTTCCTTATTGGGTGCGGAAAAATTAACCGGAGAGAATATGATGACGTGGAAAAATAAACTCAACACAATATTGGTAGTGGGCGATCTTAAGTTTGTGCTAACTGAGGAGTGTCCTCAGGTGCCAGGCTCGAATGCGTCACGAAATGTTCGTGATGCATATGATCGATGGATCAAGACAATTGATAAGGCCAAGGTCTACATGCTGGCAAGTATGTCTGACATATTAGCCAAGAAGCATGAGGGCATGATGACCGCTAAGGAAATCATGGATTCAGTGCAGGGTATGTTTGGACAACAATCCACACAGGCCCGACACAATGCCCTAAAGTACATTTTCAACTCGAGGATGCCAGAGGGTACATCTATTCGGGATCATGTCCTGGATATGATGGTGCACTTTAACATCGCGAAGTCGAATGATGCTTCCATCGATGAATCGAGTCAGGTCAGCTTCATGCTGGAAACCCTTCCAGATAGTTTCCTACAATTTAGAAGTAATGTTGTTATGAACAAGCTTACTTTTAATCTTACCTCCCTTCTGAATGAACTCCAGACCTTTCAATCTTTGATGAAAATTCAGGGATCGAAAGGTGAGGCAAATGTTGCCAGTAGGAGTTATCATAGAGGTTCGACCTCTAGATCAAAAACAGTGACTTCATCTTATTCTAACCTAAAAGGGAAGAAGAAGAACATGAAGAAGGTTGGTAAAGGAAAACGAGCTGACAAAGCTGCCGCCCAGGAGGGCAAGAAAGTCAAAGAAGTTGTAGACAAAGGAAAGTGTTTCCACTGCAACGAAGACGGACATTGGAAACAGAACTACCCGAAGTACATTGCAGACAAGAAGAAGGAAGGTAAATATGATTTACTTTGCTTAGAAGCTTGTTTAGTGGATAATGATAAAAATGCTTGGATACTTGATTCAGGCACCACTAATCATGTTTGCTCTTCTTTTTAGGGAATTGATTCCTGGCAGCAGCTACAGAAAGGAGAGATAACACTCCGAGTTGGAAATGGAGAAGTCGTCTCAGCTGTAGCAGTAGGCACGATGGAGGTTTATTTTGGCAAGAAATATATGTTGTTAGACAATATATTAGTGATACCAGGGTTTACTGTTCAATTTCTTGCCTTATAGAACAATGTATTCCTGTTTCTTTCTCTATGAATAAAGTGTTTATTTTGAAGAAAGGTGTGGAAATATGTTCATCTTCATTAGAAAATGAGTTGTATGTTTTAAGGTCTAATTCAGTCAAAATGGTTTTGAACACTGAATTATTTAAAACTGCAAACACACAAACTAAGAAATGTAAAATTTCTCCTAAACAAAATGCTCATCTTTGGCATCTTAGGTTGAGTCACATTAATCTCAATAGAATTGAGAGATTGGTAAAGAATGGACTTCTAAATGAGTTAGAAGAAAATACTTTACTTGTATGTGAATCCTGCCTAGAAGGCAAAATGACTAAAAGACATTTTAGTGGAAAAGGTTATAGAGCCAAAGAACCTATTGAGCTTATACATTCAGACCTTTGTGGTCCGGTGTTAAACCAAAGGAGGTTATGAATATTAGAGGAGGTTATGAATATTTCATCTCCTTTATAGATGATTATTCTAGATTTGGGCATATTTACCTAATACAACATAAGTCTGAAGCACTTGAAAAGTTCAAGGAATTCAAGATTGAATTTCAAAATCAATTAGGTAAAACGATTAAGACACTTCGATCGGATCGAGGTGGAGAGTACATGGATTTAAAATTCCAGAACTATATGATAGAACATGGAATTATATCCCAACTCTCGGCTCCCGGCACGCTACAACAAAACAGTGTATTAGAAAGGAGAAATAGAACCCTGTTGGACATGGTTCGATCAATGATGAGTTATGCTCATCTCCCTACTTCCTTTTGGGGTTATGCAGTAGAGACTGTGGTATACATTTTGAACAATGTGCCATCAAAGAGTGTTTCTGAAACACCTTTTGAACTCTGGAAAGGACGTAAAAGTAGTTTATGTCATTTCAGATTTGTGGTTGTCCAACACATATGCTAGTGACAAATCCGAAGAAGTTGGATTCACGTTCAAAATTGTGTCTATTCGTAGGCTACCCAAAAGAAACAAGAGTAGGTTTATTCTATGATCCTAAGGAAGATAAGATTTTTGTGTCTATATAGCAAGGATGCATCGCTGATTCCACCATGGAGCCCGAATATGTAGCAGCTTGTGAAACAGCTAAAGAGGTCGTTTGGTTAAGGAAATTCATGCTAAATTTGGAAGTTGTTCCAAATATGACTTTGCCCATCACTCTATATTGCGATAACAGTGGTGCAGTGGCAAATTCGAGGGAACCCTAAAGTCACAAGAGGGGAAAGCACATTGAGCGAAAATATCATCTCGTCCGGGAGATCGTGCATCGAGGAGACATGATTGTCACGAAGATAGCCTCAAAGCACAACGTTGCTGATCCTTTTACAAAGGCTCTCACGGCTAAAGTGTTTGAGAGTCACCTAGAAGGTCTAGGTTTACAAGTCTTCCCCAACTAGGGCAAGTGGGAGTATTTTGTACAAAGGGTTTAAATGCCCTAGTTTATTATATTTACATTACTATAATGTTTTAGTACTCCACAAGCTTTAGGTCAAGTGGGAGATTGTTGGGATTTATGCCCTAAACTTGTGCAATTTTGATCAAATAAATAAAGAGTTATTTATTTTGATAAAATTATATTCTTGCTTTATAAATCCAATAAACTAACCTCCATGTTTATAATATATCTTGAACATCAGTGTAGTGAACACTATTTGGATTGTGTTCAAGAATATAACCTAAATGGTCTATGGTATAAGAATAAGGTTGGAAACCTCATTCTGGTAACACCAAGGATGCGACCCACTTTGTAATTAGTATAAATGAGGTAATCCAACTCATTCATGTTGTTGACATGCGAGTGGGGGCATCCTGTATGAAGAGTTCATACAAGACCGGACTGCAAATTATTAGTCTAACCAGTGTTACACCGTTAACAGGATAAGACTCATGATTTATAGATGGTCATTAGTGACTCGACCTGAACCCTGAGTAAGTTAAGAACTCCTGCTTATAGGGGTTTGTCCTTAGACTAGTATGGGTGAGAGTGGCCTGTAGCCGACTCAATAAGCCTAGTTTCTCAGGGATAGAACCTCGTAGGTAGTTGGGAACTTAACTATGCAAGATGGAATTCACTCATTCCTACACTAAGGAATTATATAGGTTGTTCCCTTAAGAATTGACTCCAGTTCTTGAACAACGGGGCCCCGCCCTCTATGTGGGTATGAGTTTATAGTGGATCATAGGGTTGTTCATTAGAGGATCAGTGGTGCTTAAGGAACAAAAAGGTAATCACAGGGGTAAAACGATAATTTGACCCAGCTGTGATTACGAACAACTTGTGAAGGGTGACTCATGGCTAATGATTATATCAGTGGACACAACATAATCTACAGTAAGGAGAGTGTAACTACAAGTCTATAGTGGAGTGACTTGTAGTTAATGAATATTGATTAATTGGATCAAAGAGTTTGATCAGTTAACCTCACATCATTGGAGCTTATGAACTGTAGGTCCATTAGGTCCCTCCGTTGGCTCAACATGGTTATATTGAGGGTATAAAGTTAGGAATGAAATTGAAGTGTTCAATTTCATATATGAGATGTCATATCATTTATATGTGATATAATTGATATAAAATATAGTTTTAATGTGAATTAGATTCACATATTAACTATATACTAAAGAGAGAATGAAAGAGGGATAAGATGGTAATTTCCACCTTATTTCCCTATATATATAATTGCATGAGATGCAACTTGAGGCTAAGCTTTTGAAAACCCTAGTGTGTCATTTTGTTGTGTTGTTGGAAAGGTTCCAAAATACAATCTCTCTCACAAACATTTCATCTCACCTAAAGAGAACCCACCTTCCTCACTCACCTTGAGAACAACGGAGAAGATCTGGTGGTAGTTCGTGATTGCTTGGGTGCGTGTTGCTGATATCGTGGTTGTGGGAGAAGAAACACTCGAAGAAAAGTTCTTCAAAGGTATCATTCTTGCTGTCCATCTTGTTATTATATCTTAATCTAGATAGATTAGTTCTTGAATGTCATCCATGTAATGAAATTTAGAACGCGCGATTCACAATCGCTTCCGCTGCGGGATTCGATTTCCTTCAGTAACTAGTGAAATCAATTCTCTAACGTTTCTCTCATCTTTGTGTCTCCACTTGTGTATTTAGTGTTATTTTCATTCCACTTTTGACAAGTTATGTATGCTTTAGATAAAATTAGGAATTAGTATCTCGTAGTTGATCAATCTAGAAAACCATTCCAGAGGACGATACTCGAAATCTTAAATCACTATATTAAAACTTAACCCGTACACTTGTGGTATTACAATTATAATGCAACAGTAATCCCAAAGCTAAGTAACAAATCCCAGTCACTGGCAGGTATGTCTCTGAATTTATAAATGCAAATAATTGTTTTACTATGATCATGCTTTATGATATGAGACTGAATTGAATGATTAAATGTGATCCTTATCTTTGAAGGGAATTGAATCCCGCAGCGGAGGCGATTGTTAATCGCGCGTTCTCAATTTAGTTACAACGATTTCATTCAAGAACGTAAACAACTAGATTAAGCATAAAATAGAATATGGACAACAAGAAATATTACCTTTGAAGAACCTTTCTTCAAGTGCTCCTCCTCTCTCACGATCAAGATCTCAAAGAACACGAACCACTTAACGGACTAAGACACACGACCTTTGGATCTTCTCCATTGTTTCTCAGGTGAGGAGGAATGTGGGTTCCCTTTAGGTAGATGATGAGATGTTGTGAGAGAGAGGTTTGTGTTTTGGAACCTTTCCAACAACACAACAAAGCCTTAGGTTAACTTGACCTAGTTGCATCTTATGCAACTATATATATAAGGAGATAGGGATGGAAATTACCATCCTATCCCTCTTTCATTCTCTCTTTGGTACATAGTTAATATGTGAATTCAATTCACATTAAAACTATATATTATATCAATTATATCACATATAATTGATATGACATCTCATATATGAAATTGAACACTTCAATTTCATTCCTAACTTTATACCCTCAATATTACCATGTTGAGCCAACGGAGGGACCTAATGGACCTACAGTTCATGAGCTCCAACGATATGAGATTAACTGATCAAACTCTTTGATTCTGTTAATCAATATTCATTAACTACAAATCACTCCACTATAGACTTGTAGCTGCACTCTCCTCACTGTAGATTATATTGTGTCCACTGATATACTCATTACCCATGAGTCGACACTTCACAGGTTGTTCTTAATCACAGCTGGGTCAAATTACCGTTTTACCCCTGTGATTACCTCTTTGTTCCTTAAGCACCACTGATCCTCTAATGAACAACAAGTCTAATGTAACGCCCAGTAAAAAAAAAAAAAAAAAAAGAAATCGTTTTTTTTTCTTTTTTTAGCAGAATGCACAAGGACCCCCCCCCCCCCCCCACGAACTTCTTCTTCTTCTTCAGTCAGCCGCCTGCTCTTCTTCTTCTTCTTCTTCTTCTCGTCATCCGACCGCCAGCCTGTACGTTCGTCTCCTCCCTTGTATTGCAGTAGATCGCGCGCCCGTTCAGCCACCCTTCCGTCGCCGACAACGCTTGCTTCTCCGACCAACTCATTGAAGCCCAACAGCAACAACTCCGTTCGCTTTCCCCCTCGTCCAACAACCCGCGCGTGATTAGAAGCCCTCACCCTTTTTAATCTCTGAAGTCGCCAACACGTCATCTCCTACGGGTCGTATTCTTTGCCGTCGTCGACAGCAACCATAGCTCACCGGTGAGTTCTTTTCAAGATCCTTTGAAATTTTGGTTCATTTGGTCGTGTCTTTTTAGTTCGGTTCTCTTAAAATGAATGTCGGTTTTGAATAGATCGGGCAATGGGCATCTCGATTCTGCGCTCCATGCGTCGCCACTCGTCGTAAGCCGCCGCCGCCGCCTCTGGTTGCCGGAAACCGCCGCCGCCGGTGAGGTACACCCGTCTCTTTTCGTCTTCTCGTTCGTGTTTTAGGCCTTCATGCGTTTGTTTGGTTGTTTAAGTCGAGTTAATTCAATTAAAGTTGTTTGCAGCATGATTAAAGTTCTATGTCTGTCAGGTAGGGTCTTGATCGTGTTTAGGATTTTGTTTGATGCACGAGATCAAGCCTTTCAATCTGTGGATACCTTGGTAAGTAGTCTTTTGGATTAAGCCCCTTAAAGTTATTGTTTTCCTTGCTTGAATGTGGTAGTCGGTGAATTGCGTGTAATGCACAGGAACTATGTTGTAATGCATATGTTCGAGTTTTGGTTTGTGCTGGTGTTGCTTGTACCACTAATGGACTAAGATTGTAGTTAATGTTGTAATAGGGGCTAAGACTTCAAGTTAAGAGTGAGACTTTAAGCTTTTGATTGAAATAAGCTGAGATCAAACATTGTGGGGTCTGAGACTGATGTAGTTGAAAGGTGGCTCTATGCTCGAGTTCTACCTCGAGGTTGGTAGCTAGAATTGGTGAGCCACGAGTAAACCCTAGTGGGGCGAGTGCGGCATAGTGTAGTTGACCAAACCCACAAGAGGTTTACGGTGTTGGGCTGAGGGTCACCTAAGCGGGAGACTGTTCTTGTAAAGGGTTCGAGGTTGCAAAACAATGTTTTGGTTACTGTGATTTGGGGCCAAGTGTGATCGTTGGGTGCAACGCCTTAAGCTCGGTTTTGTGTTTAAGTTGTTTCGATCGCTATAACCAACTTGGTTGGGCGTTAAAGGTGAGCCCTAGACCACGTTAGTGACCAGTCGTTTCCTTGGAATTGTTTTTGGCGAGCTGGCGATTGATTTATCAAGGAAGTGGTTGTTTCACGGATCCTTGAATCAATGTATGTTGCCAACTTGATCCAGTAAGCAAGCTCATAAGTGAAAGAGTTGACTTCCATAGCTTGTGGTCTAAAACCTTATGTTGTGGCGTATGTTAAAAGGGTTGGTTTTGACCGTGCTTGAGTTCGTGCTCGTGTGATCGAGGATCATATTCGATATGTAGCTTGTATTGCTCGCCTGATTGTTAGTACGTATCTTCGATTATTGTTTTAGTACCAGGCCAAGAGTTTTGTGTCATGGAACCCCCGGGGCTAGTAGTCCCTACCTTACTCTTCATTAGGTGACGTTATCCTATAACTTTGCGTGGCGAGAAACTAGCATGGAGTTTGTGCGTTAAGAGTGCCTCATGGTGGGTCACAGTGCGTGTGGCAATAGACCAGGGGCGGTTATGTCTTGTGGTGAGCCATGGTAGTCATGGCAACAGACCAACGATGAGAATGCTTCGAGGTGAGTCATTATGAGTGTGACAACAGACTCGGAGTGAGACATAGTTTACGAGCGTCTTACAGGACGGGTCTAGGCTATGTCAGAATGCTAGTTAGGGAAGCGTTTACCGACATGAAGCTAGGAGCTTAGCGTTTTGCGTGGGCTTAGGGTAAGGCTAAGTCGGACGTCTAGCTAAATGTGGTTTAAAAGTGGAGTTTGAGTACTTTAAGGTGTTGGCTAAAAGTGAAAAACCTGGTTGAATTTGGGACCCTTGAGAATGAGCGGGAACTTTATGAATGTCCTGTTAGAACCCTAAATAACCTTATGAAGCGCAAAACTCGGTAACACTAAACCCCCGAGTTACGCTTTGAGCGAGTCGGAACCTCTAGGTTGACGATATATGATGGGCTCGTGAGACTGGAGTGCGTCCCCGTTGTGATCGGGAGTGGTTGCTTTCCATGATCCCAGACTAGCTTAGGGGCGATTCCTCAATGGATGTGTTGGTTACGCACCGCACGTACCATGCTAGTGTGTTGTGGGAGCCTGGGGTGCGTCACCGTAGAGATCGGGAGTGGTTGCTTTCCATGATCCCGTGCTGGCTTAGGGGCGATTCCCCATAGGGCGTGTGAGATACGTACCTACTCTGCTCTATGCCAGCGTGTAGTGGCATGAGGGTTGCTTTCTCTCATTGCATCGTCAACCAAAGTTCTAAGATCGAAGGTAGCGCTCGAGTTATTACCGCAGGAGGGCTCAGGGTGAAGTGTGCTAAGTGTGAGACCTGTTTGGGGTTGAGTGAGTTTAGAAGTTGAGTCTTGTTTTGTTTGCAAGTTAGCTTGTTTGGACGTGAGTGAGCTACTTACTGAGTATTTTTTTATACTCACCCGTCTACTTTGTTGTTTTTGGTTGCAGGTAAGAAACCCTGAGGCGAATGACGACGACGACGACCTGACGAGGCTGTGGGACCTTGTTTCCTTCCTGTTTCCTTTTGCTTAGGATTCTCGCTTGTCACTGTCCCGTTTTAGTTCTGTTTTATTTGTTTGGTCGCTTGACCCTATGTTTCTCTTGTACTTCTTAGCTAGTGAATTTCTATTCTGGTTGAGTGTTGTTTATGTTGTGTGTTCATTTGTCTAAGAGATTGTGCTTTGGGACTCTGTTTGTAGCCCAACCCGTTCTGTGATTGTAGTTTGGTGGGGGTTGGGCATTTCTTGAGTCTTTTTGAAGTGTTTTCTGCTCGTTAGGTTTCAGGAAAATTTTTGGTTTTCTCCTTGTTATGCTGTTATGCTGTCGAAATTTCGGCGCGAACGGCGTGACAGAGTAACTACCCTAACGTAGGTTTGTCTTAAATTTTAGGGTCGTTACAGTGTCTAAGGTCCTACCATAGACTCATACCCTCATAAAGGGTGGGACACCATTGTTCAGGACCTGGAGTCAGTTCTTAAGGGAACAACCTATCTAATTCCTTAGTGTAGGAATGAGTGAATTCCATCTTGCACAGTTAAGTTCCCAGCTACCTACGAGGTTCTGTCCCTGAGAAGGTAGGCGTATTGAGTCGGCTACATGCCACTCTCACCCATACTAGTCTAAGGACAAACCCCTATAAACAGGAGTTCTTAACTTGCTCAGGATTCAGGTCGAGTCACTAATGACCATCTATAAATTACTAGTTTTATCCTGTTAACGGTGTTACACTGGTTAGACTAATAATTTGTGGTCCGGTCTTGTATGAACTCTTCATACAGGATGCCCCCACTCGCATGTCAACTACATGAATGAGTTGGATTACCTCATTTGTACTAATTACAAAATGGGTCGCATCCATGTTGTTTCCAGAATGAGGTTTCCAACCTTATTCTTATACCATAGACCATTTGGGTTATATTCTTGAACAAAATCCAAATAGTGTCCACTACACTGATGTTCAAGATATATGTTATAACCTTGGAGCTTAGTTTATTGGATTTATAAAACAAGACTGTAATTCTATCAAAACAAATAACCCTTTATTTAATTGATTAAAATTACACAAGTTTAGGGCATAAATCCCAACAATCGAAACGCCTTCGGCGTTGCAACGCTGCCTCTGATGCACGCCTCCTTCCGCAAGCGCAGCGTTGCAACGCCAATGAACAACGTTGCACACAGACAGCATGTGGAATCTCCTATTCCTTGCTCGTTTTTGCTCCGATCTTCTCAACAACCACCTTACCTCGATCGACACGGACTTACAGACTCGATTTACAATTAAATTTGCCCAAAACACCGGGCCCTTACATTGAACGATCCAATGGAAAAATTGTAAATCTAAGTGCCAAAATCGAAAACATCTAATTTGCAAAACCGTTCATACATCTCATGCAAAACAGTAAATCCCACCTTGTTCTTGAAAAATTCAGAACGTAAGCGATTGTTAATCGCGCATTCTCAATTTAGTTACAACGATTTCATTCAAGAACGTAAACAACTAGATTAAGCATAAAATAGAATATGGACAACAAGAAATATTACCTTTGAAGAACTTTTCTTCAAGTGCTCATCCTCTCTCACGATCAAGATCTCAACAACACGAACCACGAACGGACTAAGACACGACCACTGGATCTTCTCCGTTGTTCTCTAGGTGAAGGAGGAATGTTGGTTCCCTTTAGGTAAGATGAGATGTTGTGAGAGAGAGGTTTGTGTTTTGGAACCTTTCCAACAACACAACAAAGTCTTAGGTTAACTTGACCTAGTTGCATCTTATGCAATTATATATAGAAGGAGATAGGGATGAAAATTACCATCCTATCCCTCTTTCATTCTCTCTTTGGTACATAGTTAATATGTGAATCCAATTCACATTAAAACTATATATTATATCAATTATATCAAATATAATTGATATGACATCTCATATATGAAATTGAACACTTCAATTTCATTCCTAACAATTTTATGGTTAACAAATGACTAGACTGAGTTAAAGACCCTTTATATCGTAGTATTTGAAAAGACACCACCAAGAGGACGTGGAAAAGACCTAGGTGGGGGACGTAACAGAGGTAGAAGGGCAGGAAGAGCAAGTAACCCACCACTGAGCAAGTAACCCACCACCGGCATTGAGACGCTACTTTGTAACATCGCAATGTCGATAGTCGTGTGTTTTGCGTCATTAGCGTTCACAGCGTCTCAACGTTGTGCACGACGTCTCAACGTTGTGCATTGTTTCCTTATTTAATCACGCCCTAGGGCACGACATTGCAAAGATGTGCCTAGCGTTGCGACGCCGTGTCGATAAGTGTATAAATATGTAATGTTGCCTCATTTGAAAGGGAGCCAAATTTGGAGGCCAAGCACGAGAGGTGAGGCTCGAGATTGTGACAGGAGCTCAGAGACAAGGATCGACATCGACACCGAAGCGTTTTCTTTCTCATCCCTTTAGTTTGTAGTTTTGTTTATTGATAGCTCATAAAATGTTATCCTTAGGCTTAATTACTTCTAGTTTTATGTTAATTTAAGAGCTTTTATGTGTGTTAATCATTGAATTTCAGGTTAAGAGCTTAAACAGGACAATGGGAGACATTTGGGATCACTCGGGATTGAAACGAGGCATTTTGGAGCTAAAAATATTATCAATTGGAAGTAGAAGGACCAACCCAAGCTAGTAGACCTGAAGTGATGGCATTGCAACGCCATGCAGAGCGCATGGCGTTGCAACGCCCAACTTGCTGATTTTGTGTGTTGAAGAGCCATACCGATAGCGTTGCAATGCTGCCTTGCAACATCGCAACGTTATCTCGATAAGAAGACTCATATGAAGGGTCGTGGCGAGGGTGTTGCAACGCTGCCTTGCAGCGTCGCAACGCCAGATTGATAGAGAGGCGCGCGCTTAGTGTAGCGGCATTGCAACACTGCCGATGCTTTCCATATATGATTACCGCCTAGGGTACAACATTGCAACATTGTACCGAAAACTCTTATAAATAGAACATTGTATCTTCTTGCAAAGGTAGTCGAAATTGATAGAGATTATACCATAATTTCGAAATACACACTGCAAGAAGAGAAAAATGAGTATTCCCTTGGAGCCAAAGCATTCGTGGAGGTTCGAGATCGTGACGGGAGCTCGGGGACGAGGGACCGACATCGACACATAAGTTTATTTCGTCTTTTTTTCATATTGTAACATCGTTCTAAGACGTTTTCTACATTTTTAGTTTGGTTTTATTGTGATTTAGAGTAGCTAAATGTTGTAGTTAGGATTTGATTCACATGTTTAAGACTTGTTTGCTTTTGTATTGAATTATGTTTTGTTATTTATTTTTGGCAATTCGTTCTTTAATTCCTTGATCTTGTTGGTTTAAGTGGACTCGAGAGAAAGAAACTTAGATTAGAGCAAAGTTGTCAAAACTCTCAGAAGTCTGGCATGAGAATGACCTAGAAGTTTAAGGGAAACACATAAAAAAGTTGCTTAATGTCGTGCATGATTTAGATTCATATGGAGACTATAAAATTCATTGTGTGTGCGAGGCTTACTAAGAATCAAGAGATTTTCTTGAGTATCTTACTTCTTGTTTATAATTTCATCACATTACTTCATTGCATGTGTCAAATAAGTTATTAACTTGTGAAGTCAATTTCCTCCAATTCTATAAAATTCGTGTCTCCACTTGTTTGTTTGTCTTTTATCTTTGTTTTCACCATCTATCCATGTTATGTTACTCTTGCTAAAATTGAGAATCAGTATCGTGGTAATTAATTAATCTAGAAATCCATTCCCGAGGACGATACTTGGAACTCTCAAATCACTATACTAAAACTTGACTCGTACACTGCGGTATTGCAATATCATTTTACGCAACAAGTTTTTGGCGTCGTTGCCGGGGAATGACGATTATTTAGATTAATTATTATTAGGAGAAAATTTGAGAGTTTAGACTAAAATATGTTTGTATTGTCTTTCCTTATTTGTTTTCTTTGTGTGTTTGTTGTTTGTTTCCTTATTTGTCTTGATTTAGTTTTGTGTGTTTTTTAGTCTTTATCTCCTGTTGTTTGGTTGTGTTTCTAGTGTGTAAAAGTCTTGATTTGAATTACTGATTTTTCAAGTATGACTTTTCATGATTGTGATTCTCCACCATTGTATTGTCCCTCTCAGGACCCTAAGTATGTTCATCATGATTTTTCTGGATATCATTTGTCTAATCCTTACCATTCTTAATCTATGATTGATAAAAATTCCTTTGATGGTAATGATATAGGCACTTGGAACTACAATTTCTCGTACCCTGACCAACCTATAGAAAATTCTTCTCTCGTGGACCTATTAATGGAATATACGTTAGAGTTGGAAATTAAAAAATTTGGTTCATGATGAATTAGAAAGGTTGGAGAGGTTAGAGGCTAAAGTGGTAGAGCTTTGGGAAATAGTACATGGAAGAACTCATTATCTCAATCAACTTGTAAATTCCCTTAAGGCCTTACAGGAACAGTTTCTTATTCGTACCACTGAGGAGGAGCCACCTAAGAGGACTTATTCATATGATAGTAAGGAGGGGATGGAGGAGACTGAAACACACCAAAAACAGGTTTGTGAGGTAGACAATGGTAATACAATCACTTTCACAGAGGAGATTTAAGTGATAGAGTTCGAGGCTGAAAAGTCCTTTTCCCTTTTATCTCCAGAAAATTCCTTTAATCTTGGTAACCATTTGTCCTATACTCATGAGTCTTGTTTTGATTTTTGTTCTTTTATTTCAATACACAAAAATACCAAAAATAATCTTCGTTCTGGTGCCCAGGAAAAACAGGATAGCCTTTTAAACTTAGAAGGCTATATCGATTCAAGCAAGAAGGGCCCAAAGAAATATGAGCAGTTTTACGTCCTTAATGTCAATCATAAGTCACAGTCTAGCTAAAGACGTTAAAGAAAGTGCTTCTTGGGAGGCAACCCAAGTTTAAGTTTTTAGTTCTTTGTTTTACTTCTTTTAGTGTTTGTGTTTTGTTGTGATTTTTTTTCTTTTTGTGCTCTTTCTTTTTATGTTTTCTTTCCTTTCCTAGTTTTTTTGTCTAATTCCTGTACCTCCAGGTGTATGCCCAAGGATAGAGTTGCAGACTTGCATCCTTTTGATCCCGAGATTGAAAGGACCTATAGGAGACTCCTAAGGTAAGGGAGAGCAGGAACTCAGATGATGACATATCAGGAGTTAATCAACAATCCTAAACCCATCAGGGAGTATCTCCAATCTGTGTTTAATTCTGAGCAGACTGGAATTGTCCATGCTCCCATAAATGCTAACAATTTTGAACTTAAAACATGGCTTATTCTAATGGTTAGGGAAGGTGTTTTTCGAGGACATGCCACAAAAGATCCTAATTCACATTTACAGAATTTTCTAGAAATCTGTGGTACAATTAAGTTAAATGGTATTTCTGCTGATGTTGGTATTTTTCTAGGTTATTCATCTACTAGTAAAGCCTATAGAGTTTTCAATAAGAGAACTTTAATTACTGAGGAACCTATGCATGTTGTATTTGATGAATCTTGCAATAATGTTTCTAATGAGCCTATTTGCAGTGATGATTTAGAAAGAAATTTTGGAGATTTACTTGTTAGTGACAAAGGCAAGGAAATTGACTCAAGTAAGCAAGAAGTGAGCTTCAATGAAAAGAAGGAAAATGGTTCTTCATTTATGTCTAAAGAATGGAGGTATGTTCCATCCCATCCCAAGGACTTGATTCTTGGTGATCCTGAATAAGGTGTGAAACCTCGTTCCTCTCTTAATTTGTTTAATAATCGTACTTTTGTTTCTCAAATTGAACCTAAAAGTTTTAAAGATGCGAAAAATGATGAATTTTGGATTTTAGCTATGCAAGAAGAATTAAATCAATTTGAAAGTAACAAAGTTTGGGAATTAGTCCCTAGGCCTTCTAATGCTTCTATTATTGAGACTAAATGGTTCTTTAGAAACAAAATGGATGAAAATGGAAATATCATTAGAAATAAAGCTACACTTGTAGCTTAATCTTATTGTCAAGAGGAAGGTATAGATTATGAAGAGACCTTTGCACCTGTTGCTAGATTAGAAGCTATTAGAATATTACTTGTTTTTGCTTCTTATAAAAATTTTATCTTGTATCAAATGGATGTGAAAAGTGCCTTTTTAAATGGTTATATTATGGAGAAAGTTTATGCAGAACAACCTCCGGGCTTTGAAAGTTTTGACTTGCCTAATCATGTCTATAAGTTGAAAAATGTTCTTTATGGCTTAAAACAAGCTCCAAGAGCTTGTATGATAGGCTTAGTAATTTTCTACTTGAGAATGGTTTTAAAATGGGTAAACTTGGCACTACTATTTTTATTAAGATTAAGGAAAATGATATGCTTTTAGTAGAGATCTATGTAGATGATATTATCTTTAGTTCTACTAACCCTTCTTTGTGTGAAGAATTTTCTAAATGTATGCATAGTGAATTTTAGATGAGTATGATGAGAGAACTTAGTTTCTTCCTTGTGTTGGGGTTTGTGCCCTAAAACTCGTAGTTTATAATTTTGTTCTAATTATTGTAATAAAGAGTTATTATTTCCAATAAAGAGTTATTGTTCGTTATTTACAATATTACCCTTATTTTAACCCTAAATCCAATAAACTAACATCCAAGGCTGTAAAATGTCTCTTGAACTGAATGTAGTGTACATATAAAGGATCTCAGTTCGAGATACAACCTAAAGGGTCTATAGTAAGGGGATAAAGTTTGGGTACTTTACCCTGGTAATACTATGGATATGACCCACTTTGTATATGATACAAACACTGTGATCCTAACGTGTTCGTGTAGATGACATGTGAGTGAAAATATCCTATGTAATGAGATTACTTAAGACCGGACCGCGAAATAGTAACCGCTAGATGTAACTCCGTTGACTAGTTAGGTTTTTATTTCACTAGGATGACTTAGGCAACTTGATCTCAATCTTAAGCAGGTTACGAACTCCTGTTTGCGATGGATTGTCCTTTGACTAGTATGGTGAGAGTGGCCAGATTCGCCGACTCAATATGCCTACCTTCTTGGGGACAAGACCGAGTGAGGGGTTGAGGACTTAACTTAGCAAGATGGAATTCACTCATTCCCGCCTACTAGGGTAAGTAGATGAATGTTCCCTTAAGTGGTGTCTCCGAGACTTGAACAAAGGACTCGACCCTTTCATTGGCACGAGATGGATTTCTGTTTGTTGGTAGGACCACAAACAAATTGTTCATTAGAGGAGCACTGGTACTTAAGGTACAAGATGTAACCCAGGGGTAAAATGGTAATTTGACCCAGCTGGTGTTACGAACATTCGTGAATGATTGACTTGTTGTTATTGGTCAATATCCGTGGACACAGAAATATATTTGCAGTGGGAAGAGTGCAGCTGTTGGACTTTGGTGGAGTGTTCCCGCAGTTAACGCATGTTAATTAGAAGGTTAATGAGATTAACCAAATAATCTCGTATCGTTGGAGGTTCTGATCTGTAGGTCCATTAGGTTCACCTTCTAGCTCGTAAAGGGTTCTTAGATCGTTTGAATTTGAAATGCTCGAATTCAATTAGGGAATAAATTTAATGTATATAGATACGTTATAATATAAAGTTTTGGAACTTTATATTATAAAAGTTTAATGTACATAAGATGTGCATTAGAACTATAGGTTAGAGGGAATATTGATTAAATATGATTTAATCATAATTAAATATATGATATTTAATTTAATTTCGGTTAGATGTGATTTAATAAAAATTAATATTAATTTATAATTAAATATGATTTAATTATTAATTAAAATTAATTAATTAATTTATTAAATTAATTAACAGAACGTGTCAGGATGACACGTTCCAATTATCCATTTTCCTCTCCCTATCGACCGATAAACAGGGAGAGGGGATCAGTGAGGAACTGATCGATCGATCATTTTAGCAATTTGTGAATTGCTGAAATTTTTTCTCTCAAACTTTTCCCATTCTCTTCCAAAAAAAGTTGGAAACCCTTCCCACCAAGGATTGATCGAAAGAACTAAGAGGACATAAAGTTTATCCAAGTGGTGGTGTCTTGCTGGAGGAAAAGAATAGAGGAGATTTATCTAGTTGCTGAGTTGCTGTACTCTTGGAGTAAGGAATTGCTGCGAAACTACAAAGATAATTTCGAATTCCCTATTAGATTAATCATAACATATGTATGTTTGTATGCTTAGTTCCATGCCTAATTAGATTAGAATTGTTTATTCTCTATTATTTTTTCAATGTATTGGCATTTGGAATAAATCAAAATAAACAAGCAATCGATCTTTAAAACCATGTTTCCGCTGCTCACGGGGATAAGATCTCCATCACCTTGGACTTCAAATCAAACAACTAAAGGATGGTATCTTCATAAGTCAAGAGAAATACACAAAGGATTTGCTCAAAAGGTTGAAGTTCAATGAAGGTAAAATTGCAAAAACTCCTATGAGCACATCCATTAAGCTTGACAAGGATGAAAAAGGTAAATGTGTAGACATAAAAACTTATCGAGGTATGATCGAATCTCTACTTTCTTTAACCGCTAGTAGACCCGAATCATGTTTAGTGTATGTCTTTGTGCTAGATTTCAATCTTGTCCTAAGGAATCTCATTTGCATGCCATTAAGAGAATATTTAAATATTTGCTTGGGACTATTGATTTAGGTTTATGGTATCCTAGAAATATTGAGCTTAATTTGGTAGGATATTTCGATGCGGATTTTTCCCGAAGTTTACTTGATCGTAAAAGTACTAGTGGAACTTGTCAATTTCTTGGTAGCTCTTTAGTATCTTGGTTTAGTAAAAAGCAAAATTTGGTTGCGTTATCCACTACCGAAGCGGAATATATTGCGGTTGTTAGTTGTTGTGCTCAAATTCTTTCGATGAAAGAAACTCTTTGTGATTTTGGATTAAAGTTTGATAATGTGCCTATATTTTGTGATAATACTAGTGTTATTAATTTGACTAAAAATCCTATTCATCCTTCTAGCACTAAGCATATTGATATTAGACATCACTTTATTAGAGAGCATGTGCAAAATGGTCATATTATTCTTGATTATGAAGCTCTAATGATCAATTAGCAGATATTTTCACCAAGTCTTTGAATGAAGAAATTTTTTGTAAAAATAGGCTTGAGCTTGGTATTATTCGTTGTGATGTCTCTTGAATCTATAATTTAGTTTTCTAAGGCATATTGATAGGGAGAGTTATGTAAAATATGTATTTATGTTCTTAGGGGGCGCTTGCATGTAGTTCTTAATCCTTCTTAATTGTGTCTTTTTTATGATTCCAAAGAGGGAGAAGTTTAAGAAAATATGTTCTAAATGTTGTATCATGTTTTAGTGTTTTATTAAAGGGAGAGAATGTTATACTATATTTATTTGAGTGATTGTTCAAGTATGAGTTTTATGGCGGCATATTGGACTTTATATTGCAATTATTACTTGAATATTTGGTTTATCTTAATTTTTTATGAACTTCAAGTTATTTTTCTTTTATTGTTTGTCATCATAAAAAAGGGAGAGATTGTTGACTTTTTGACCCTCAATCTAAAATTAATTAATTTCAATTAATTAATTAATTAATATTTTGATGATAACAAACCTTCTATTACTTATTAATAGTTTTAACATTTTGAAATATCCATAGCATAGAGCTCGGAATAACGATTTCAACGCCTCTTGAATCACTCAAACAAAAAAATTCCCGACGCAATGACATGGCAGCCAAGCCAGCATCATAGACCATTTGGAAGAGGACATGTGGAGCTATGAGAGAGTACCATTTGTTGGCTTTTTGTTTGTTTTAAAAACTAAATAAAAAAAATAAAAAATAATTATATATATATCTATATGTTACCATTAGTTCTAAAAAAAAAAAAGTCAGATTGCATTAAATGCAATCTGACTGTGGAAGGTTTTTAAAAAAAAAATAAAAATGTTTTCTTTTTTACCGTTTCTCACATAAATATATATATATATATATTTATATTTATATATTATTATTATTATATAATTATTTTAATAATTATTTTCTTTTTACTTTTAATCTCCACAATCCATTTCTCTTTTACTACAATCCAATAGTCCAAATTAAATTTTGGTTTCTACCTCATTTCCCTCTCTTTTCATATCATCTTTTTCTCCAAATTTCCACAACAAGCTTTTTGCGTTTTACAATCCTCCAAAAATCAAAAGTCTCAATTGTTACTCTCTCCAAGCTCTCAATTTTTTTCTTTTCATCTTATTCTTGAGAGAGTTTTGTTGTATTGTGAGGATTGATTTGTGAGAGTTAAAATTTGTGAATTTACTCTATCAAGAGAGTGTAATTGTGTGTTCTCCAAATTTTTATCAAACTTTGTAACGATTCGATCCTAACCCGTGGAAAGGATCTGGTTTGCTCTTAAACCCGTAAAAAGGAGCAGTGTAGCGGTTTAACTCTGATCCGTGGAAAGAGTCAGTTAGGGGTTGTTTGGCCCCCTGTCTTTGAATCAAAACCCTGGGAATCAAAACCCTAGGGGGTTTGTTCTGGGGGGTTCTGAAACCTGGGAATCAGAAAGCTGTGTTTGGGGTGCAGTGTTCTGAAGCCTGAGAATAAGAAAACAGTGTTTGGGGTGCAGTGTTCTGAATCTTTGGTTTATGCTGTTTTTTTTTTCTTTTTTCTTTAGCTGTTTTGTTCTCTTATTTTTTTAGTGGATGTTTTGTCAATTATAGAAACCTTTGTATAACATAAATGAGTTACAAAATTGAAATTCTATTTTAGAAATTAAGAAATTGGAAGTCTATGTAAGAAATAAAAATTCTATTTCACAAAGTATTTATAAAAGTATTTTTGGAACTCTATTTTAGAAATAAAAAAATTGAAAGTTCATTTAAGAAATTAGGGATTTAAAGCTCTATTTCAAAAAATATTTAGAAAAGTATTTTTTGAACTCTATTTTAGAAATTAAAAAAATAGAAGTTTCATTAAGAAATTAGGGAATTAAAAACTCTATTTCACGTGACATAGTGTTCTGAAAACTATTTTTTGGAATTCTACTTTAAAATTTAAAAAAAAATTGGAAGTCTATTTAATAAATTAGGTAATTTGAAACTATATTTTATAAAGTATTCAAAAACTTATTTTTGGAATTCTATTTTAAAAACTAAAAAATTAGAAAACTATTTAAGTGATTAGAAAATTTGAAATTATATTCCACAAAGTATCCAAAAACCTATTTTTGGAACTCTAATAAGAAAAGTGGTGATTGCGCACAAGTTAAGTCGTTAGGGTAGTTGATTGCTCGAGTGATCGAGTTGTTGGCGTATACAAGTCTCTTGAGTGGTTGTCGAAAGTAGTCATAAGTAGTGGTTAGGTCATCGATGTAGTCATTAGAGTTGTCGTCGAAGGTAGTCGTCACCGGTGCTTGGGGTCGCCGGTGTGGTCGTCGAAGTTGTCGTCAGGGGTGGTTGGGGTCGTCGGTGTGGTTGTCAGAGTTTTCGTCGGAGGTAGCTGTCAGCATCGGTATGGTCGTCGAAGGTAGTCATCAGCGGTGGTAGGGGTCGCCGGTGTGGTCGTCGAAGTTGCCATCGGAGGTAGTTGTCAGCAGTGGTTGGGGTCGCCGGTGTGGTTGTCGGAGGTAATCGTTAGCTATGGTCGGGGTCATCGGTATGGTCGTCATAGGTAGTCGTCAGCGGTGCCAGGGGTCGCCAGTGTTGTCATTGGAGATGTTATCGGAGGTAGTCGTCAGCAGTGGTTAGGGTCGCGCGGAGTGGTCGTCAGAGTTGTCGTCGGGGTAGTTGTCAGCGGTGGTTGGGATCGTCGGTGTGGTAGTCAGAATTTTCGTCGAGGTAGTCGTCAGCGGTGGTGGAGGTCATCGGTATGGTTGTCGGAGTTATTGCCGGAGGTAGTCGTCAGCGGTGGCAGGGGTCACCGGTGTGGTCGTCAGAGATGCCGTCGGAGGTAGTCGTCATCGGTAGGGGTCACCGGTGTAGTCATCAGAATTGCCGTCTAAATAGAACCTTGTTAGAAATGGTTCGTTCTATGATGAGCTATGCTCATTTGCCTGCCTCGTTTTGGGGATACGCGATGAGAGCTGCGCATTCAAATCTTGAATAGTGTTTCCGTCAAAAAGTGTTTCAGAAACACCTTTTGAACTTTGGAAGGGGCGTAAACCTAGTTTACCACACTTCAGGATTTGGGGATGTCCGGCACACGTACTCGTGACAAACCCAAAGAAACTGGAATCTCGTTCAAGATTGTGCCAATTTATTGGCTATCCCAAAGAAACGAGAGGTGATCTTTTCTACGACCCACAAGAAAATAAGGTGATTGTATCGACAAACGCCACGTTCTTGGAGGAAGATCACATGAGAAACCATATACCGCGTAGTAAATTAGTACTAAATGAAGCTACACATGAACCAACAAGAGTTGTTGATCAAGCTGGACCCTCATCAAGAGTTGATAGAGGAGTCAGCACCTCAAGTCAGTCTCGTTCTTCTCAATTGTTGGGAATGCCTCGACGCAGTGGGAGGGTTGTTTTCCAACCTGACCGCTACTTGGGTTTAGCTGAAACTCAAGTTGTCATACCTGATGATGGCGTAGAAGATCCATTGTCTTATAAACAGGCAATGAATGACGTGAGACAAGGACCAATGGATCAAAGCCATGGACCTTGAAATGGAGTCAATGGACTTCAATTCAAAGATGAGAACTTGTAGACCAACTGAAGGGTTAGACCCATAGGGTGTAAATGGATCTATAAGAGAAAGAGAGATGCAACCAGGAAAGGCATGGACCTTTAAGGCTAGACTTGTAGCAAAGGGTTTTACCCAAAGGGAAGGAGTTGACTATGAAGAAACTTTTTCCCCTATTGCTATGCTGAAGTCTATAAGGATACTCTTGTCCATAGTCGCATTTTATGATTATGAAATTTGGCAAATGGACGTCAAGAGTGCCTTTTTTAATGGTAATCTTGACGAGAGCATCTATATGTCTCAGCCCGAAAGGTTCATAGCACGAGGTCAGGAGCAAAAAGTTTGCAAGCTTAATCGATCCATTTATGAATTGAAACAAGCATCAAGATCATGGAATATAAGATTTGATATCGCGATCAAGTCTTACGGTTTTGACAAAACGTTGTTGGCGAGCCTTGTGTTTACAAGAGGATCGTAAACGACAAAATAGCTTTGTTAGTACTTTATGTGGATGATATCCTACTCACTGGGAATGATGTAGGATACTAACTGACATAAAGAATTGGCTGGCGACCCAATTCCAAATGAAAGATTTGGGAGAGGCGCAGTATGTTCTTGGGATTCAGATCTTTAGGAATCGCAAGAACAGAACGCTAGCACTATCTCAAGCATCTTATATCGACAAAATGTTGTCCAGATATTCGATGCAGAATTTCAAGAGGGGCTTATTACCCTTCAGGCACGGAGTTCATTTGTCTAGGGAACAGTGTCCCAAGACACCTCAAGAAGTTGAGGATATGAGACAGATTCCCTATGCCTCTGCAGTAGGTAGCTTAATGTATGTTATGCTATGCACGAGGTCGGACATTTGCTATGCAGTAGGAATAGTCAGTAGGTACTAGTCTAATCCAGGGTTAGACCACTGGACAACAGTTAAAAATATCCTCAAGTATCTAAGGAGAACGAGGGACTATATGCTTGTGTATGAGTATAAGGATCTGATCCTTACTGGATACACTGATTCTGATTTTCAGACCGATAAGGATTCTCAGAAATCCACATCGGGATCCGTTTTCACCCTGAACGGGAGAGCTATAGTATGGCGAAGCATCAAGCAAGGATGCATCGCTGACTCCACAATGGAGGCTGAGTATGTCGCTGCTTGTGAAGCAGCTAAGGAGGTTGTTTGGCTAAGGAAATTCCTTACTGATTTGGAAGTTGTTCCAAGTATGGAATCTCCCATCACCTTATACTGTGACAATAGTGGTGCGGTAGCCAATTCGAAGGAATCTTGCAACCATAAGCGAGGAAAGCACATCGAGAGGAAGTATCACCTGATACGAAAAAAGTACAACGAGGAGATGTGACAGTCACGAAGATCGCTTCGGAGCACAATATTGCTGATCCATTTACAAAGACTCTCACGGCTAAAGTGTTCGAGGGTCATCTGGAAAGTATGGGTCTACGAGATATCTACATAAGCTAATCTAGGGCAAGTAGGAGATATGTAATTGGGTATATGGATGCCCTAGTTTATTGTATTTTTATCTCTTGTAACCACTGTTTTAGATTATGATGTACCCCACTAGAGTTTAAGTTCAAGTGGGAGTTTGTTGGATTTGTGCCCTAAAACTCGTAGTTTGTAATTATGTTCTAATTAATGTAATAAAGTGTTATTATTTCAATAAATCGTTATTGTTTGTTATCTACGAGTTTGCCTTTATTTAAACCCTAAATCCAATAAACTAAACATCCAAGGCTGTTAAATGAATCTTTAACTGAATGTAATGTACATAAAAAGGATCTCAGTTCGAGATACAACCTAAAGGGTCTATAGTTAGGGGATAAGGTTTGGGTACCTTACCCTGGTTAAACTATGGATGTGGCCCACTTTGTATTTGATACAAACACTATGATCCTAACGTGTTCGTGTAGATGACATGTGAGTGGGGATATCGTATGTAATGAGATTACATAACACCGGACCACGAAATAGTAACCTCTAGCTGTAACTCCGTTGACTAGTTAGGTTTCTATTTCACTAGGATGACCTAGGCAACTTGATCTCAATCCTGAGCAGGTTACGAACTCCCGTTCGCAATGGATTGTCCTTTGACTAGTATGGGTGAGAGTGACCAGTTTCGCCGACTCAATATGCCTACCTTCTTGGGGACAAGACCGAGAGAGCGGCTGGGAACTTAACTTAGCAAGATGGAATTCACTCCTTCCCGCCTACTAGGGTAAGTAGAGGAATGTTCCCTTAAGTGGTGTCTCCGGGACTTGAACAAAGGGCCCGAGAGGGACTCTGTTTGTTGGTAAGACCACAAACAAATTGTTCATTAGAGGAGCACTGGTACTTAAGGCATAAGATGTAACCTAGGGGTAAAACGGTAATTTGACCCAGCTGGTGTTACGAACATTCGTGAAGGATTGACTTGCTGTTATTGGTCAATATCCATGGACACAGAAATATATCTGCAATGAGAAGATTGCATTTGTGGGACTTTAGTGGATTGTTTCATGCATTAACGAATGTTGATTGGGAGGTTAATGAGATTAACCGAGCAATCTCGTATCGTTGGAGCTTACGATCCAGTAGGTCCATTAGGTCCACCTTCTAGCTCGTAAAGGGTTCTTAGATCTTTAGAATTTGAAATGTTCAAATTCATAAAGGAATATATTTAATGTACTTAGATACGATATAATATATAGTTTTGGAACTATATATTATAAATTTAATGTGAATATGATTCATATTAAATTATATGTGAGAGAATTAAATATTTGAAAGAGTTCAAATATTAAATTCAAATGTGAATGTGATTCATATTTGAAAACTATAGATTATAATTTAATGTACATAAGATGTGCATTAAAACTATAGGTTAGAGGGAAAATTGATTAAATGTGATTTAATCTAAATTAAAAATATGATATTTAATTTAATTTAATTAAATAAAATTTAATTGATTTATTAATTAATACGATTAATTATTAAAAATAGGAACGTGTCGAGGAGGACACGTTTCCCCATCTCTCCCAACTCCCTAATCGATAGGGAGTGGGAGATGCCCTCTATAGGGTCTTCTTCTCCAAGTGAGAGGAAGACAATTGATCGATGCTGAATTTTTTGTGATTGAGAATTGCACTCACACAGTAGAATTCTCTCTCTGACTCTCTCATTCCCAATTCTATCCAAAAGTTGGAATCCTTCCCACCAAGGAGGATCTAAGTAGAACTCAGAGATATAGGAGGTGATCTCTGGTGGTTGTGTTCTTACTTGAAGAAGAAAGCAGAGAAGTCCTCATGACGATTGTTTTTCTTTGTACAACCTTTGGAGCAACAAGTTGCTGGAGAAAGTCTACAAAGGTATCAATTCTTCTTCCCTTTAGTTTAATAGTTAAACTTAATATATGTTTGCATGTATGCATTTAATCCATGCCTAATAGGATTAGAAAGTATATGCTTATTTCGTATTTTTGGGTCAATGTATCTTTTGGTTTTTATTTCAATTAAAACAATCAAGCACATTAACGATTCCAATCACGTTTCCGCTGCTCAAGGAGATCAGATCTCCATCAATTGGTATCAGAGCAATGCTTGTATTGTTTTGTTTTGAAACAAAATTGCATTGATTTGGTGGGAAATGCATTTGGTTTGCCGTAAAACTAGTTTAGGAATGTTTTGGCCTTAGTTTACTTCTTTTTTGTTCTAATTGGATGTAAAGGTCTGTCACACCCCCTCCCGAACCACCTGCTAACTTAGCCCGAAAAGAGGCATGAAGCTAACCCACTGTTTATACAACCTCTTATGTACAAACAACTATAACTACATAACGACTTGCTATACAACACCAGCCACGTACAAAATATCAAACTTATGAAACTTCCAGCAGACTATGGCAGGATGTCAGGTACCAGTAGCTCGATCTCCACCTGAAAAGGTTTGAAAACATTGAAAGAATGAGCTAAAAAGCTCAGTGAGTGTTTATCTTTAAAACATTATAAGCTCACGGGTGAATCATAATAATGGCAGATTATAAGTAGAAAATAGCTTAACATCTGTTTGTAAACACAAACAAACCATGCTTCCAATTTACAGGTTTAAGTCACCACTTATGCATAGCACACAACTCGAAATGTACTATCATATTGAGGGTAGATAGATCAATTATATAGAAACTTATAACAATAAAACACATGACATGATATCACATTCAAACCATAGAGGTGGTAGAGTTACATTTATACCAATAAGGTTCATACCCCTCTCTCTCACGTGCACGTGGAATACCTTTGGCCGTTTGGTTTTCCCTAATAGCTTCTCTATGTCCTTCAGTATTAAGGTAAAACCATTTACTACCCGAATACCTTCTTATTGTCCTTCAGTACCGGGATATCATGATTCATTCCCCCCATAAGTACCTTATCGAATGTCCTTCAGTATTAGGGGTTAACCACAAACAAGAGCATAATTTGTTTACCATGGAAATCATGTCTTTATAATACATACTTTCATAATTTAGGTTCCATACTTGGATTTATGGTTACAAATTAATTCAAAACATGCTTATGTTCCATCATGAACTTATGTTAGAAAACTCCATGAAGCTATACATAATTAGTTCAAACATGATGTAATGATCAACACTTATGTTTTTGAAGAAAAACATAGGTCAAGCATAGTTCTAAAATAGAGTCACTCACAGTATTGGAATTAGAACCTTGGCTTGTAAACTTGACCTATTTGCTCTTGAAACAAACCAACTCAACCATTAGAACCTCGAGCTCATGATTTTTAACCTTAAAACTGCAAGAAAACACACTTTCAAATTTCCAGCATTTTCAGATTTTCTACCCTGTTTTCAGACAGCCATAACTTCTTTATTACTTATCCAAAAATAATTTAATTTATACCAAACTCTTCTTTTTTGAACCCTCTAAAAATCATATGAAGACATGAAATTGAAATTCCAAACGGATTTGTTCAGAAATACCTCGAAAGCTACTTTTCTCAAAAGCAGACTTCGTTGTTTCAGATTCGGATTTCCTCGCTTTGCACAACAAATTTAACCTGATATTTAAAATATCTTCTAGACATTTTCTACTCACGATTTCTTCACGAAAGTTGTAGGAAATTCAATAAGCTTTCGAACCATACCAATTAGAGCTTCTAACTTCAAGTATACAGATGAGAACAATCGAAACACCAGAGACTTCTCGGATTTGACAGCAAATTCTGTCTTCTGCCTTCCTCTTCACAAAACAGCAACTTAAAATCAGAATTGGCTCGAGCTTCCTTCACGAACTTTCTTCAAAAATGAGTTAGCTTTCAAGAAAAGCAAACTTCAACACTTACCTCTTCTTGTGGAGCTCGAAACTACTTATATATCAGAACTAGTCTGGAGTGATTGAAGAATTTCAATGGAAATTGAGTAACCCTTCTCTCTTCTTCTTCAAACCCAAGAATCACCTTCTTCCTCTTCCTTTCTGCTTCTCCCACGAAAACCTGCTTCTCCTTGTTGAAAATGAAAACCAAAATGGAAGGAAAATGGACTTTAAAATAACTTAAAGAAAAGCAATCAGTGGAGACAAATCTTTGTCTTTTTCCCTTTTGCTTTTTCTTTTCTTTTTTTGTTTTTTTTTAATTTCTCCTTTATCTCTTTCTTTATTTTCTTTTCAAAACAAAACAAAACTTAATATAATATCCATTTCTTTCATTTTCTTTTCTTCAGTTTTTTTAAAGCAAACCAAACCAAAATGGTTTAAGCTTTTCCTTCCTTGTTTTCCTTTTATCTTTCACTTCATTTCTTTTCTTTTGTTTTTTTATAAGGAAGTTCGAAAGAAAGATCTTCGGGTTACAAGGCCCTGCATTTTTGGGCATAAAGTGCAAAATTGAGTTCTGTAATTGAGTTACGAGTCGTTCGGGAAAAATTTCATGCATTTGGTTGAGAATCGAAGGAGAAATCGAAGGTTGAAGCTCTTTGTTGTTCGTGGAAGAAGGTCGCGCTTTGTTAGCCTAGCGGCGTTAACGTAACAAGAAAAACGGCGTCGCAACGCCAGCGTTCCCTATCGTCGCGGGCGATCAAGGGGTAAGTGGCGTTGCAACGCTGCCCCTCATCGTTGCAACGCCATCCTAATAGCAGGCGCGCGAGGAGGATGAAGCGCAGCGTTGCAACGCTAGCATCAGCGTTGCAACACCGTAAGGCTGATCAAGCAAGAGATGACTCCGGTTCGGTGGTTCGGTGGTTTTGATCCGGTTCGAGCGGTTCAAGGTATTTTCGGATCGGTTTCATGAAATAAATTAATGTAATTTTTTTTTTTTGCACTTTAGGGGCCAAATTATTCCGATTTTACAGCTTTTTTATCTATATGAATGTCATTTAGACTATTCCCACCTTAGGATAAGCATGTTCATGCATTTTATTTAGGGAAAAATACCTTTTTAGTCCCTCATGTTTCAAGTTTGTGTCTATTTAGTCCTTATGTTTCAAAATCAAACAATCGAGTCCCTGAATTTAGTTAAATAGTTCAATTTGGTCCTTCGCCGTTAATTTTTATTAATGGAAGCTGACGTGGATGTTTAAATATTAATATAATAATAATAAATATATTATAATAATAATAATAATAAATATATTATTATAATAATAATAATAATCATTACTCTCTCTCCCTCCCTCTCCTCTTCCATTATTTCTCTCTCTTCTCCCTCCCCTCCTCCATTCTTTCTCTCTCTTCTGTGTTGCGTCCGAAGCTCCTCCCTCTTTCTTTTTTTTATTTTTTATTTTATTTTATTATTATATTTCTTCTCTCCTTCTTCCCTTTCTCTCTCCCTTCCTTTCTCCCTTATTTCTCGCGCCTGTCCAAGTTTTTTTTTCTTCTTCTGATGGCAGGGAAAAACAGAGGATGAAGAAGAATGGAAGGGCGGCGACGACGGCGACGGAGCAACATGTGTAGGGCGGCAGATATGGGCATCGAACTCGTGGCACGCCACAAGCAGGCTCGAGTCCTTCCGGCAACCAACTGCGTGAACTCGACTCTGGTGAATGGTCTGGCGTGCGAATGACGAAACCCAACTCCAGATCTGCTCTGTAGGCCGGAAGATTTAGCGTGCAATGATGGTCGAACTCCAGATTTAGGGTGCAACTCCATATTAGATATGCTCTCTGCTTTGCCCTGCAATCGGAAAGGAAAGAAAAAAAAGAAGAAATTAAGGGTTGGACGCACGAAGAGAAAGAAGGAAGAGGAATGGAGAAAGGGATGGGAGTGAGAGAAAAATATTAAAATAATAATATTATTATTTTATTATTTTATTATTTATTTTTTACAAAATTATTATTTTAATATTAAAACACATCCACGTCAGCCTCTGTGAGCTTCCGTTAATAAAAATTAACGGCGAAGGACCAAATTGAACTATTTAACTAAATTCAGGGACTCGATTGTCCGATTTTGAAACATAAGGACTAAATAGACACAAACTTGAAACATGAGGGACTAAAAAGTTATTTTTTCCTTTTATTTATATAAATGTTGAATATGGTTGAATGCATGGCTAATTTATTTTTTCATGAGTAGTTAATTATAAGTGTTATAATTAGATTATATGGAAAATAAATTGCATGGAGCATGAAATTACTTAGTTTAAAATAAATGTTATTTTATTTAAGTAATTTTATAATTCAAATAGTTGAATTTTTTTTATAATTCCAATTTGAATATAGATGGTTGGATTTATAATATAGTTTCTTTCTCATAGGTTAATTATTAAAATTTATAAAAGTTATAAATTAAAGGGGTTTTAGAAACCATAACCTATAATAAAGAAATGCATGCAAACATAGGAACTTGGGTTAAATTTAATTAGTTTTAAATTGTTTAAAATTAATTTAGACCTAAGTTTCAAATTTCTAATAGGATTAGAAATAAGTCTTACGTAATATTTTAAATAGTTTAAAATATAGTAGGACTTTAGGACTTTTGGTTATAAGGGAACTCTCTCAGGGTGAAGTTCTGTCAAGGTTTGGGGTACTTTAAAGTGGCAGTTAAGGAACACCTCCTACTGAAAGCGACCGGAACCTGAGTTGAATTAACCTCAGTTCTGTTTTATCTCTAGGTAATTAAAATGTTTATTCACCTAGACATAAGGTTTTAAGACCTAGTTATAGTAGTTATAATAGGCATAAACTTAGATAGATTCTTTTAGCCAGAATCCGATTAAGTTAAATCCATACCCTAATTTTAGAAACTTCAGTGGGAGAAAACGAGATGTTCGCATCGAGTTTACTCTCACGTCCTCAAGAGTTCACACCGTGAGTTCCATGCTCGGCTACGCGGCGTCAATAGGGCGTCCCCCTACGGTATGTGTTTGCATGGTTCAATACCAAGGTGAATGAGGGAAGTATCCATAGTAAATGGGAGCAGGACGCGTGTCAACGTATCCTACGGTCTCCTCCATTAGGTCACACCGTGAGATTTCTATAGTCCGCCTGCTAGGTTGTCTTGGAACAGCCAAACCCTACGGAGGGCCTGACTATAGGGATCGAAACACCGAGAACTCAAGAAATGGGTAGGGTCTCTTAGGTTGTTTGCCAGCAGTTGTCTTTCTTAATAGTAGCCTGTTGGCTCGGGCCTATTGGATCTGAAAATGGTAGGGTCACATTTACGAGATGAGTTAAGTTAGTTAACAAGTCCTTGACCAAACAAACGGTAGCTAAGGACCATTGGGACATGAGATGTTCTGGTAGTGGGAATTGGCTGAGATAGTCTCAATTCAAGGGAGGAATGACTGATCGCCCGACGGAGGCTTTTGTTCTAAACCCTTAAAGTATCGTTGCAAAATTAAAAGTTTAACTTAAACAATGAGTTTTAGTTTAAACACTAGGGTTCTTTAATATTTTTGCTAAATTAGATTGGTTTTTATAATGGGTTTAAAAGGCATAACTAATTAGAACTATTTTGGATTTTCAGCATGTCGTCCTCAATAATAGCCTTACTTAAAAGCGACCGTTTAACTGGTGAGAATTTTACTACGTGGAAGTCAAACTTGAATACGATTCTCGTTGTTGACGACCTTTGGTTCGTACTAACTGAGGAATGTCCTCATTCTCTCGCCGTAACGCCCCTCAATGCATAAGGAGGCGACGCCACTGGATCAAGGCCAATGATAAGGCCAAGGTCTGCATTTTGGCTAGTGTTTCTGAAGTTCTGGCCAAAAAGCACGAGGGCATGGTCTCAGCTCGTGAGATCATGAGTTCACTACAGGAAATGTTTGGACAACCGTCTGGACAGATTCGACACGAATCCCTCAAATACGTTTATAACTCCCGTATGAAGGAGGGGTCATCGGTGAGAGAACACGTTCTTGATCTGATGGTCCACTTCAACGTGGCTGAGATGAACGGAGCGGTCATTGACGAGCAAAGTCAGGTATCGTTCATCCTGAAATCTCTTCCGAAGAGTTTCCTGCAATTCCGCAACAATGCGGTGATGAACAAGATAGAGTATAACCTGACTACTCTCCTTAATGAACTACAGACTTTCCAGTCTCTTATGAAGAATAAGGGACAGGCTGATGGAGAGGCAAATCTGTTTGCTCATTCCAGAAGGTTCCAAAAGGGTTCATCCTCTGGGACTAAGTCCTGTAGCTCATCTTCAGGGCTTAAGAAGACCCAAAAGAAGAAAATAGGATGGAAAGGGAAGGCATCTGCTGCTGACAAAGGCAAGGAAAAAGCCAAGCTTGCAGATAAAGGAAAGTGTTTCCACTGCAACATGGATGGGTACTGGAAGAGAAACTGCCCAAAATACCTTGTTGAGGTCAAAGAGAATAAAGGTAAATTAGATTTACTTGTTCTTGAAACTTGTTTAGTGGAAAATGATGATTTAACTTGGATACTTGATTCAGGAGCCACTAATCACGTTTGCTCTTCATTTTAGGAAACTAGTTCCTTCATGGAGCTCGAAAGAGGTGAGATGACGCTCGTGGTCGGAGCAGGAGGCGTCGTCCTCACTCGTGCTGATGGGAGATGCCAAGTTACTTTTCGGAGATAGATTTATTTTAATAAAAAATCTGTATATAGTTCCTAAGCTTAAAAGGAACTTAATTTCTATCTCTTGTTTAATAGAACTTGGTTATTGTATTTCTTTTTCAATTAATGAAGCGTTCATTTTGAAAGAGGGTGTCAATATTTGTTCTGCTAAATTGAAAAATGGTTTGTACGTACTGAAACCGAATAAAACCAAAGCAATTTTAAATCATGAGATGTTTAAGAATGCTAACACTCAAAATAAAAGGCAAAGAATTTCTCCAAATAATAATACCTATATGTGGCATCTTAGACTTGGTCATATTAATCTCAACCGGATTGAGAGACTTTCTAAGAATGGACTTCTAAACAAGTTAGAAGATGATTCTTTACCGCCTTGCGAGTCTTGCTTGGAAGGTAAAATGACCAAACGACCTTTTACTGGAAAAAGTTATAGAGCCGTAGAACCCTTACAACTTATACATTCGGATCTTTGTGGTCCAGTGAATGTTAAAGCTCGATGAGGGTACGAATATTTCATCTCTTTCATAGATGATTATTCGAGGTATGGTTATCTATACCTAATGCATCACAAGTCTGAAGCTCTTGAAAAGTTCAAAGAGTATAAGGCTGAAGTAGAGAATGCATTAGGGAAAAGCATTAAAACACTTCGATCCGATCGAGGTGGAGAGTATATGGATTTGAGATTCCAGGACTATACGATAGAACATGGAATTAAATCTCAACTCTCTGCACCTAATACACCACAGCAAAATGGTGTGTCAGAAAGGAGAAATAGAACCTTGTTAGACATGGTTCGTTCTATGATGAGCTATGCTCATTTGCCTGCCTCGTTTTGGGGATACGCAGTAGAGACTGCAGTTCAAATATTGAATAGTGTTCCGTCAAAAAGTGTTTCAGAAACACCTTTTGAACTTTGGAAGGGGCGTAAACCTAGTTTACAACACTTCAGGATTTGGGGATGTCCGGCACACGTACTCATGACAAACCCAAAGAAACTGGAATCTCGTTCAAGATTGTGCCAATTTGTTGGCTATCCCAAAGAAACGAGAGGTGGTCTTTTCTACGACCCACAAGAAAATAAGGTGATTGTATCGACAAACGCCACGTTCTTGGAGGAAGATCACATGAGAAACCATAAACCGCGTAGTAAATTAGTACTAAATGAAGCTACACATGAACCAACAAGAGTTGTTGATCAAGCCGACCTCATCAAGAGTTGATAGAGGAGTCAGCACCTTAAGTCAGTCTCGTCCTTCTCAATCGTTGGGAATGCCTCGACGCAGTGGGAGGGTTGTTTTCCAACCTGACCGCTACTTGGGTTTAGCTGAAACTCAAGTTGTCATACCTGATGATGGCGTAGAAGATCCATTGTCTTATAAACAGGCAATGAATGACGTAGACAAGGACCAATGGATCAAAGCCATGGACCTTGAAATAGAGTCAATGGACTTCAATTCAGTATGAGAACTTGTAGACCAACCTGAAGGGTTAGACCCATAGGGTGTAAATGGATCTATAAGAAGAAGAGAGAGCAAAGGAAAAGGCTGGACCTTTAAGGCTAGACTTGTAGCAAAGGGTTTTACCCAAAGGGAAGGAGTTGACTATGAAGAAACTTTTTCCCTATTGCTATCTTTGAAGTCTATAAGGATACTCTTGTCCATAGCCGCATTTTATGATTATGAAATTTGGCAAATGGATGTCAAGACTGCCTTTTTTAATGGTAATCTTGACGAGAGCATCTATATGTCTCAGCCCGAAAGGTTCATAGCACGAGGTCAGGAGCAAAAAGTTTGCAAGCTTAATCGATCCATTTATGAATTGAAACAAGCATCAAGATCTTGGAATATAAGATTTGATACTGCGATCAAGTCTTACGGTTTTGACCAAAACGTTGACGAGCCTTGTGTTTACAAGAGGATCGTAAACGACAAAATAGCTTTGTTAGTACTTTATGTGGATGATATCCTACTCATTGGGAATGATGTAGGATACCTAACTGACATAAAGAATTGGCTGGAGACCCAATTCCAAATGAAAGATTTGGGAGAGGCGCAGTATGTTCTTGGGATTCAGATCTTTAGGAATCGCAAGAACAGAACGCTAGCACTATCTCAAGCATCGTATATCGACAAAATGTTGTCCAGATATTCGATGCAGAATTTCAAGAGGGGCTTATTACCCTTCAGGCACGGAGTTCATTTGTCTAGGGAACAGTGTCCCAAGACACCTCAAGAAGTTGAGGATATGAGACAGATTCCCTATGCCTCTGCAGTAGGTAGCTTAATGTATGTTATGCTATGCACGAGGTCGGACATTTGCTATGCAGTGGGAATAGTCGGTGAGGTACCACCCAATCGAGGTTAGACCAGCTGGACAACGATTAAAAATATCCTCAAGTATCTAAGGAGAACGAGGGACTATATGCTTGTGTATGGGTCTCAAGGATCGATCTCACTGGATACACCGACTCGATTTTCAGACCGATAAGGATTCTTGGAAATCCACATCGGGATCGATTTTCACCCCGAGCGGGGAGCTATAGTATGGCGAAGCATCAAGCAACGATGCATCGACTCCACAATGGAGGTCGAGTATGTCGCCGCTTGTGAAGAAAGCTAATGAGGTCGTTTGGCTAAGGAAATTCCTCACCGATTTGGAAGTTGTTCCAAGTATGGAATCTCCCATCACCTTATCTTGTGACAACGGCAGTGGTGCAGTAGCCAATTCGAAGGAACCTCGCACCATAAGCGAGAAAGCACATCGAGAGGAAGTATCACCCGATACGAGAAATAGTGCAACGAGGAGATGTGATGATCCACGAAGATCGCCGAGTGAGCACAATATTGTTGATCCGTTTACAAAGACTCTCACGGCTAAAGTGTCAAGGGTCATCTGGAAAGTCTGAGTCTACGAGATATGTACATAAGCTAAACTAGGCAAGTAGGAGATATGTAATGGGGTATATGAATGCCCTAGTTTATTTTATTTCTATCTCTTGTAACCCTTATTTTTAGATTATAATGTACCCCACTAGAGTTTTAGTTCAAGTGGGAGTTTGTTGGGATTTGTGCCTAAAAACTCGTAGTTTGTAATTATGTTCTAATTAATGTAATAAAGTGTTATTATTTCAATAAATCGTTATTGTTTGTTATCTACGAGTTTGCCTTTATTTAAACCCTAAATCCAATAAATTAAACATCCAAGGTTGTTAAATGAATCTTTAACTGAATATAATGTACATAAAAAGGATCTCAGTTCGAGATACAACCTAAAGGGTCTATAGTTAGGGGATAAGGTTTGGGTACCTTACCCTGGTTAAACTATGGATGTGGCCCACTTTGTATTTGATACAAACACAGTGATCCTAACGTGTTCGTGTAGATGACATGTGAGTGGGGATATCCTATGTAATGAGATTACATAACAGGACGACCACGAAATAGTAACCTCTCATTTGTAACTCCGTTGACTAGTTAGGTTTCTATTTCACTAGGATGACCTAGGCAACTTGATCTCAATCCTGAGCAGGTTACGAACTCCCGTTCGCGAGGGATTGTCCTTTGACTAGTATGGGTGAGAGTGACCAGTTTCGCCGACTCAATATGCCTACCTTCTTGGGGACAAGACCGAGAGAGCGGCTGGGAACTTAACTTAGCAAGATGGAATTCACTCCTTCCCGCCTACTAGGGTAAGTAGGGGAATGTTCCCTTAAGTGGTGTCTCCGAGACTTGAACAAAGGGCCCGAGAGGGACTCTGTTTGTTGGTAAGACCACAAACAAATTGTTCATTAGAGGAGCACTGGTACTTAAGGCATAAGATGGAACCCAGGGGTAAAACGGTAATTTGACTCAACTGGTGTTACGAACATTCGTGAAGGATTGACTTGCTGTTATTGGTCAATATCCATGGACACAAAAATATATCTGCAATGAGAAGATTGCAGCTGTGGGACTTTCGTGGAGTGTTCCCGCAGTTAACAAATGTTGATTGAGAGGTTAATGAGATTAACCGAGCAATCTCGTATCGTTGGAGCTTCTGATCTGTAGGTCCATTAGGTCCACCTTCTAGCTCGTAAAGGGTTCTTAGATCTTTAGAATTTGAAATGCTCAAATTCATAAGGGAATATATTTAATGTATTTAGATACGATATAATATATAGTTTTGGAACTATATATTATAAATTTAATGTGAATATGATTCATATTTGAAAACTATAGATTATAATTTAATGTACATAAGATGGCATTAAAACTATAGGTTAGAGGGAAAATTGATTAAATGTGATTTAATCTAAATTAAAAATATGATATTTAATTTAATTTAATTTAATAAAATTTAATTGATTTATTAATTAATACGATTAATTATTAAAAAATAGGGAATGTGTCAGGAGGACACGTTCCCCATCTCTCCCAACTCCCTAATCGATAGGGAGTGGGAGATGCCCTCTATAGGGTCTTCTTCTCCAAGTGAGAGGAAGCCAATTGATCGATGCTGAATTTTTTGTGATTGAGAATTGCACTCACACAGTAGAATTCTCTCTCTGACTCTCCCATTCCCAATTCTATCCAAAAGTTGGAATCCTTCCCACCAAGGAGGATCTAAGTAGAACTCAGAGATATAGGAGGTGATCTCTGGTGGTTGTGTTCTTACTGGAAGAAAACAGAGAAGTCCCTGTACGATTGTTTTTGCTGTACAACCTTTGGAGTAACAAGTTGCTGGAGAAAGTCTACAAAGGTATCAATTCTTCTTCCCTTTAGTTTAGTAGTTAAACTTAATATATGTTTGCATGTATGCATTTAATCCATGCCTAATAGGATTAGAAAGTATATGCTTGTTCTGTATTTTTGGGTCAATGTACTGGTTTTTATTTCAATCAAAACAATCAAGCACATTAACGATTCCAATCACGTTTCCGCTACTCAAGGAGATCAGATCTCCATCAAAAGGAACAAGTACAAGCAATAGAGCTGAGAAGTGGTATTTCAGTGGGGAGAGATGAAGGCACAAGATTAAATAAGCAAGGTAACCAAGAGGATGAACAAAAGGGAGTAATGGAATCAGAAGCTGGAAAAAACAGTAGCAGCAGAGAAAGAATCTGAAGAAGGAAAGGTTGAACCCTCATGGGCCAAGCCTGACATAGTCATAGGGTTCACACCTCCACCTCCACCTTTGAACAAAGGCTGAATAAGATAAAGTCAAGGGAAGTCCATTTTAGGACGTTCTTAGATATCTTGTAGGAAATACACATCAATATACCTCTAATTGATGCATTAAGACAGATGCCAAATTACATGGAATTCCTCAAGGATGTGTGCTCTGAAAGGGAGAGGTTCGAAGAGTTTAAAGTGGTGTCTTTGAATGAAGAATGCAGTGCAGTTTTTAGGAATAGGATCCCTCATAAGGAGAAAGATCCAGGGTCCTTAACAATTCCAATTTCAATTGGAGGTAAAAAGTTGGGAAGAGCCTTCGATGATTTGGGAGCAAGTGTGAACCTTATTCCTTTATCCATCTATAAAGGATTAGGTATAGATGAAGCTCGTCCCACAATAGTGACCCTCCAGCTTACTGATAGATCCATAACTTATCTAGAAGGAAAAATTGAGGGTATTTTAGTGCAAGTGGGGCAGTTCATATTCCCAGTGGACTTCATCATTTTAGACTATGAAGCTTATCAGGATGTTCCAATTATTTTTGGAAGACCTTTCCTGAAAACAGGTAGAACCATTGTGGATGTATATGAATGAACAATTACCCTGAGAATGATTGACCAAGAAGTGAAGTTCAGTGTTTATGATTCCATGATATAGAACAATGTTCAACAATACATATGATGGAGAAAGTGATAGCTGAAGTATTTGAAGAGAGTATATTTGCATACCACAGTCCAATCAGTGAAGAAGAGTTTTAGGAAACATCAGAATTGACCAAGGAAAGCCAGCAAAGGGTAGAAGAATTTAAAGTGGCTGAGAGCAAGGCAATCTTTGAGTCTCTAGATCTGGGAGACAGAAGTAGCTTGCCATTGCAACCTTCTATCCAAGTGCCCCTATATTACAACTTAAGTCATTGCCTAAGCATCTCAAGTATGTTTTCCTGGGAGACAAAGAGACTTTTCCTATTGTCATAGCTGCAGATCTGGTGCCTAATAATGAAGAAATGCTGATAAAATTGTTGAAGCAATACAGGAAGGCAATAGGGTGGACTCTAGCAGACATCAAGGGAATTAGCCCCACTTACTGTATGCATAAAGATCAACCTAGAAGAAGGGAATTTCAAATCAGTGGAGCAACAAAGGAGGTTAAATCCAACAAAGAGGTGGTGAAGAAGGAGATTGTCAAATGGCTGGATGCTGGGATCATATACCCCATTTCTGACAGTAACTGAGTTAGTCTAGTTCAGTGTGTTCCAAAGAAGGGAGGGGTCACTGTGGTAACAAATGCTGCAAATGAGTTGATTCCTACAAGAACAGTTAGTGGCTGGAGAATCTGTATGGACTATAGAAGGTTGAATAAAGCCACTCGAAAAGACCACTTCCCATTGCCATTCATTGACCAGATCCTAGATAGGTTGGTTAGGGGCTTACTACTATTTTTTGGATGGATAGAGTGGGTATAATCATATTACAATAACCCCACAAGACCAAGAGAAAACCACTTTTACCTGTCCCTATGGCACCTTTGCCTTTAGGAGGATGCCAGTTGGGTTGTACAATGCTCTAGCCACCTTCCAAGGATGCATGATGGCAATTTTTTCTGATTTAATGGAAAATATCATGGAAGTCTTCATGGATGACTTCTTAGTGTTTGGAAGGACATTTGAAGAATGCTTGAGTAACTTTGGAAAAGTCTTAAAGAGATGTAAAGACACCAACCTAGTTTTAAATTGAGAAAAATGCCAGTTTATGGTGACAAAAGGAATTGTTTTAGGCCAGAAGGTTTCAAAATAAGGTATTGAAGTGGACAAGGCCAAAATTGAGGTTACTGCTCAATTAGAACCTCCTCCATCTGTGAAAGGCATTCAGAGTTTCTTAGACCATGTTGGCTTTTACAGGAGGTTTATCAATGATTTTTAAAAAATAGCTAAACCTTTGTGTACCTTATTGGAATTAAACAGACCATTTGAGTTCAACGAAGAGTGTTTAAAGGCTTTCCACAAGTTGAAACTAGCCTTAATCACAACACCTATCATATCAAGTCCTAATTCGAAATTACCCTTTGAAGTGATGATTGATGCTAGCGACTATGTAGTGGGAGCTATGTTAGGACACAGGCAAGGCAGGCTAGTTAATCCGATCTATTATGTTAGCAAAACCATGAATTGAAGCTCAAATGAACTACACAACCACAACAAAGGAGTTGCTAGCAGTGATTTTTGCCTTTGAAAAATTCATAGCTTATTTGGTAGGAGTTAAGGTAACAGTGTACACTGACCATGTTGCAATAAAATACCTCTTAGCAAAGAAGGATGCCAAGCCTCGATTAATCCGTTGGGTGCTCTTGTTGCAAGAATTTGATATGGAGATTAAAAACTGAAGAGGGACAGAAAAATCGTAGCCACCACACATGCCGGAATTGAGCCATTGTCTGAAATGCTCCAAAGAAATCGAAATCAAGGATGCCTTTCCTGATGAGCAATTGCTTATGATTGCTCAAATGCAAGTTGTGTAAAGCCCTTGGTTTGCTGATTTTTCTAACTTTGCTGCGAGTGGGATAACACCAGAAGACCTCAAGGGATAACAACTCAAAGAGTTCCTTCATGATGCTAAATCCTACTTTTGGGATGAGACTTCCCTATACAAGCAGTGTGCGGATGGGATTTTGAGAAGATGTGCAGAAGAGAGTCAATTTATATCTATTCTAAAACACCGTCATAGCTGTCCATATGGAGGACACATTAGTGGACAAAGGACAACAACCAAGATCTTCCAAAGCGGCTTGTATTGGCCAACCATTTTTAAAGATGCACATTTATTTAGCAAAACCTGTGACAAATGTCAAAGGAAAGGTAATATAGGAAAAAGGGATGAAATGCCCCTTACTTATATCCTTGAGGTGAAACTATTTGACGTATGGGGAATTGATTTTATGGGCCCCTTCCCAGCATCCAATGACAATCTTTATATCCTTTGGCAGTAGATTATGTGTCAAAGTGGGTGGAAGCAATGACATGCTCAACAAATGATGTTAAGACAGTGATGAAGTTCTTACATAGACATATTTTTACTCGATTTGGGACACCAAGAACTCTCATCAGTGATGAAGGCTCACATTTTGTGAATAGAGCAATGAGTTCTCTTCTTGGGAAGTATAATGTCAAACATAAGATCTCAACACCATACAACCCACAAGCCAATGGGCAGACATAGGGTATCTAACAGGGAAATTAAAGGCATCTTGGAGAAAGTAGTCAACTTTAACAGAAATGACTGGTCAACTAAACTAGATGATTCATTATGGGCCTATAGAACAACCTTTAAAACTCTTTTGGGTATGTCTCCGTACAGGATGGTGTATGGTAAGGCTTGCCATCTCCCTCTTGAATTAGAGCATAAGGCTTTCTGGGCCATAAAAGAGTTGAATCTAGACTTAGTAGTAACAAGTGCCACAAGAATATTGCAACTCAACGAGTTAGAAGAGTTCAGACACTTGGCTTATGAGAATGCTAAAGTCTACAAACAGAAAATCAAGGCTTGGCATGATAGAAAAATTGCCCACAAGTCCTTTGAAAAAGGGCAAAATATGTTGTTGTATAACTTAAGGTTGAGATTTTTTTTCAGGAAAATTAAAATCAAAATGGTATGGCCCATTTAGAGTAATTGAAGCATTCCCACATGGTGTAGTTCTTCTAAGAAATGATAAAGATGGAAGAGAATTTAAAGTGAATGGTCAAAGGCTTAAGCACTATTGGGGAGAGGAATTTAAAAAGGGGGTAACCTCTAGCAGACTACTCTCGGATTTACCAACCAACTAAAGCACCAACTTAAATAAGGGAGTACTCTTCTATTGAGAATTTAATTTCTCCCACAAGTTTATTTCTTTTCATCTACTTCGTTTGTTTTTAGTTTCTTTTTGCTTAGGAAGTTCCTTATGTTGATCCTATTCCTTTTGTTCATTTATTTAGCTTTATGTGATGTGTACCAAGGCATAAGGACAAAGGCTAGCATATTTGGAGTCTACAACATGTGATTTTCTGGCCGACAATCTTTCTAACTTGGGAAAATGTGGCTAGCATCTGATATGAAAAGTTGTCGGCCATGCAACAGTATACCTGAAAGGAAAAAAGATTCCTGAAAAGTGATTTGGAAAATCGTTTGGCAGGTTGTAATCAATGGCCTTGACAGTTTGACCCTGGAGAAAGATGGAGAGACCTGTAAGAAAAGTAAATTAAAATTAATGAACACAAAACTCTATCCTTCATGTCCAACCAACTCTTTAAATAGGGACTTGGTCGATGGTTGTTGAATACCAATTGAGAATAAAGAAAGCATTAAAAAAAGAGAATAACATTTACATCTTTCTTCCTTGAGAGATCGAATGGCACCCTTAAAGTCTAAAGGAAAGAAGAAGGTGATTGAGGAGCATGTTGAAGAGGAAGTCCTAGAGCAAGCTTTTTTGGAAGAGAGTGAGAACTTCAAACACTCCCACTCAAAGAGAAAATCCAAATCCTCAAAGTCAAAAGAGAAGAAGAAGGTTGTGGAAGAGCCCACTGATGAAGAAGAAACTAGTTATAATGCCTAATCCAATCCTGAGCAAGTAGAACAACCAGTGGTAGCTGCTCAGTTGAAGGCTTTAAAGAAAAAGAGTAAGCAGCTAGCAAGATCTTCCAAGCGATCTTCTAGGGAGAGGTTCTTCAATGATGCAACCAAGAGCCCATTTGAGTTAATCAAAGTAAGGGAGTTGTTGCCAGAGATGGGTTTTGCTCAACCCTACTCTAGCCTTCCTCTATTTGTGAGAGCCAAACTCTATTCCCATTGTCTAGGAGCCAAACTCTGCTATATAGAGCTATTAAGTGGATCATCTTGAGTAATTAAGTTCTATTTGGGTCTGATCATGTGTTTCTTTTGGCTATAAGTTGTACTTTAAGTGGTTGAAGTCTGTTGAGTGATGATGAAATCTATTTTGGCAATATTGCAGGTAAAATGGTGTCTGATTGATGTCACTATGACCTTGGTCAGAGAAATTGTGGTAAAATAGTGAGACAGATGTCGAGAGCCTGTGAACAAATGCTGGAGCATCTGTAAAGAAAGGCACAAAGCACTAGATGTTGGTGTTAGGATTTTTGTCCTAATCTCGTGTTTGTAAATTACTGTTTGAAATTAATAAGAGTTATTTATTTCATTACTTTGTGTCTCGCAATATTCACAAACTTTTCCAATAAACTAAGCCCGTGGTCATTGAATTTATGAGAGAACTAGAACTTGAACGGTGTGTAGTGGACACACAAGGAGGATCACGTTAGAGTTAATGACCGAAGCGGTCTATGATATATGGATAGAGTTGGAGACCTAATCCTCGGATACATCGTGGATGCGCCCGCTTTGTATTAGATACAAACGAGGTGATCTGACTCGTTCATGTGGTTGACATGCGAGTGGGGGCATCATGTGCAATGAGATTGTACAAGATCGGACCGTGAATTATTAGACCCACCGATATAACACCGTTGTGATGGGACTAATAACCGTGAGATGACCATTAGTGACTCGACACAATCCTTAGCGTGTTACGGACTCCTGTCTGCAGGGGCCTGTCTTTGACTAGTACGGGTAAGGGTGGTCACAGTTACTCGCCCAATATACCTATCTTCTCAGAGACAGGACCAAGTAGGAAGCTGGGAACTTAACTATGCGAGATGGAATTCACTCGTTCCCGCCTTTAGGGAAACTAGAGGGGTTGTTCCCTTAAGTGTTGTCTCTAGAGCTTGGACAACGGGCACCCACCTTCTCACTGACCCGAGAAGGGTGTTGTGTATGGTTGGACCATCACAATATGTTGTTCATTACAGGAGCAGTAGGGACTTAAGGAATAAGAGAGGAGACACGGGGGTAAAATGGTAATTTGACCCGGTAGTGTCACGAACAACCTGTGAAGGGTCGACTCATGGGCATTGGTTATATCAGTGGACACGTAATATTCTGCACTGACGAGAGTGCAGCTATGGGCAATAGTGGAGTGTTATCGTAGCTAATGAAGGGTGATTAACCGGGTCAAAGAGTTTGACAGGTTAATCTTGGATCATTGGTGCCCGTCACTGTATGTCCATTAGGTCCCTCGGTTGGCTCAATCTGGGTTAAAAGAAGGGTTAATGTTTTGGTATGAAATTGAAGTGTTCAATTTCACTTAAAGGGCATTTATGTCATTTATATGAGATATGAATAATATAATGTATAGTTTAATGTGAATGAGATTCATAATAAACTATAGGTTAGCCTAATTGTTGAATTAGGGCTAATTGGAGAAATTAATTGAGAGAAATTAAATTGGATGTGATTCAATTTAATTAATCCACAATTATTGCAAATGTGATTTGCAATATGAGATATGAGATATCTTATATTATATGGTTATGCAAATGTAATTTGCATAACCTATGGTTGTGGTAAAGTGGCAATAATGTGGAGATTTTAACTCCATCAATTTCCACGATTTAAACCCTTTGCAAGAAGGGATTAGTAACTCATTCTCTCATTTTTTGATTTTCATCAAATAGAAGAGATTAAAAATACTCTCAACTCTCTCAAATTCTCCTCCCTCTCCAAAACCAAAAGTCCCACCACTTTCTTTCTTCCAAAGGAAGAACAACCAAGAAGGCCGTTGGTGGTGTTCGGTTTTCGTTCGAGAGAAACATTCGTTGAGATCGAGAAACACGAAGTGTTCGTGAGCAAGGAAGGAACTTTGAAGAACAGTCTACAACAAGTAAGTAGAGTTCTTCTTGCTGTAATTTCTTCCTTCTTTACATGTTTAACTTAGATCTAAGCGTTAGATCGATTTAACAAAAACCAAGTAGCGTAACAATACCTTGACGATTCAATCGTCTTCCGCGGCGCGGGAATTTTCATTCCCTTCAATTGGTATCAGAGCTAGGTTGATGGTTCTTCGTTATGCACTATTTTTTTGTTAAAATAGGTGGGTAAATTGCCTTATTTCATGAGATGAATGTTGGTTTTGCTTAATGGATGTTTCGGTTTTTGGCACTAGAATAGATTTACAAATTATGTTGATGAGATCAATGTAAGTGCTCGTTGTTTTTGGGCATTTTGTTGTAAATCGAGTCTGTAAGTCCGAGTCGTTCGTGGCAAGAGTTGCTGTGAAGAAATCGTTATGCACGGCGTTGCAACGCTGCACGCGTAGTGGGAGCAGTTGCAGAAGAAGTTCGCGAGACGTGGGTGGTTTTTCTCAATTGAGGGACAGTTTTTTCCATTTTTTTTATTATTTTATTTGTAAAATGTATTTATTTATTTTATTTAATATTTTTAAATAATATTAATATAAGTGTTATATTAATGTTATTTATTTAAATAATTGCCCCTAGGTGCCAAGAACCAGTCCTTTTTTGCTATTTAATTATTTTATGCATGAGATGTATGATTTAATTAAATTCTATGTCCATAATGTATGTCATATAGATTTAAAATCCCACCTTAGGTTAAACATTTTCATGCATCATTTATATTATAAGAGTTATAATATATAGTTTGCATGATAGGTTATATTATAAGAGTTATAATATAATTAATTGCATGTTTAATTTAATTAATATACGTGTTATATTTTTTAGATTAAAGTATGCTCATGCACATATATTCATGTGATGAATTATATTATGTTATAGTATATAGTTATTCATGTGATGAATGATCAAGCACTATAACATAGAAATGCATGCAACCTAAGTTAATTATTAGTTTTAAAGAGTTTAGAACTTGAATAATTAGACTTAGGTTTTCTATTTTCTAATGGGATTAGAAATTAGGAAATCAAAGTTTAGTCTATGAATGGAGACTGATTAGTAACTCTGTCTAAGGAAGGTTTTGTCTAAGGCTGGGGTTGACGCTTGCGGAACACCCCTACCTGAAAATCGACCTGGGAGTGAATTCGGTCCGGAGATTCTTAGATTATACTTATCGTGAGTGTCGCTAATTAAAAGTGTTTTAATTTACTCACAGAGACCTAAGTAATAATGTGATTATAAACTTAGGTTCATACCATATAAGAGTTATATTGGTAGACTTAGGTAAATTTTAGTCGGTTTATCTAGGTCAATCCCTATTAAAATTAAAGTGTTGAGTGGGAGGAAATAAAGTGTATGAGATACATTTGATTTTCCAACCACAAATCTCCGTTAAGTCCGCACTGTGAGATCTATACTCGACCTCGTGGCGCAAATAGGAGCATCCCCCTTTGGGTGGCATTTGTATAGGTCAATATCATCGTGGATGGAGAGAGTACTTATAGTGAGTGGGAGCGGGACTTGTGAAAACGGGACCCACGGTCTCTTCTTTCGATTCACACCGTGAGACGCCTATGATCCACCGCTAGTTTGGCTGGACCAAGACAACCCCTTCGGAGGGCTTGATCATGGGAGTCGAACACCGTGAATTTCGAAAGGGATCTGATTTCTGGTTGGTTTTCCTTCTTGGTTCACCCTTCGGTGGTTATTGTTTGGACGGATGCTTGGAAACTTAAAGATTGAGAGTGACACTCACAGAATTCGTTAAGTGTTAATGAATTTGACCGAACAATGGTAATTAGACGCCTAATGGAATAAGAGTTATTCTGAGATTAGGGTTTGATCGAGAAAGTCTCGTCCTAGAGGAGGAGTGTTCTGTTCACCCTTCGGTGGCGGTCATTCTAAACCTTTAGGATATCATTGCGAAATTTTGAATGACCTAGGGATCATGAAACATTTTTTTTGCTAAAATTTGATTGGATTTTAAAAGTTTTTTGCGAGACTGACACAAAGTTTTCTAATTTTTCAGCTTAAAATGTCTAGCGCAATTATAGCTCTACTCGCGTCCGATAAACTAGTGGGAGATAATTACCAAACTTGGAAAAACAACATAAACACAATTTTGGTAACTAACGACATTAAGTTCATGCACTCTGAGGAGTGTCCTCAGATGTCGGGCTCGACTGCGTCGCGAAGTGTTCACGATGCATATGATCGATGGATCAGGGCCAATGAAAAGGCCAAGGTCTATATCATTGCCAGCATGTTTGATGTATTGGCAAAGAAGCATGAGTTGATGGTCACCACTAAGGAGATCATGGAGTCCTTGCAGGAAATGTTTTGGACAACAGTCCTTTCAGGTCCGAAATGACTCGCTCAAATACGTCTTCAACGCATGGATGAAAGAGGGGTCGTCTATCCGTGAACATGTTCTAGACATGATGACCCACTTTAATCTGGCTGAGATGAACGGGGCTTCGATCGACGAGTCGAGCCAAGTCAGTTTTATTCTGGAGACTCTTCCGAAGAGTTTCCTTCAGTTTCGTAGCAATGTTGTTATGAACAAAATTAGCTACACTCTGACTACCCTCCTCAATGAGCTACAAAATGTCCAGTCCATGAACAGGATCAGGGCACCAGAATCTGAGGCAAATATTTCCTACAAGTCTTATCAAAAGGGTTCGACCTCTGGGACGAAACCTGTTGCTACTTCACGCCCGAAAGGGAAGAAGAGGATGAAGAGGGGTAAAACTGACCGAGCTGTCACCCAGAAGGGCAAGAAGGTCAAGGAAGTTACAGAAAAAGGAAAGTGTTTCCACTGCAATGGGGGCGGTCACTGGAAGAGAAACTGTCCCAAATTCCTAGCCGAGAGGAAGAATCAAGGTAAATGTGATTTACTTGTGACAGAAACCTGTTTAGTGGAGAGTAGTGACTCTGCCTGGATATTGGATTCGGGCGCCACTAACCATGTTTGTTATTCTTTTCAGGTGATTGATTTCTGGCAGCCGCTGCGAGAGGGTGAGGTGACTCTACAGGTTGGATCCGGAGAGCATGTCTCTGCTGCAGCGATCAGCACGGTGAAGCTATATTTTGGCGGGAAGTACTTATTATTAGATAATTTGTACATTGTATCAGGGTTTACTAGAAACCTTGTTTCCATTTTCTGCCTTATTGAACAATGTATATGTGTTTCTTTTGAATCAAATAAAGCGTTTATTTCTTTCAAAGGCAATCTTATTTGTTCAGCTTCACTTGAGCATAATCTGTATGTTTTAAAACCTATTCGGTCAAAAGCGTTTTGAATACTGAATTGTTTAAAACGACAGAAACGCGAACTAAGAGAGCGAAAGTTTCTCCTAAGGAAAATGCCCATCTTTGGCATCTGCGGTTAGGCCACATTAATCTCAATAGGATTGAGAAACTAGTGAAGAATGGACTTCTAAACGAGTTGGAAGAGAACTCTTTACCGATGTGTGAGTCATTCCTTGAGGGCAAGATGACCAAACGTCCTTTTAGTGAAAAAGAATATAAAGCCAGTACATTCTGACCTCTGTGGTCCGATGAATGTTAAAGCTCGAGGTGGTTATGAATACTTCGTGTCTTTCATAGACGATTACTCGAGGTATGGGTATATTTACCTAATGCACAAGAAGTCTGAAACTCTTGAAAAGGTCAAGGAGTACAAGACTGAGGTTGAGAACATCTTAGGTAAATCGCTTAAAACACTTCGATCAGATCGAGGTGGAGAGTACATGGACACTAAATTCAAGGATTATATGATAGAACACGGAAATATGTCCCAACTCTCAGCACCTGGTATGCCACAGCAGAATGGTGTATCGAAGAGGAGAAACAGAACCTTGTTGGACATGGTTCGGTCGATGATGAACTATGCTCGTCTCCCTGATTCTTTTTGGGGTTACGCAGTGGAGACTGCAGTTTATATTTTGAACAATGTTCCGTTGAAGAGTGTTTGTGAAACACCTTTCAAGCTCTGGAGTGGACGTAAAAGCAGTTTACATCACTTCAGAATTTGGGAATGCCCGACCCACGTGTTGGTTTCAAACCTGAAAAAGTTAGAACCCCGTTCAAAATTGTGCCTATTCGTAGGTTACCCTAAAGAGACTAGGGGTGGTCTGTTTTTCGATCCTAAGGAAAATAGGGTGCTTGTGTCGACAAACGCCACTTTCCTAGAGGAAGACCACGTCAGGGATCATTTACCAAGGAGTAAAATTGTGCTAAATGAAATGGACAGTACATCAGCAAGAGTTGCTGATGGGGCTAGTACGTCAACAAGTGTTGTTGATCCTACCACGTCTAGTCAAATCCGTTCCCAAGAGGTTGGAATGCCTCGACGTAGTGGGAGGGTTGTGAGACAGCCTAATCGTTACATGGGTTTAGCTGAAACCTCAGTTGCCGCTCCTGATGATGACTGTGAGGATCCATTTACCTATGATCAGGCAATGGTTGATGTTGACAAAACTGTCGCATTTTTAGTGTTGTATGTGGATGATATTCTTCTCATTGGGAATGAGATAGAATTTCTTACTAACCTTAAGAAGTGGCTAGCTTCGCAATTCCAAATGAAAGATTTGGGAGAAACTCAGTATGTTCTAGGTATCCAGATAGTCCGGAACTGGAAGAACAGAACGCTAGCCTTGTCTCAGACGTCTTATATTGACAAGATGTTGTCTAGATATAAGATGCAGAACTCCAGATGGGGTTTGCTGCCTTTCAGGCATGGGGTCCACTTGTCTAAGGATCAGTGTCCTAAGACTCCTCAAGAGGTTGAGGATATGAGACGGATCCCATATGCTTCAGCTGTAGGGAGTTTGATGTATGCCATGTTGTGTACTAGGGCCGACATCTTTTATGCAACAGGGATTGTCAGTAGGTATCAGTCCAATCCAGGATTAGATCACTGGACAGCCGTAAAGGCAATCCTTAAGAATCTTAGGAGAACGAGGAACTAAACTTAGTGTATGGTAGTGGGGATTTGATCCTTACGGGATACACAGATTCTAACTTTCAGACCGATAAGGATTCTAGGAAATCCACTTCAGGGTCAGCCTTCATTCTAAATAGAGGAGATGTAGTATGGCGAAGCATCAAGCAGGGATGCATCGTCGATTCCACTATGGAAGCGGAGTATGTTGCGGCTTGTGAAGCTGCAAAGGAAGTTGTTTGGCTTAGGAAGTTCATGACGGATTTGGAAGTTGTTCCAAATATGAACTTGCCGATCACACTATTCTGTGATAACAGTGGTGCAATAGCCAACTTCAGAGAGCCTTGGAGCCATAAGAGAGGCAAACACATTGAGCGCAAGTATCATTTGATACGGGACATTGTGCACCGCGGAGACGTGACAGTCACGTAGATAGCGTCGGAGCACAACGTAGCTGATCCATTTACAAAGCCCCTCACGGCTAAGGTGTTTGAGGGTCACCTAGAGAGTCTAGGTCTTCGAGAGCTTCCTGACTAGGGCAAGTGGTAGATGTGTAAATGGGTATTCAATGCCCTAGTTTATTGTATTACTTCATTGTAATTTATGTACATTTCAGAAATGTATTTTCTCCACTAGCTTAGTCCAAGTGGGAGTTTGTTGGGATTTTTGTCCTAATCTCGTGTTTGTAAATTACTATTTGAAATTAATAAGAGTTATTTATTTCATTATTTTGTGTCTCGCAATATTTACAAGCTTTTCCAATAAACTAAGCTCCAAGGTCATTGAATTTATGAGAGAACTAGAACTTGAACGGTGTGTAGTGGACACACAAGGAGGATCACGTTCGAGTTAATGACCCGAATGGTCTACAGTATATGGATTGTTGGGATTTGTGCCCTAAAACTCGTAGTTTGTAATTATGTTCTAATTAATGTAATAAAGTGTTATTATTTCAATAAAGTGTTATTGTACCTTATCTACGAGTTTGCCTTTATTTAAACCCTAAATCCAATAAACTAAACATCCGAGGCTGTTAAATGAATCTTTAACTGAATGTAATGTACATAAAAAGGATCTCGGTTCGAGATACAGCCTAAAGGGTCTATAGTTAGGGGATAAGGTTTGGGTACCTTACCCTGGTAAAAGTATGGATGTGGCCCACTTTGTATTTGATACAAACACTGTGACCCTAACGTGTTCGTTTAGATGACATGTGAGTGGAGATATCCTTTGTAATGAGATTATATGAGACCAGACCACGAAATAGTAACCTCTGGCTGTAACTCCGTTGACTCCTTAGGTTTCTATTTCACTAGGATGACCTAGGCAACTTGATCTCAATCCTGAGCAGGTTACGAACTCCTGTTCGCGAGGGATTGCCCTTTGACTAGTATGGGTGAGTGTGGCCAGATTCAGATCTTTAGGAATCGCAAGATTTGGGAGAGGCGCAGTATGTTCTTGGGATTCAGATCTTTAGGAATCGCAAGAACAGAACGCTAGCACTGTGTCATGCATCTTATATCGATAAAATGTTGTCTAGATATTCGATGCAGAATTCCAAGAGGGGCGTATTACCCTTCAGGCACGGAGTTCATCTGTCTAGGGAACAGTGTCCCAAGACACCTCAAGAAGTTGAGGATATGAGACATATTCCCTATGCCTCTGCAGTAGGTAGCTTAATGTATGCTATGCTATGCACGAGGCCGAACATTTGCTATGCAGTGGGAATAGTCAGTAGATGCCAGTCCAATCCAGGGTTAGACCACTAGACAACAGTTAAAAATATCCTCAAGTATCTAAGGAGAACGAGGGACAATACGCTTGTGTATGGGTCTAAGGATTTGATCCTGACTGGATACACATATTCTGATTTTCAGACCGATAAGGATTCTCGGAAATCCACATCGGGATAAGTTTTCACCCTTAACGAGGGAGCTATAGTATGGCGAAGCATCAAGCAAGGATGCATCGTTGACTCCACAATGGAGGCTAAGTATGTCGCTGCTTGTGAAGCAGCTAAAGAGGCTGTTTGGCTAAGGAAATTCCTTACTGATTTAGAAGTTGTTCCAAATATGGAATCTCCCATCACCTGATACTGTGACAACAGTGGTGCGGTAGCCAATTCAAAGGAACCTCGCAGCCATAAGCGAGGTAAGCACATCGAGAGGAAGTATCACCTGATACGACAAATAGTGCAACGAGGAGATGTGACAGTCACGAAGATCGCTTCGGAGCACAATATTGTTGATCCGTTTACAAAGACTCTCACGGCTAAAGTGTTCGAGGTTCATCTGGAAAGTCTGGGTCTATGAGATATGTACATAGGCTAATCTAGGGCAAGTGGGAGATATGTAATGGGGTATATGGATGCCCTAGTTTATTGTATTTCTATCTCTTGTAACCACTGTTTTAGATTATGATGTACCCCACTAGAGTTTTAGTTCAAGTGGAGTTTGTTGAGATTTGTGCCGTAAAACTCGTAGTTTGTAATTATGTTCTAATTAATGTAATAAAGTGTTATTGTTCCTTATCTACGAGTTTTCCTTTATTTAAACCCTAAATCCAATAAACTAAACATTCAAGGCCGTTAAATGAATCTTTAACTGAATGTAATGTACATAAAAAGGATCTCGGTTCGAGATACAACATAAAGGGTTTATAGTTAGGGGATAAGGTTTGGGTACTTTACCCTGGTAAAACTATGGAAGTGGCCCACTTTGTATTTGATACAAACACTATGATCCTAACGTGTTCGTGTAGATGACATGTGAGTGGGGGTATCCTATGTAATGAGATTATATGAGACCGGATCACGAAATAGTAACCTCTAGCTGTAACTCCATTGATTAGTAAGGTTTCTATTTCACTAGGATGACCTAGGCAACATGATCTCAATCTGAAAGGAGTTACGAACTCACATTCGCGAGAAGGATTGTCCTTTGACTAGTATGGGTGAGAGTGGTCGATTCGCGACTCAATATGCCTACCTTCTTGGGGACAAGACCGAGAGAGCGGTGGGAACTTAACTTAGCAAGATGGAATTCACTCCTTCCCGCCTACTAGGGTAAGTAGAGGAATGTTCCCTTAAGTGGTGTCTCCGGGACTTGAACAAAGGGCCCGACCCTCTCATTGGCCCGAGAGGGACTATGTTTGTTGGTAGGACCACAAACAAATTGTTCATTAGAGGAGCAATGGTACTTAAGGCGCAAGATGTAACCTAGGGGTAAAACGATAATTTGACCCAGCTGGTGTTACGAACATTCGTGAAGGATTGACTTGCTGTTATTGGTCAATATCCATGGACACAGAAATATATCTGCAGTGAGAAGAGTGCAGTTGTGGGACTTTAGTGGAGTGTTCTCGCAGTTAACGAATGTTGATTGGGAGGTTAATGAGATTAACCGAACAATCTCGTATCGTTGGAGCCTCTGATCTGTAGGTCCATTAGGTACACCTTCTAGCTTGTAAAGGGTTCTTAGATCATTTGAATTTGAAATGTTCAAATTCATTAGGGAATAAATATAATGTATATTGATACGATATAATATTTAGTTTTGAAACTATATATTATAAATTTAATGTGAATAAGATTCATATTAAATTACTTGAGAGAATTAAATATTTAAAAGAGTTCAAATATTAAATTCAAATGTGAATGTGATTCATATTTGAAAACTATAGGTTAAAATTTAATGTGCACTAGATGTACATTAAAACTATAGATTAAAGGGATAATATGATTAAATGAGATTTAATCCAAATTAAATATATGATATTTAATTTGTATTATTTAAATTAATAATTAAATTTGATTTAATTATTATTTAATTATTATTATTATTTTAGTAATAAAAATAAAGGAACGTGTCTCTCAGACACGTTCCCACTATCCTCTTCCTTCTCCCTATCGATAGCTTAACAGGGAGAAGGGGTGTGAAATGATCGGGAGATCAATTGGAGTTCTCACATAAGAAAAGGCTCTCTCTCTCTCAATCTTCTAATTCCCTTCATCTTCCAAAAGTTGGAATCCTTCCCCACCAAGGGTGTTGTTCTAAGGTCTCAGAGGATAGAAGGTTTTCCTCGTGGTGTTGTCCAATTGAAGAAAACAGAGAAGCATCTTGGAAGTTCCTGTGTTTTGTCTTGTTTGGAGCAAGGAGTTCTTTGCAAGTTGAAACTACAAAGGTATTTTTCTTCCCTTTAGTTTAATTGTTAAACTTTAATCATGTTTGCATGTTTGCATTTAATCCATGTCTAATAGGATTAAAATTTCCATGTTTGTTCTGTTTTATTTATCAATATACTGATTTTTTGTTTCAATTAAAACAATCAAGCAATTTACGATCCCAAACACATTTCCGCTGCTCAAGGAGATCATATCTCCATCATGGATAGGGTTGGAGACCTAATCCTGGATACACTGTGGATGCGGCCCGCTTTGTATTAGATACAAACGAGGTGATCTGACTCGTTCATGTGGTTGACATGCGAGTGGGGGCATCCTGTGCAATGAGATTGTACAAGACCAGGACCGTGAATTATTAGACCCACCGATGTAACACCGTTGTGATGAGACTAATAACTCGTGAGATGACCATTAGTGACTCGACACGAATCACGAGCGTGTTACGGACTCCTATCTTCGGCGTCTGTCCTTCGACTAGTACGGGTGAGGTGGTCACAATTACTCGCCCAATATGCCTATCTTCTCAGGGACAGGACCAAGTAGAGAGCTGGAAACTTAAGTACGCGAGATGGAATTCACTCGTTCCCGCCTTTAGGAAAACTAGAGGGGTTGTTCCCTTAAGTGTTGTCTTCAGGGCTTGGACAACGGGCGTCCACCTTCTCACTCGCCCGAGAAGGGTGTTGTGTATGGTTGGACCATCACAATATGTTGTTCATTAGAGGAGCAGTGAGGACTTAAGGAACAAGAGGTAGACACAGGGGTAAAACAGTAATTTTACCCAGCCGTGTCTACGAACAACCTGTGAAGGGTCGACTCATAGGCATTGGTTATATTAGTGGACACGTAATATTCTGCACTGACGGGAGTGCAGCTACGGGCTATAGTGGAGTGTTACCGTAGCTAATGAAGGTTGATTAACCGGGTCAAAGAGTTTGACATGTTAATCTCGGATCATTGGAGCCCGTCACTGTATGTCCATTAGGTCACTCGGTTGGCTCAATCTGGGTTAAAAGAAGGGTTAATGTTTTGGTATGAAATTGAAGTGTTCAATTTCACTTAAAGGGCATTTATGTCATTTATATGAGATATGAATGATAAAATATATAGTTTAATGTGAATGAGATTCATAATAAACTATAGGTTAGCCTAATTGTTGAATTAGGGCTAATTGGAGAAATTAATTAAGAGAAATTAAATTAAATGTGATTCAATTTAATTAATCCACAATTATTGCAAATGTGATTTGCAATATGAGATATGAGATATCTTATATTATATGGTTATGCAAATGTGATTTGAATAACCTATGGTTGTGGTAAAGTGGTAATAACGTGGAGATTTTAACTCCATCAATTTCCACTATTTAAACCCTTTGCAAGAATGGAATAGTAACTCATTCTCTCATTTTTTGATTTTCATCAAAGAGAAGAGATTAAAAATTCACTCAACTCTCTAAAATTCTCCTCCCTCTCCAAAACCAAAAGTCCCACCACTTTCCTTCTTCCAAAGGAAGAACAACCGAGAAGGCCGTTGGTGGTGTTCAATTTTCGTTCGAGAGAAGCATTCGTTGAGATCGAAAAGCACGAAGTGTTCGTGAGCAAGGAAGGAAATTTGAAAGACAGTCTACAACAAGTAAGTAGAGTTCTTGTTGTTGTAATTTCTTCCTTCTTTACATGTTTAACTTAGATCTAAGCGTTAGATCGATTTAACAATAATCAAGTAGCGTAACGATACCTTGACGATTCGATCGTCTTCAGCTGCGCGGGAATTTTCATTCCCTTCAGTTGGAGCATTTAGGATGATGTTGCAACATACCAATTGCTAGAGCAAAATTATGCAAGAATGTTGAAGCTGCAGTAATGTCTAAAGCTCTCAGTTGAAAAGTACAAGCATTTGGACACATGGCAACCACCTGAATTAATGAATCTGACAGTGATTCATGACTGGACCAATTAGCAGTGGTTATGTAGAGCATTCATACCATAGAAGCCCTTATTTGCCAAATGAGGCTAGGTATTTAAGCAACCATTTTTGTCGTTTAAAAAGGAGATAGAGGATTAGGGGAAGAGTTGGTTTTTCGATAAGGAAAAGTTTTTACTTATTTGGAAAAACCAAAGCTGCCAAATTGGGAGAGAAGCCATCTTGGGAAAGAAGATGATCTCACTCTTGGAAGCTGTAGTCCATTCATCTTTTGTTTTCTATTTCCTTCTCTTTATATTCTGAATTTGTAGTTAGAACTAGATTCTTGTTTCTTCCTTTTGTTAATTGCTAGACTTTGTAATGCTTACCAAGTTCAATGCAAATTTCAATTGTTGTTCTTCTTTTATCAGCATGAGCGAAATTAGTTAAGGGGAAGAATTATGAGAGGTTTTTGTGAATCTGAACTATTAGTGAAAGCATGAGTTGCACTTATCCACACTTCTAGTCTTTGTGTGCTTAATACAAGCTTAGATCCGTTTGGCCAACCAATTTAAGTTGTGTTTATTCTGAATTTGGGAAGAGGAAGGATAAACTGATTTCATTGACTAGGATTAGTTCTGATTAGGGGTTAACCCCAAGGTAATTAAGGATACTAGGGACAGTAACTCACCTAATGAATGCAAGGAAGGATTTAATAAGTAGGCAAAGTAATGGGAATTAGCTGTTGTAATTTAAGATCTTTGGGAAGAGTCTGTGAGAACTTGCATTAAGTGATGGGGCGATCTCATTGTTTTATCATTTAGTTTGTTGAAACATAACCATCTCCCTAATTCAACCCCTGTCTTAGTCAATTGAATCAAGTTGTTATTTGGTGGTCTAGTCTTCAAACCTTGTTTTTGTTATTCTCAAGTTCAGTTCTGTTGATATCTTATGCAATTTGAAGTACTGGTTACCTTAAGTCTATTAATGACAACTCAATATCTTGACTCTTCTGTGTAATAATCCCTGTGGGATCGACACTCTTCTGATCACTTGCTGCAACAAGGTTGTGTAACTTGCACACATTAAGGTGTTGTTGATTCATTTAATCAACACTCCTTTATTGCATCAGACACAAACCAAAGAATTGTCCCAATCAAGGTATCAGGGATGCTCAACCTCCAAGTTGGAGTAGAGTTGGATATTTCGAGCAAACGACCCAACAAGGAAGGGCCTTTGCCAGCACAAGTCGAGATGTCGGTAACTTCGATTCAACAATCACATGTACACTTCTTGTACTTAGATATTTTGTCGTAATATTTCTAGGTCCTAGGCATTCTTTATTGTTGTTGTGAGTCATGTCTAGCTAGAACTAGAACCGTTATCTTATACCTTGTTTAATGTTGCCCCGACGGGGGGTGAGTTGGTTAACCACTAAAATAATTGAAGCTTTTAAGTTGATAGTCTCCACAATAAGGTTTAAAGAAGATTTGACTTTAAAACAAAATTAGCATAAGAAGCCTAAGGGAACTCCTAATTTGATAAAAGAGAGATAAGGCTAGTGTGTTGGTGCTAAGTAAGTAAGTTGGACTTTCGGAGTTACCTCCAGCTCAAAGGTAGACTCGAGCATAGAATTCAAGTCAGGAGTATCGATTATTTTTAGGCCTTTATAGAAAAACCCAATAGATTGAATGGAGCTCGAGTTAAGGTCATAAGACCCTTAGGTAACAGGTTTGTATACCAACGTATGTTACTTGAGAAATGTCTTGTGCGAATCTTGTGAGGACCAAAAGATCCTTCGTAATTGAGTAACAAAAGGTGTTTTGGCAAAATCGTCCGTTAGAGGAGGCTACAGGGGAACTTTTAAGATTATGAACTTTCAGGGACGAAAGTTAAGGAGAAAAGATTGTAACACTCGAGAATTTTAGGTTTGGTTAATTTTGAGATTTGATAAAATTTCTTGGAAAATAATTAGATTATAAGATAATTCTCATCCTCAGTTGTTCTCAATTTTGAGAAGGGAATTTGATTAGAAATAAATTTGGTATTGGAATTTCTAATATTGGAATGATTGTTATTTTATTAGAAGTTTTGGGATATTGGTATGGTATATAGTTTATTGAGTTTATGAGGGGTAATTTTGGAAGAAAAGGATAATTATATGACCTAGGGTTTTTCAATAGGCCTCTTTTGTCTTATTGGGCACGCGAATTGAAGAGCCTTCTGCCTCCTCCCCTTCATCTTCACGAGTGAGCATCTAGCTGGCCGCCATCGTCCACTTTTTCGATCAGTCACCACGGCTAGAAAGCCGTGAACCACCACTGTGCAACCTCTTTTCGTTCAGCACGCCACCGTCCTAGACGATGACGACGAATCGCAGTACATCCTCTGTCGTTCGCCGCTGTGTCGCATGCTCAAGAGATTGTTTGAACATGCCGGATTTTCTCACAGTCAAGTCTGCAGCTGTGTCGCACTGAAGATCAGTCGAACTCCATCCCCGACCTACGAACGCCTCGTCTGCAGCACACAAACTGGGATGAACCCCGAACCATCCCGCACCCCTGGAATCGTGATATCGACAGAACACTCGATCTACTGCAGCCATCACCGTCGTGGAGGCGCTGTAGGCCTGTGAGCAACTTCGACCGAGTGATGGAGACCAGAAGCCGAACCGCAACTCGACATAATCTAACCAGCTGCTCCCAGTTGTTGTGGACCGCCATTTCGGTTGGTTTTTTTTTTTGTAGAGGTTGCTGGTCGGCTCTGGCTTCGTAGGGATCGATTCGACGTTCGAGCTTTTCGAAAACGCACTTCACGCGCCACTGCCGACCATCGCGGCCACCATCCACTGTCGTCGTGTCGTCGCCGTGAATTTCGAGCCTTGATTTTAGGGGAAGACTAAAGTAAGGTATCTCAGACCGAACTTTTAAAATGGGATTAAAAGTTTATAAAAGTCAGTCATAACCTTTTTGAATAACGAACTTTTAACATTACGCCAAGTGAATTTTTATGTTTTGATCTTGTTGAAAATTGTTATGCACAGAATTGTTTTGAGCTTAAATGTTATGAAAAATATACCATGATACATGATTTATTGCCTTTTCCATGATATGTGCATCATCATTTATGAAAGAAGGATAAGACCTCATGCATGTTTGTATGTACATGATAATGTTTATGAAGGTTGTTGATAATTATTCTCCATTAGGTTATAAGGTTTTGAGAGCACTCCACATGATGCAGTGGTCTTCAGACCCAACATGCTCCCGAGATTTTTGGAGGACTCCATATGACAAAGAGTCTTTAGACTCCACATGATTTAGGAGTCTTCGGACTCAACATGCTCTCGGGATAACTTAATTTACAACTAAAGGCCGAAGAGAAGTGTCATGGTAGTTTTAAAGAAAGTTTAGATTCCACCCATACATGTTTAAAGTCATTATTGTATGTGTATGCATATCCCAAAACTTCGAGAGTGAGGTCACTTACTGAGTATTATTTTATAATGCTCATCTTTTCTTTTTTAAATATTTTGCATGTAGAGGCAAACTCATGTGAGTGACGAGATGAGTTACAAAAGTCATGAGAAGTCTAGAAATCATGTTTCCGCATTATTTAAATTTAGTTATTTTCACATATTAAATGTTTAATTCCATTTAAATAGCACTTTTATTTTAATCCAGCCCAGAATTTAAATCCTTTGCATTTTAATGTTTTGACTATTTTGGGATTCCAATAAACAAAATTTCATTGATTTTAAAGAAAATCTTATTTGTTTTTCAATGCATGCATAGTAATATCCCTAGGGGTGAGTAGTAGAAATAGGGACATTACATCCCTTCACTTGAGGTCATTGTACTTCTTTTTCAGTTTGATCTACACAAACCTCTCCAAAGGGAACCTTGGGCTTTCATCAATTTTTTTCTTACCCTTACTCTTCGACTTCGATTTCTTTGTTGTAGCAATCTATTCATCTGTCTCTGCTTCTACTAGTTTGATATTCTTTGCCACTGACATCACAATAGAACGCTTTCTCTTCCTTTTTGTCTTAGTGGCTTTCTCTAGCGTGTTTTCAATCAAGGATTTCTCGATCACTTGTGCTCGCCAATATTTGTTCATTTACCCTAGTTTCTTCTTGTTCTTGCAATTCGTTTCATCAACTATAGTTGTTTTGCTATCTTCTTCTTGCTCTAAAATCGAAGGCTCTTTCTTAGTAACCTCTTCAGCCACAGTTTGTAACTCATAGCCTAACTCTCCCACAACATTCTTCTTGTTTTAACTTCGGTGATTTCTTCTTTACAGGACTTTAAATAGATTTGGAGACAACTAATTCGGACGTTTATTCCTTTAGGGGTTTCACTCTGCGAGTTTTACCAGGCATGGTATCGACTAGAGAGATTGATTTCCAGAGACCTAGAAGGTTAGGGTTGTGATAGCAAAAGGAGGAAGACAATCGAAAAGTTAGGGTTTAAATTTAAAAGCTCAACAACCTGGGGTAATTGAGTCTTTTTACTCATTTTCAAATTCGAAATTCCCCTCAAATTCCATCTTTTAAACTTTGGGAAACAAGCTTCCTCTGAATTTCTTCTCCCTGATAATGTTTGATCCAATCTCCATTTACCTTAAATTCTCATCCACAATGGTAAAAGGACCTGACCATCTAGACTTAAGCTTTCGAGGAAATAATTTAGGTTTAAAGTTAACGAATAACACTTGTTGTCTTTGTTCAAAATGTCTTAGATTAGAACAATTTTCTTGTCATGCAAGATTTTTGTTATCTTTTTTGCAAATCCTACCATTTTGATTAAGGGGTGTATCTAAATTCATCAATCTCATTCAACTCCATTAATCTTAATCCTTTATCATCAATATAATTTAAATTTAGATCCTTAATAACCTAGAATGGTTTATGCTCTAATTCAAGTGGTAAATTGTAAGCTTTTCTAAAACTAACTGATCGGTATACACACAAGCGTATGCGATCGAAGTATTATAAAACGGTATTTTGAGTACCGAGTATCGAATCCATAGGGATTAGTTTTTAATCTAATTAATTATTGCAAATAATTATTAGTTTACTTTATCTAGAGAACACAAACAAAAAGTGATAACAATAAACTAAAAAGCATAAAAGATTAATCGGAGGAGTATCGATAAAGGGGTATTTAGAGGAGTAGAGCAGTTTTTAAAATCACCAATTAATTTTTAATTTCAAATTTCATAGATCTAGAGCTAAATCGAGTCGAAATCTCCTATCAGTCTCATTGGGACGAACACTTAACCACTTGTTTGCCTAAGTTTCCTTAGGACTAATTGATAGGATAATTAATTAAGTCCACTCGTAATTAGCCTCACCCATCGATTGTTAATCTTCTGTCATGTCGCAAATCTAAAGGTGTTAATTGAACTAAGCCTAGCCTAATTATCCTCCCTTAAGCTCAAATTCAGTGTTGAATAAGAATATAAATGACCAATTTATACTAAGCATTAAACACCATCTAACTAAATGAGTATTAGCAACCAAACTAAAAGGGAAAACTAGTCTTAATTACAATATAATCTCACTATTATTGTGCTATAATCCCCTCAATATAAAATTTAGCCCAACATAATCAGAAGTAAGCACAAAATCCAGTGTACAAGTAGATACACAAACAGAGGGAATAAAATAAAGAACGAAGACCGTCGGCACCTAAATCCTCATCTTCTACTTCGAATCTCGTGCTCCCAAGCCTCAATCTCTACCCTAAACACTTTGATCACGTATCAACAGGTCCCAAGGAGGGAAGAAATCGATTTTTTGTTTAAAAACCCTAAATGGTCACCCCCAATTCAGAATTAAACAAGACTATTAAACAGATGTTATCGAACTAGTGTTGCAACGCTAGGACAACATTGCAACGCAACCATGGGTAGTATTGCAACTCAAAATTTAAGGGAATCGAATCCCTGTGAGCAGCGGAAACATGGTTTAAAATCGATTTGCTTATTTGTTTTAGTTTACTTCAAAAATCAGTACATTGGCAAAATAAACAGAGAATAAGCAATTAACTAATCGAAGCATGGATTAAACTTTAATTAGCATGCAATATATGAATTAAACTAAAAAGAATAGAAATATTACCTTTGTAGTTATCTGTCCAACAACTCCTTGCTTAAATTTGCACAACAACAACAAAAACAACAACTCTTTGTACTTCAACAAGGCACTACCACTTAGTGAGAGAACCGCTTATCCTCTGAATTCTATCGATCAATTCCTCGGTGGGAAGGAATCCAACTCTTTGGAAGATGAAGAGATTTTTTTTGAATTTTGGAGAGAATTTTAGCAATTCCATAATTGCTTCTGTGTTCTTCATTGTCCAACTTTTATCACCCGGAGAATAAGAAGGAATAGAAGGGTAACTCCCCATTCCCTATCGAGAGGGAATTGGGGAGTGGTGGGAACGTGTCATCGTGACACGTTCCCAATTAATTAATTAATTATTATATAATTAATCAATTTTAATTATATTAATACTTATTTTAATTAAATCATATTTAATTAAACATTAAATATCATATATTTAATTATGATTAAATCACATTTAATCATCTTACCTTTTAACCTATAGTTTTAATGCACATCACATGCACATTAAATTTTAACCTATAGTTTTTAAATACGTATCTCATTAACATTTAAATTAATATTTGAACTCTTTCAAATTTTGAATTTTCTCATATAATTTAATATGAATCATATTCACATTAAATTTATAATATAAAGTTCCAAAATTTTATATTATAATGTATCTATATACATTAATGTCTATTCCCTAATTGAATTTGAACATTTCAAATTCAAACGATCTAAGAACCCTTTACGAGCTAGAAGGTGGACCTAATTAACCTACAGATCAGAAGCTCCAACGATACGAGATTATTCGATTAATCTCATTAACCTCCTAATCAACATTCATTAACTGCGGGAACACTCCACTAAAGTCCCATAGCTACACTCTTCTCACTGCAGATATATTTTTGTGTCCACGTAAAAAGTCAATCCTTCATGAATGTTCGTAACACCAGCTGGGTAAAATTACCGTTTTACCCATGGTTTACATCTTTTACCTTAAGTACTAGTGCTCCTCTAATGAACAACCTGTTTGTGGTCCTACCAACAAACAGAAGTCCCTCTCGGGCCAATGAGAGGGTCGGGTCATTTGTTCAAGTCCCAGAGACTCCACTTAAGGGAACATTCCTCTACTTTCCCTAATAGGCGGGAAGGAGTGAATTTCATCTTGCTAAGTTAAGTCCCCAGCTGCTTGCTCGGTTTTGTCCCCAAGAAAGCAAGCTTATTGAGTTGGCGAATCAGGCCACTTTCACCCATACTAGTCAAAGGACAATCCCTCATAAACAGGTGTTCGTAACCTACTCAAGATTGAGATCAAGTTGCCTAGGTCATCCTAATGAAATAGAAACCTAACTAGTCAACGGAGTTACATCTAGTGGTTACTATTTCGCGGTCCGGTCTTATGCAATCTCATCACATAGGATATCCCCACTCACATGTCGTCCACACAAACACATTAGGATCACGGTGTTTGTATTTTATACAAAGTGGGCCATATCCATAGTATTACTAGGGTAAGGTACCCAATCCTTATCCCCTTACTATTAGCCCTTTAGGTTGTATCTCGAACTGTGATCCTTATATGTACACTACGTTTAGTTTAAGAGACATGTTATAACCTTTGATGTTAGTTTATTGGATTTAGGGTTAATTAAAAGGTAAATTTGTAAATAATGTGCAATAACTCTTTATTTAAAATAATAACTCTTTATTACATTAATTATAACAATATTTACAAACTACGAGTTTTAGGGCACAAACCCCAACACAAAATTCATTTTATTTCCTTATTCAGCAATTCAGTCTTACCATTAGCTGAGGATGGTAAAGGGGTAGAAATTCTATGCTTAACATGATATTTGACAAGAAAATTACTAAGTATCCTAATAACAAAGTGTGACCCCCCATTATAATCTATATTCTCAGTGTATTGAATTTGGTAAAGATGTGCTTATGCAAAAACTTTAAAATAACTATAAAATCACTAACAGGACAAACAATTGCTTCCACCTATTTGTGATGAGATTAAATCCCGCAGCGGAAACGATTTGAATCACGTGTTCTTGTTAAGTATTACATAGATCAAATGAAAAACATATCTAAAAGCGATTAAGCATGCATATTAGAATATGGACAACAAGTAAATTACCTTTCAAGACTTGAAACCACACGTGCTTCTTTGCTACTCTCCTTCTCACGATCTTAACAATCTCGCATTCTCCACTAACTACGAACTAGTTTTGACACGCCCGCTAGATCTTCTCCGTTGTATCTCTAGGAGAGGGAAGGTGGTGGGAACCTCTTTTGGAGTTGGGGAGATTTGAGAGAGAATGAGTGTTTTAGGAACTTTTCTAAAAACACACACAAGAGAGCACTTTAGTGTTGCTCACAAAATTGCCTTGGAATACGTGCCAAATGTGCATCTCATGCACATATTTATAGGGAAATAGGGTGGAAATGACCATCCTACCCCTATAGTGCTCTTATGATGTATTTCTCATTTAGTATATAGATTAAACTATATACTACATCAATTATATCACATATAATTGATATATCTCCTTATTCATGAAATTGAACACTTCAATTTCACTCCAAACTATAAACCCTCAATATTTCCATGTTGAGCCAACGGAGGGACCTAGTGGGTCTACAGATCATGAGCTCCAATGATACGAGATTAATCGATCAAACTTTTTGATCAAATTAACCAACATTCATTAACTACAAGTCACTCCACTATAGACTCGTAGTTGCACTCTCCTCAGTATAGATTGTGTTGTATCCACTAATATAATCAATACCCGTGAGTTGACCCTTCACAGGTTGTTCGTAATCAGAGCTGGGTCAAATTACCGTTTTACCCCTATGATTACCTCTTGCTCCTTAAGCACCACTGATCCTCTAATGAACAATCAGTCTATAGTCCTATCATAAACTTAATCCTTCTTAAGCCAGTAAGAAGGTGGGGTCCCATAGTTCAAGACTTGGATTCAGTTCTTAAGAGAACAACCTATCTGATTCCCTAATTTATGAATAAGTGAATTTCATCTTGTAGAGTTAAGTTTCCAGATACCTACAAGGTTCGTTATGTCCCTGAGAAGGTAGACTTATTGTGTCGGCTACATGCCACTCTCACCCATACTAGTCTAAGGACAAACCCCCATAAGCAAGACTCTGTAACTTGCTCAAGATTCATGTCAAGTCACTAATGATCATCTATAAATTATTAGACGTATCTTGTTAACAGTATTACACTAGTAGGTTAATATTTTTTGGTCCGGTCTTGTATAATCTCATTATACAGGATGCGCCCACTCGCATGTTTATCACATGAACGAGTTGGATTACCTCATTTATACTAAATACAAAACGGATCACATCCATGGTGTTACCAGTATAAGGTTCTCAATCTTATGCATGTACCATAGACCATTCAGGTTATACTTGAACAACTTCATCCAACTTGTGTCCACTACACAATTGTTCAAGATCAAACATTATAACCTTAGAACTTATTTTATTGGATTTAGGTTTATGTGCAAGAATATAATAAATAACGTCTTTATTTATTTGAAATATCATTATTACAAAACTACACTTGTTTAGGGCATAAACCCCAACAATTTGGACATATAATCAACAACCATCAAAATTTAAATGTTGCTGAAGGAAGGAGAAAATGGACCCATAAAGTCTATACCTTAAACGTCGAATAATTCAACTACTAGAATAAAGTTGAGGCATTTCATCCATTTTTACTATTTTTTCTACTCTTATGCATGCATTTTACTAGAGAAACGAGCAACTTTAAATACAGTAAGGCATTTCATCCATTTTTACTATTTTTTCTACTCTTATGCATGCATTTTACTAGAGAAACGAGCAACTTTAAATACAGTAGGCCAAGAGAAACAAGATTGAAAAACTTTTTATGTTGTTCTATGACCTCCAAAATTTCCACATAAGAAGATGCATGTCAATGCTCAAAGATTCAATGAATATATTTTCCAGAGACACATTTCCACATCATATTATAAGTACAATACCTAAACAAATAAGGATCATCCCAATAATAATATTTTACTTCTACAACCTTAAACCATACATCACAAACCCTAAATCCCAAAACTATATCAACCCAATAAGTGAAAATTTTCGGCATGACCTCTACAAAAACACTTAACAACTATTTACTTGAAACGATTCACATACAATTCACTTCTATATCAAAAACACACATGAGATCACTCACCCCTTCACAAACTACATCCAACAAGATCTAATACCAATTTCAGAAGAATGAGACCCCCCACTCCTCCACAAAACTATATGTATCAATATTCAAATATATACACACTTCTAGCATATACATATAAACAAGTATATAAATTCTACATCTAATTGCAATAAGAACATATTAGTTGTTGGGGTTTGTGCCCTAAAACTCGTAGTTTGTAATTATGTTCTAATTAATATAATAAAATGTTATTATTTCAGTAAAGAGTTATTGTTCGTTATCTACGAGTTTACTTTTATTTAAACCATAAATCCAATAAACTAAACATCCAAGGTTGTTAAATGTATCTTTAATTGAATGTAGTGTACATATAAAGGATCTCGGTTCGAGATACAACCTAAAGGGTCTATAGTTAGGGGATAAGGTTTGGGTACCATACCCTGGTAAAGCTATGGATGTTGCCCACTTTGTATATGATACAAACACTGTGATCCTAACGTGTTCGTGTAGATGACATGTGAGTGGGGATATCCTATGTAATGAGATTACATAAGACCGGACCACGAAATAGTAACCTCTAGCTGTAACTCCATTGACTAGTTAGGTTTCTATTTCACTAGGATGACCTAGGCAACTTGGTCTCAATCCTGAGCAAGTTACGAACTCCTGTTCGCAATAGATTGTCCTTTGACTAGTATGAGTGAGAGTGTCCAGATTCGCCGACTCAATATGCCTACCTTCTTGGGGACAAGACGGAGTGAGCGGCTGGGAACTTAACTTAGTAAGATGGAATTCACTCCTTCCCGCCTACTAGGGTAAGTAGAGGAATGTTCCCTAAAGTGGTGTCTCCGGGACATGAACAAAGGGTCCGACCCTCTCATAGGCCCGAGAGGGACTCTGTTTGTTGGTAGGACCACAAACAAATTGTTCATTAGAGGAGCAATGGTACTTAAGGTACAAGATGTAACCCAAGGGTAAAACGGCAATTTGACCCAGCTGGTGTTCCAAACATTCGTGAAGGATTGACTTGCTGTTATTGGTCAATATCCGTGGACACAGAAATATATCTGCAATGAGAAGAGTGCAGCTGCGGGACTTTAGTGGAGTGTTCCCGCAGTTAACGAATGTTGATTGGGAGGTTAATGAGATTAACCGAGCAATCTCGTATCGTTGGAGCTTTTGATCTGTAGGTTTATTAGGTCCACCTCCTAGCTCGTAAAGGGTTCTTAGATCATTTGAATTTGAAATGTTCAAATTCATTAGGGAATAAGCATAATGTATATAGATACAATATAATATATAGTTTTGGAACTATATATTATAAATTTAATGTGAATATGATTCATATTAAATTATGTGAGAGAATTAAATATTTGAAAGAGTTCAAATATCAAATTCAAATGTGAATATGATTCATATTTGTAAACTATAAGTTAAATCTTAATGTGCATGAGATGTACATTAAACTATAGGTTAAAGGGTAAAATGATTAAATGTGATTTAATCATTTAATTAATATTATATTTGAATTAAATAAAATTTAATGTAATATGATTAATTGATTTATTAATTAATTATAATATTAATTGGGAACGTGTCAGGAGGACACGTTCCCACTACTCCCCAACTCCCCCTCGATAGGGAGTGGGGAGTTACCCACTGTAGTGTCCTTCTCCTGGTGAGAAGGGACATTCTTGACTTGATCGATCGATTCACAAAATTGATTGAGTTTCTTACAGAAGAATTCTCTCTCTCTCACTCTCTAGAATTCCCTTTTCTCCAATTGTTGGATCCTTCCCACCTAAGGAAGATCTAAGTAGAACTCAGAGAAATAGAATGTTCTCTCTTTTGGTAGTGTTCTGTTAGAGAAAAACAGAGAAGTTTTGGGTTGCTGCATTGTTGAATTCTCTAGGAATAAGGAGTTGTTGTTCGAGGAAAAACTAATCACTTTTTCTTCTTTTAGTTTAATAGTTAAACAAAGCAAGTTTGTATGTATTTATCCATGTCTAATAAGATTAGAAGTATATGCTTGTTCTGTTTTTATCAATGTACGAGTTTTTGCATTTCAACCAAAAAAAATTAAGCAATTACTATTCCAAACTCGTTTCCGCTGCTCAAGGGGATTAGATCTCCATCATTAGCATATATGGCTTTATACAAATCTAGTACTTACATCAAATTCACAAAATCGAAGAACCCACAAATGGTTTTATATAAATCTTCCAACAAAATTTTTCCATTGTACTCAAACCTCGCCAATTTCTTTTTGTTTATATGCAATTTTTGTGTTAAACTACAAAGAAAAATAAATCTACATATTGTTCATTTGATGTTTATAAATAAAAATTACTTTTCCATCAAATCTTGTATTCTCGTAATTCAAACTTAATCTAATAAACTAAGCTCCAAGGCCATAAAGATGAGATCTTGAACGGTGTGTAGTGAACACACAAGTAGGATCACGTTTAAGTAAATGACCCAAATGGTCTATAGTACATGGATAAGGTTGGGAACTTTTTCTTTGTAATACTATAGATGCAACCCACTTTGTATTTGATACAAACAAGGTGATCCAACTTGTTCATATAATTGTCATGCGAGTGGGGGCATCACGTGCAATGAGATTGTGCAAGACCAGACCGTGAATTATTAGACTACTAATGTAACACCATTAACAACTTAATACTAATAATTCGTAGATGATTATTAGTGACTCGACCTTAATCGTGAGCGGGTTAGAGACTTCTATTTGCGGGGGTTTGTCCTTTGACTAGTACGGGTGAGAGTGGTCTGAGTAGTCGACTCAATAAGCCTACCTTCTCAGAGGTAGAACTGAAAGAGTGTAGATGAAGAAAGCGGAAGCAATTTTGGATCTTGAACACTCTAAGTTGATCAATTTTACATTATAAAAAGCATGCTCAAATCTGGAAAAACAGAGAGTATGAACACATCCTTTGTTGTTCAAAATTCTCCTAATCTGTTGGTAAATTCTTGTCACAAACACTTTGTGGACAACCTCTAGTGTCTTCCCTACTATCCTCAGGCGTTGGAACAGATTGTGGAATTTTTGATAGAGAGAATCTGAAGAGAGATGGGAGAAAGGTCTGAAAAACGTGAATCAGAAAAATTCTGATAAATCCTTGAAAATCCATGTGTTTCTTCTTCAATTAAAGCAAACCAAAAACTTCTTCAAGCTAGGAGAAGATGACAACATGAAGATGATGAAGATTTAGCAAGAAGGAGGTGCTCAATTTGTGTGAATTTGGAAAAGTAAAGAGATGAATCACACTTTTGATTTTGGTCCAATTGAAAACCCCAATTCAATTTTGAATTTTCATTTATTTTTTGATTCAAAATTAATATAAAATTAATTTTAAATTAAAATTAATTAATTAAATAATTTTAAATAATTTATTTAATTTAATATCAAATATCAAATTAAATAATTGGACCAATCCCGATTTCTTAAATCGACCGTTCTAACATGAATCCCTATTCATGTTATAAACCGAACAAATATTTAAATCATATTTAAACATTTTCACCTCTTCTTTATTATAGTTTAATTCATAATTAAACTGTGACACGTTAAGTATATCACATATAATTAACATTTTCTCCCAAAACCGAATTTGAACAATTCAAAATCTTTTCTCTCAAAATGTTACAAGACTTAGTCCGAGTTAGTAAGGGGACCTAATGGACCTACAGATCATGAGCTCCAACGATACGAGATTAACCGACCAAACTCTTTAACCTAGCTAATCAACATTCGTTAACCACCAGGAAACTCCACTAAAATCCAGTGGCTGCACTCTCCTCACTGTAGATATATTTCTGTCCACTCGATATAACCATGATTAGTAAGTCGATCCTTCACAGGTCGTTCGTAATTACAGCTGGGTCAAAATTACCAATTTACCCCTGTAATTACTTCTTGTTCTTTAAGTCCCACTGATCCTCTAATGAACACTTGGTTTGTGGTCCAACCAACAAACTGTATTCCTCTCGGGCCAATGAGAGGGGTGGGCCATTTGTTCAAGACCCGAAGTCAACACTTAAGGGAACAACCTCTCTACTAATTCCTTAAGTGGGTAGGAGTGAATTCCATCTTCCAGAACTATGTTCCCAACTATCTACCTGGTCTTATCCCTGAAATGGGAGGCTTATTGAGCCGACAATCTCAGGTCACTCTCACTCATGCAAATCTAAAGATAATCTGAATAAACAGGAGTTCATGACACGCTCAAGATTAAGATCGAGTTACCTAGGTCATCGTATGAATATAGTCAGTTAAGACAGTAAACGGAGTTATAAAGTCTAAGTGACTATTTCTCGGTCAAAAATTATGCAAACTCATTGCATAGGACACCCCCACTCGCATGTCTCCACATGAACGATTCAGGATCACATCGTTTGTACTTTACAAAGTGGGCCGCGTCCATAGTGTCCCCAGGATAAGGTACCCAGTCCTATCCCTATACTATAGACCGTTCTGGCTATAACTTGAACCTGATTAACTTTTATGTCACAAATAAAGTTCAAGTATACATCCTATAGCCATGGGTTCTATATTGGATTAGGGTTTCAAAATATACAATTCACTTTATTCAATAACACCTTTACTAAATAAATCTCAATAACAACTTTATTGCAAAATAGAATATACATTCAATTTACAAACTCACGAGTTTTAGGACATAGAACCCAACAAGAACCACGTGGGTAGCTGGGAACTTAACTACGCAAGAAGGAATTCACTCGTTCCGAAGCTACGGAATCTAGATGGGTTGTTCCCTTAAGGGTTGAATCAAGGTCTTGAACAATGGGCCCCACCCTCTCATTGGTCCGAGAGGGACGTTGTTTATGGTAAAACCATAAACAAGTTGTTCATTAGAGGATCAGTGGTACTTAAGGTGCAAGAGGTAGTCACGGGAGTAAAACTATAATTTTGACGTAGTTGTGACTACGAACGACCTATGAAGGGTTGACTCACAGGCATTGGTTATATCAATGGACACAACTTGTCCTGCAGTGAGGAGAGTGCAGCTATGAGTATATAGTGGAGTGACTCTTAGTTAATGAATGTTGATTAGCAGGACCAAAGTGTTTGATCAGTTAATCTCGAATCATTGGAGCTCATGATCTGTAGGTCCATTAGGTCCCTCGGTCAATATGAAATTATTGAGGGTTTAGAGTTTTGGAATGAATTTGATGGATTCAAATTCATATAAAGGATATTATGTCAATTATATGTGATATAATTGATATAATATATAGTTTGATGTGAATATGATTCATAATGAACTATACTATTGCCTAATTATGAAATTAAAGCATAGTTGGAAAAATTAATGTGAGAGATATGAAAATTGAATATAATTCAATTTAATTCCACATTATGCAAATGTGATTTTCATATTTAGGTATGATACCTTATATTATACAAATATGATTTGTATAATATATGGTTGTGAAGTTAGTGGGCTAAATGGGTGGAGAAATTCTCTCCACCCTCACCCATTATAACTAAGTGCTTAATGAAACATTGGACAAGGACTTGGAATTTGAGAGTCAAAAAGAAAATCTTCTTTCAAAACTCTCTCTAGCATCCCATTCCAAAAAGAATCCCACCATATTCCCTCTTCCTTGAGAACAATCGAGAAGGCATTTTTGAAGTACCCGGTTTGTGAGTTCGGGATCGTGAGATCGTTGAGAATGTTGAGATCATGGGAACGATTACGAGAAGAAGTGGGTTCTTCAAAGGTAACTTCCATTCTCTTTAATGCTTAACCTAGCAAACATGTGATGTATGTTTTTTCTGTGTTAATTTTGTAACATGATCGGGGCAAGGCGATTCGTTTCGCTTCCGCAGATGGATTACGATGCACATCATTAAAAAGGAATATTATTAATATCATTGGTTAGGAATAAAAAACTATAAATAAGTTGAAGTAATTTAAATGATCACTTACCCAACATTATATGGGATGAGTACCTGTTGATCCAAGTACAAATTAACCATTTCTATCCTGTTAGCTAGATTTCTACAATGTGTTTCTTGTTGGGGTTTTTGCCCTAATGTCGTGAAGTTTGTAATACAGTTGTTTCAAATGAATAAAAGTTATTTATTTGTCAAAATTTTGTACCTCGCATTTTCATAAAACATAATCTAATAAACTAAGCTCCAGGGTCATATTATTGTACTTGAACGGTGTGTAGTTGACACACGGGGAGGATCGTGTTTTAGTTAGTGACCCAAACGGTCTACAGTATATGGATAGAGTTGGAAACCTCATCCTGGTTACACTGTGGATGCAACCCGCTTTTTATTAGATACAAACAAGGTGATCTAACTCGTTCATGTAATTGACATGCGAGTGGGGGCTTCCTGTGCAATGAGTTTGTACAAGACCGGACCGTGAATCATTGACCTACTGATGTAACACTGTTAATAGTAGGACTAATGACTTCGTAGATGACCATTAGTGACTCGTCCTTAATCTGAGCATGTCACAAACTCCTCTCTGCGGGGGTCTGTCCTTTGACTAGTACGGGTGATGGTGGTCAGGATACACCTAATATGCCTATCTTCTTAGCGACATAACCTCGTGGGTAGCTGGGAACTTGACACACAAGAAGGAATTCACTCGTTCCCTAACTAGGGAATCTAGAGAGGTTGTTCCCTTAAGTGTTATCTCCGGGACTTGAACAACGGGCGCCCGCCCTCTCACTTGCCCGAGAGGGACATTGTTTATGGTTGGACCATACAACAAAGTTGTTCATTAGAGGAGCAGTGAGACTTAAGGAACAAGAAGTAGACACAGGGGTAAAACAGTAATTTGGCCCAACAGTGGCTACGAACGACTAATGAAGGGACGACTCGCGGGTATTGGTTATATCGATGGACACAACTTGTCCTACAGTGGTGGGAGTTCAACTACGAACTTTAGTGGAGTGTTACCGTAGCTAATAAATAGTGATTAACTGGATCAAAGAGTTTGATCGGTTAATCTCATATCATTGGAGCTCATCAGGTGTAGGTCAATTAGGTCCCTCAGTTGGCTCAATTTGTCAAATTGAGGGTTTATAGTTTGAAGTGAATTTGAAGTGTTCAAATTCGTTAATTGGGTAATTATGTCAATTATATGTGATATAGTTGACATAATATATAGTTTGATGTGAATTAAATTCATAATAAACTATAGAATAGCCTAATTGATTAATTAGTGCAAAATTGGAGAAATGAATTGAGAGAAATTAAATTGAATGTGATTCAATTAATTATTCCACAATTATGCAAATAGGATTTGTATAATAAGGTATATGATACCTTAGATTATGTGATATGCAAATATGATTTGCATATCATATCGTTGTGGTAAAATGGTGAATTGTTGGAGATTTTAACTCCACCACTCACCATTATAAATAGCTGCTTTGTGAAGCACTTGGTAAGACAAGAATTCTCATGTTTTGAATTCCACCAAAAGAGAAAGAAAGATCTCTCTCTAATCTCTCTCAATTCTCATATCTTCTCTCCATCCCAAATTCCAAAGGGAGTCCAACAACTCTCCCTCTACCTTTCGGGAACAACAAAGAAGATCTTTTGGAGGTGTCGTTGTTCGTGAGGATCGTTGGATCGTGAGAGATCGAGAAGAAATTGCTAGAAGTTGTCTACAAGAGGTTAGTAAAACATTTACTTACTGTTTTCCTTCTCAAATCAGCATGCTTAACATAGTTTTTAGGTGACAAATTCTGTTTTTTAAGAAATTACACACACAACGAATCAACGACGTTTCACGATGTCTTCCGCTGCGAAAAATTGATTCCCTTCATTTCTTGACTCCTCGCATAATTAGAAATGGTTATTTGATCAACTAGCATGAACATGAATATATTTTCATAGGCACATATGTCTAAAGATATCTAAATAAAATTAAAATTATTATAAAACATTAAAAAATGTAGTCCATAAATCGAAAAATGAAAGAGGTTGTATACTTTGCAATGTATGTGACTATGCAGGAGACTCTATCTCCACCATCCCACAATAATGCATAATATCATCCCGATGTAGATAAATTGACCTTTCTTGTCCAAACATGTGCTCGCTCAAGTTGACTTGAATCGTATCATTTTCTTGCATAGAGAGAATAGTGTAACAATTCAAGAGTTTGATAGTAATATGAGCGTCTGAATAGTTTGTAGATTGTGAAACAGGCACATGTACAGAAACATCCCGCTTTTGTTTGAATGGAGAAGGCACCTATCAGAAACAACATTTAAATGGTAAACGAAGAATAAAAAGAAAATATTTGAGTTGAAAGACTATATACCTTTTTTTTTTCGTTATTCAAAATTACAAGGTCGCGAGGCCATGCCACAAAGTTACCAATCGATTTACTTAAAAATTCTACTTTTCCCCATATATGAATTTGTAATGGAAAATCTTCCCCTATGATCATGTCTGCTATCACTCTAACATTATTAACTCATAAAGAAACTCAATGGATGGTGGAAAATTGAATGTCGGACTTATACATTGTGTTGAGATGTTTGTCCTAATATCGTTCTGTTTGTAAATTTACATTTGAAATAAATAAAGGTTATTTATTTCATCATTTTGTGTCTCGCATTTCTTACAAACTTTGTCCAATAAACTAAGCTCCAGGGTCATTGAATATATGAGAGAACTAGAACTTGAACGGTGCGTAGTGGACACACAAGGAGGATCACGTTCGAGTAAATGACCCGAACGGTCTACAGTATATGGATGGGGTTGGAGACTGAATCCTGGATACGCTGTGGATGCGACCCGCTTTGTATTAAGATACAAACGAGGTGATCTTACTCGTTCATGTGGTTGGCATGCGAGTGGGGGCATCCTATACAATGAGATTGTACAAGACCGGACCGTGAATTATTAGACCTACTGATGTAACACCGTTAACAGTATGGACTAATAATTTCGTAGATGACCATTAGTGACTCGACACCCGAATCTCGAGCGTGTTACGGACTCACATCGCGAGGGTCTGTCCTTTGACTAGTACGGGTGAGGGTGGTCACAGTTACTCGTCCAATATGCCTATCTTCTCAGGGACATGACCAAGTAGAGAGCTGGGAACTTAACTACGCGAGATGGAATTCACTCGTTCCCGCCATTAGGGAAACTAGAGGGGTTGTTCCCTTAAGTGCTGTCTCCAGGGCTTTGACAACGGGTGCCCACCCATTCACTGGCACGAGAGGGTTGTTGTGTATGGTTGGACCATTACAACGTTGTTGTTCATTAGAGGAGCAGTGGGGACTTAAGGAACAAGAAGTATACACAGGGGTAAAACGGTAATTTGACCCAACAATGTCTACGAACAACCTGTGAAGTGTCGACTCATGGGCATTGGTTATATCAGTGGACACATCTTGTCTTACACTGACGAGAGTGCAACTACGTACTTTAGTGGAGTGTTACCGTAGCTAATGAATGTTGATTAACCGGGTCAAAGAGTTTGATAGATTAATCTTGGATCATTGGAGCTCGTCACTGTAGGTCCATAAGGTCCCTCGGTTGGCTCAAACTGGATTAGAAGAAGGTTTACTATTTTGGTGTGAATTGAAGTGTTCAAGTTTACTAAAGGTATTTATGTCATTTATATGAGATATGAATGATATAATATATAGTTTAATGTGAATGAGATTCATAACAAACTATGGGTTAGCCTAATTGTTGAATTAGGGCTAATTTGGAGAAATTATATTTAGAGATATTAAATTGGATGTGATTCAATTTAAAAATCCATAATAATGCAAATGTGATTTGTAAAATAAGATATGAGATATCTTATAATATGTGGTTATGCAAATATGATTTGCATAACCTATAGTTGTTGTAAAATGGTAAATAGGTGGAGATTTCAACTCCACCTATCACCATTATATAAACCCCTTTGCAAGAAGGGTTCATTGATTGAATGCTCATTTTTGGATTTCTCACCAAAAGAAGCAACTTCTTCTCTCTCAAATTCTCTATAAATTTCTCCTCCCAACCCAAAAGGAAAGGATCCCACAATCCTCCTTCTTCCTAAAGTAGAACTGCCGTGTAACCTAGTGGAGGTGTCCGATCGGTGTTCATGTGAAGAGATCGAGATCGTTGAGATCGAGGAGACCACGAAGAGTTCGTGAACAGAAGGAATCTTGAAGACAGTCTTCAACTAGTAAGTACCACTTATACTTGTTGTTTTCCTTCTTTGATTGCATGTTTAGCCTAAATTATGTGATAATTAGTTTGAACGAAATTAAGTTGCACAACATCACCACGACGATTCGTTCGTCTTCCACTGCGCTGGGACTCTAATTCCCTTCACATTGTGCAAAGAACAATGATGTGAAAATATCGAGTGCCCTAAACTAATACAAATTAGAATGAGACTCTGACACTTTATGATGTGCAAGTATACACGGTTGTGCGCAACAAGTGATAAGTTAAGTATCAATCCCACGAGAACTATCTGAATCTAAGTGATTGAGTGTCCTAACAACTTTCCTTTATATTTTTGTGCAATGCATGGGCATGCAATTTTTGTTGAAAATAAAGAAACACACGAATAGGAATTAGATTTTCTAATTTTGATGCGACAAATAAAGATAATGGAACAACATGTAAGAAAATAATTAAAATTAACGGGAGGATAGGAAAATGCAAACAAGAGGGAAGATGCAAGAGATGAGATTTTTAATGAAAAATAGGCTCGGGTTAGGTTGGAGTTTTCATGCTCAATTAGAATAAAGATGTGATTGATGCCTTGAATTTACCTACACAAGTTCAAATGAATTTTCCAAAGTCATTAAGTTTTAAAACCTACAATTTCCCAATTGTGATCTAAAGTATGCTCATGATTTTAGGTTCTAGGTGAGTTAATTATCCCTAATCAACTCAAGAATCCTAAAATGAAATTTTAGGTTTCTAATTCATTAGCTTTTCCAAGTTTATGAATTCTAGAGAAGTTAAAATGGCCAATTTTAATTCTCATGCTACGTTAAATTCAATAAAATTTCATAAAACCAACAATGACATTAATCATAAATTCGCTCCAAAATCTACATTGAAAACGACCTAACCCTCGCCTAAGGCAATTTAGTCCATGACGTAAATCAACTCACAAATCTCTAATTTATGCATGCTTTTACTATTTAATAAATTCAAATATGTGTTGTAACAGTATCACAAAACAACCCAAATTAATAACAAATTCAACCCAAAAACAGTCATGAATTTAGGCTAAAATAGTGAGTAAAAACAACCCAATAAATGCTGAAAATTGCAGTAACAACAAGCAAAAATAATTAGGGAATAAGGGCGGTTTACTCGAGGCAATTGACATGTGTTTTGCTCCAGCAAAACGCTAAAGATCCCACCGAAGGCAGCATACAATATTTCAGTATTTTTAGGTTCTGTCCGACAGCAATATCTGATGCAACAAAACTTCGAACGATGATTCAACCGTTCAAACCGAAGCCCTATGAGTCCCTAACAAGCTGACAAAATGTTAGCACAATCCAACGTTTGAAACTCTAGGAAACGACAACTTTGTGAGCGCTGTCGGTGAAAAATCGAACTGCATGGATCTCCCAACGTGACAACAATATCTGACAAACCAAAGCTCTGAATGACGATCCAACTGTTCAAAACGATGTCCTGTGAGTCCTCAACAAGCGGACAAACTTTCAGCAAAATCTAACGGTTGGCAATCTGGTAAACAAGAACTTTGTGAACGTCGTCTGTGAAACACTAAACTGCACTGATCTCCCAATGTTTTTTGTATTCCTCTTACGAGTTTTTCTTCAACAAAGCCCCCTCTCCTTCCGAAGATAGCAGCCTTGCTTCAGCAACCTTCCTCTCGATTTTTCTCTCTAAACACACGCCTCCCTTTCCACGTTCTTGTCTTTTGCCGCAACTCCTTCTCCACTTTGGCACTTGTGAACCCTAGCCTCCTTATATAAGATGGTGTTGCCCTAACTCCATAAATTACAAAAATATCCTTAGGGATAGAAAGACCATCTTACCCTTTGGGTAAAATGTCTAAAATGCCCTTAGGGGCTCCTGTAATTTTTCAAACATCTCCTACACACAGAAAACTCTCAATAAATTCATCAATTAAATTATGGATCAACTAAATATGAGAGGATTTTTCCGGAGTTAAAATTTCGTCTTCCGATCTTCAATTACTTGTTAGCTTATTTTTTCAAATTTCTTAAATTAAAGCATAAAAACATAAAAATTAATTCTGTTCGAACCTAATGCTTAAATTCAAGATTTTAAAGCACACACGAAATTTAGGGATAAAATAACATGAGACTCAACAAATTCTATGCAATTCAAGTAGATTTAACACTAAAATTCTAGTAAAATAACTCTCCTATGGTGAGTTATCAAACCCTCAAACTTGAACTACTCATTGTCCTCAATGAGTTCTATTCCCTAAAGATTTTAAAGACCTTTAAAGACTCAAATCATTTTGGGTTAATTAAACAAGGATTGAATATTTATGCTCTAAGCTACAAGTCACCATCCAGTCAATGCTCTCTAAGTGGCTCACCCAGGATTTCCTAGTTACACTTATGCATCAATAACCAAGAGCAAACCAACTAGGATTTGACACCGAATCCTAATCATTCAAATCAAGCAACTCATAATTAAAGATAAGTCACACTAAAAAACTTGCATGACTACAATTTTATGATCATTCCTATTTTTTCTATATATATTTTTTTTAAAACAAATATGTACATTATCCCCTCCATTTCCCTAAAACACACTACTTAGGGCTAGTTTTTTTATTTTTATTATTTTTTTACTCTCCTGTAGTTCTTAGAATGACACATGTGGTTAGTGCAACACACCTAAGCAATGGGGTTCTCCCGTATTTCCTAGAATGACACACGTGGTTAGCGCAACGCACCTAAGCAATGGGTACAACTTTCTTGCTTGATACCTTCGCTCCAAGAGGCCAACATGGTTGGTGCCCACACCCTTTGACATTGAGCACCAAGTTGCCTGAACTGTCTCTAAATAACAAAATAAATAGCATATTTTTGGTTTAGCCCAATGGAGTTTTAGAGAAATGAAAGGTTTGCACATTATTTCTTTCTTTCTTTTTTTTTTCTTTTTTTTTTCTTAAAAAAAATACGAAGAATTTACCTTTCCCCCAAACTTAGAGTACTCAATGTCCTAATGAGTTAGGGAGGTTGGGTAACTACCCCAAACTCTAAATGATAACAAATTTCAAGTTTACTAATTTTGGAGCGCTCTAAAAAATGTATGGGTTACCTAACTTGTCATGGCTTCTAGCTTTCGAAATTTTTGGCTTAGGAGTTGAATCCTAACTAGTTTGATTGACACAATAACCATAAGCGCACTAAAGAACCCTAATGACAAGTTTAACCTCGAGAAACACCAAATAAGATAGCACACTCTTGCCTCAAACACAAACAACAACCCCTTCTTTTCATTGACCCTAAGATTTGGCCTAAACTTTTTATTTTCAAGCAGATGCATACCTAATTTCTACAAAAGATAACACACTTTTTTACCATAAAAACACATGCAGAAACTTAATTTTTAAATAAGGGACAACTTCCATCTTTCCTATTTTTACTTACTTAAACATAACGAATCAACTACCTACATCATGCATATCAAAGACAATGTGTTTATAAGCACAAAGGCATGCAACACCCTATAAACGCTAACAACACACAGTCTCATCAATAGAAAAGTTTTCAATAAAGCCCAAATTTAGATTCATAACAACACATTTCCCCTCATGGTTAAAGCATACATTTCCATTAATGTATAAACTACTCACTTAAGCATGCTTAAGGACAACTAATAAAGATGGAAAGAAGAATAATACTGCCCTAAATCGAGGAGACTTCCACCAAAGCACATATTAATCACTAAACCCCAAGGGAGGTGCAAATAGGCAATGGTTATTTATTTAACTAAAACAAAAAAACAAAAACAACTAAAAACGAAATAAAAGAAATAATCTTTGGGTTGCCTCCCAAGAAACACTTGTTTAGTCATTAGCTTAACGTAGTACACTTGGCCTTGTCAAGGTACATAAAAATTCTCCGATTTCTTCGGACCTCTCTTTCTCGAATCTACAAAACAAATCAATACTAGCAAGAATACTAGCTTCTCATGAGAGCCTGAATCAGATATATTTTTTGATTTTTCATATAATAAAAGAAAAGAAGGAAAAACAACGAAGTAAACATTTTGATTTTTTATTTGGTTAAATAAAAGAAGGAAAAACAGGAAAATAAACAGACTCACACAAAGACACTAATTCGAGAGAATAGAAAGAAAAACATTCACCAACAGGAGAAAATTCTACCTCCTGGCCTAACTCAACATGCTCGACTTCTTCCACACTCTCACTCACTCTATCCTGGTGTGTGCTAAGAGGTTTGTAACACCCCGACCCAGGATCTCCTGCGACCTGGCTGCATCACTATATATCATCCATGACTGCTTGTAAGAGTGAAGACTTTCCCCACAAACCAACACGGGGTCCTTTCAGCATGTTTTGTCCTCACTCACATGCTCCATAGGAAAATTCCCAGGAGGTCACCCAACATAGGATTGCTCCAAGCCAAGAACGCTTAACTGTGGAGTTCCTATGATTGAGCCATCGAAAAGGAAGGTGCACCTTGTTGGTATAGGTAGTAGCTATCAATTCTTTTAAGCCTTTCTCAACTATCTTTCATATCCTCATGGTCACTCGCATGTACCCCTTTTCCTCGGGCACCATGCTTTCATATCCTCAGGATCCCTCTCATTCAAATGTGGACTCGGTTCATTCATGTACCCCTCATGTGACGCCCGAGGAAGAGGGGTACATGAATGAACCGAGTCCACATCTGAATGAGAGGGATCCTGAGGATATGAAAGCATGGTGCCCGAGGAAAAGGGGTACATGCGAGTGACCATGAGGATATGAAAGATAGTTGAGAAAGGTTTAAAAGAATTGATAGCTACTACATATATAACCAAGGTGCATCTTCCTTTTCGGTGGCTCAATCATAGGAACTCAATAGTTAAGCGTGCTTAGCTTGGAGCAATTTTATGTTGGGTGACCTCCTGGGAATTTTCCTAGGGAGCATGTGAGTGAGGACAAACCATGCTGAAAGGACTGTGTGTTTGTTTGTGGGGATAGTGTCTTCACTCTTACAAACAGTCATGGATGATATAATAACGCAGCCAGGTCGCAGAGGAGCCTGGCCTGGGGTGTTACAGGAACAACATGCAAGAAAATAATTAAAATTAACGGGAGGATAGGAAAATGCAAACAAGAGTGAAGATGCAATAGATGAGATTTTTAATGAAAAATAGGCTCGAGTTTGGTTGGAGTTTTCATGCTCAATTAGAATAAAGATGTGATTGATTCCTTGAATTTACCTACACAAGTTCAAATAAATTTTCCAAAGTCATTAAGTTTTAAAACCTACAATTTTCCAATTGTGATCTAGAGTATGCTCATGATTTTAGGTTCTAGGTGGGTTAATTATCCCTAATCAACTCAAGAATCCTAGAATGAAATTTTAGTTTTCTAATTCATTAGCTTTTCCAAGTTTATGAATTCTAGAGAAGTTAAAATGGCCAATTTTAATTCTCATGCTATGTTAAATTCTATAAAATTTCATAAATCTAACAATGACATTAATCATAAATTTGCTCCAAAATCTACATTTAAAACAACCTAACCCTCGCCTAAGGCAATTTAGTCCATGACGTAAATCAACTCACAAATATCTAATTTATGAATGCTTTTACTATTTAATAAATTCAAATATGTGTTGTAACAGTATCACAAAACAACCCAAATTAATCACAAATTCAACCCAAAAACAGTCATGAATTTAGCCTAAAGTAGTGAGTAAAAAGAGCGTTCTGAAGGGATTTGGAATTCTCGCAGCGGAAGACGTTGTGAAACGTCGTTGTTTCGTTGTGTAAGACGTGTCTTAAAATCAAACCTATCTCATAGATTTCTAGGATAAACATGCAAAAAGAGAAGAAAAACAGTGAGTAATTGTACTTACTTGTTGAAGAACTCTTCTTCAAAGCTTTCCTCCTCCGGTCACGATCTCTCTCGAACCAACGATCTCTACGAACTCGATCCTCAAACCAAACAGTGAGACACTTCCAAAATGTCTTCTCGGTTGTTCTCGGGAGGTTGAGGGAAAGTATGTGGAACTCCCTTTTGTTTTGGGTGAGGAGAGTGTTGCGTAAAATTATGATTATGCAATACCGCAGTGTACGGGTCAAGTTTTAGTATAGTGATTTAAGAGTCCAAGTATCGTACTCGGAAATAGGTTTCTAGATTAATTAACTACTAAGATACTAATTCTCAATTTTAGCTAAAGCAACAAAACATGGATAGGTGATGAAAGTAAAGACAAACAACAGACTAACATGTGGAGACACGAATTGATAGACTTGAGGAAAGTAATATTACAAGTTAATGACTAACATATGCATGAAAAAAATCGAGTCCCGCAGCGGAAGCGATTGTGAATCGCGCGCTCTTGATTTAGTTACAACGATTTTATTCAAGAACAAAAACATCTAGATTAAGCATATAATATTAGATGGACAACAAGAAATATTACCTTTGAAGAACCTTTCTTCAAGTGCTCCTCCTCTCTCACGATTAGGATCTCAGCAACACGAACCACGTACGGACTAAGACACGACCACTGGATCTTCTCTGTTATTCTCTTGGTGAGGGAGGAATGTGGGTTCTCCTTAGGTAAGATGAGATGTTTTGAGAGAGAGAGATTGTGTTTGGGAACCTTTCCAACAACACAACAAAGCCTTAGGTTAACTTCTTCTAGTTGCATCTTATGCAACTATACATATCAGGAGATAGAGATGGAAAATACCATCCTATCCCTCTTTCATTCTCTCTTTGGTATATAGTTAATATGTGAATCCAATTCACATTAAAACTATATATTATATCAATTATATCACATATAATTGATATGACATCTCATATATGAAATTGAACACTTCAATTTCATTCCTAACTTTATATCCTCAATATTACCATGTTGAGCCAACGGAGGACCTAATTGACCTACAGTTCATGAGCTCCAATGATATGAGATTAACTGACCAAACTCTTTGATCCAGTTAATTAATATTCATTAACTACAAGTCACTCCACTATAGACTTGTAGTTGCACTCTCCTCATTATAGATAATATTGTGTCCACTGATGTAGTCATTACCCATGAGTCGACCCTTCATAGGTTGTTCATAATTACAGCTTGGTCAAATTACCGTTTTACCCATGTGATTACTCTTTGTTCCTTAAGCACCACTGATCCTCTAATGAACAACAAGTCTAAGGTCCTACCTTAGACTCATACCCTCATAGAGGGCGGGGCCCTGTTGTTCAAGACCTGGAGTCATTTCTTAAGGTTACAACTTATCTAATTCCTTAGTGTAGGAATGAGTGAATTCCATCATGCACAGTTAAGTTTCCAGCTACCTACGAGGTTCTGTCCGTGAGAAGGTAGGTTTATTGAGTCGGCTACAGGCCACTCTCACCCATACTAGTCTAAGGACAAACCCCTATAAGAAGGAGTTCTTAACTTGCTCAGGATTCAAGTCGAGTCACTAATAACCATATATAAATTACTAGTCTTATCCTGTTAACGGTGTTACACTGGTTAGACTAATAATTTTCGGTCCGGTCTTGTATGAACTCTTCATACAGGATGCCCCCACTCGCATGTCAACTACATGATTGAGTCGGATTACCTCATTTGTACTAATTACAAAGTGGGCCGCATCCATGGTGTTTCCAGAATGAGATTTCCAACCTTATTCTTATACTATAGACCATTTAGGTTATATTCTTGAACACAATCCAAATAGTGTCCACTATATTGATGTTCAAGATATAAGTTATAACCTTGGAGCTTAGTTTATTGGATTTATAAAGCAAGACTGTAATTCTATCAAAACAAATAATCCTTTATTTAATTGATCAAAATTACACAATTTTAAGGCATAACTCCCAACAATGCAATGAACCATTGAGATGAATTTATAAAATCTGCCGAAGGGAGGACTAGATTGAAAAATAGTCTAAGAAAATCTTTATCCCTTTCGGGTGTCTACTGTGTTTGATCCCCTATGATCAAGCACTCCGAAGGGATTGTCTGGTCCAGGCCAAACTAGCAGGCTGACCATAGTGGTCTAACGGTATAAACCGACAAAAGAGACCGTAGGTTTTTGTTTTCACTAAACCTGGTCCCACTCACTATAAGTACCCTCTCCATTCACCTAGATATTGACTCATACAAACACCATCCGAAGGGGGACGCTCCCGTTTGCACCACGAGGCCAAGTGTGAGTCTCACGGTGTGAACTTCCCAGAGATAGCGTAGGTGGGAAAATATGTATCTCATACACTTTTCCTCCCACTGAATACTTTAAAGTTATAGGAATCTTACTTAGGCTAAAACCGGGCTAATGGTTTTACCTAACTCTATCAATATAACTCTTATATCGATAATCAATTATATTGATTTTATCCTAAGTTTGTTAATATAACTCTTTATATTAAAACTAGGATCTCTAGTTTATTAACCCCTTAATAAACCCGCTGACGCTACTGTAATTTATAAACACTCTGATTAAATTTCACTCCCAAGTCAGTTTCCAGGTAGGGGTGTTCCGTTTCCGTCAACTTTAATACCCCAGCATAGACAGAACTTTCCTTAGACAGAGTTACTCTTTTAATCATAGTTTATAAATTACTTGGTTCCTAATTCTAATCTAATTAGAACTAGATAACCTATGGTCTATTATTTCCAAGTTCTAAACATTTTAAAACTAATAATTAACCTTAGGTGGCATGCATACTATGTTATAGTGCTTGATCATTCATCACATGAATAATAAGACATTCATAGCATAATCATCTCATGATATATAATGCATGTTAATGCTGTCCATAAATTAATATAACAACTTTATATTAATTAATCATGCAAACTATATAATATAACTCCTTATATTATAAATGATGCATGAAAATGCTTAACCTAAGGTGGGATTTCTAAAATAAAAGCATACATTATGCATGGCAATAATTACACAACAATTGCATAATTTAAATAGCAAAATTAGACTAATTTTGGCACCCTAAATTTAATTTTAATTAATATAATCTAATTATATTAATTAAAATTAATTAATTAAAAATATAAATTAAATTTTAAATATTTTTATATTTTATATATATAATAAAAAATCTGTTTCTACCCGTTGCTGCTTTGCGCGAAACGTCTCTGGCGTTGCAATGCTGATAGCAGCGTTACAATGCTGGTTCTTGTCTTCTTCTGCCAGTTGAAACGCGCCTCTCGTCAAGCGTTGCAATGTTGTCGTCTCCTGCGCGCTCATTCTGCAAGCGCAGCGTCGCAACGCCAATGAGCAGCGTTGCAACGCTGCACACAGACATCAAACAGTCTCTACTGTTTTTGCTCATTTTTACTCCGTTCCTCTCAACAACCACCTTGCCTCGATCGACACGGACTTACAGACTCGATTTACAATCAAAATTGCCCTAAACATCGGGTCCATACATTGAACGATTCAATGAAAATTGTAAATCTAAGTGCCAAAATCAAAAACATCTAATTTGCAAACCATTTATACATCTCATGCAAAACAGTAAATCCCACCTCGTTCTTGAAAAATCCAGAACGTAAATAAAGAACGCAATTGGGCTCTGATACCAATTGAAAGGAATCGAGTCCCTAGCGGAAGCGATTGTGAATCGAGCGCTCTTGATTTAGTTACAACGATTTTATTCAAGAACAAAAACATCTAGATTAAGCATATAATATTAGATGGACAACAAGAAATATTACCTTTGAAGAACTTTTCTTCAAGTGCTCCTCCTCTCTCACGATCAGGATCTCAGCAACACGAACCACGTACGGACTAAGACACGACCACTGGATCTTCTCTGTTGTTCTCTAGGTGAGGGAGGAATGTGGGTTCCCCTTAGGTAAGATGAGATTTTGTGAGAGAGAAAGATTGTGTTTGGAAGCTTTCCAACAACACAACAAAGCCTTAGGTTAACTTCTTCTAGTTGCATCTCATGCAACTATATATATAAGGAGATAGAGATGGAAAATACCATCCTATCCCTCTTTCATTCTCTCTTTGGTATATAGTTAATATGTGAATCCAATTCACATTAAAACTATATATTATATCAATTATATCACATATAATTGATATGACATCTCATATATGAAATTGAACACTTCAATTTCATTCCTAATTTTATACCCTAAATATTACCATGTTGAGCCAACGGAGGGACCTAATGGACCTACAGTTCATGAGCTCCAATGATATGAGATTAACTGACCAAACTCTTTGATCCAGTTAATCAATATTCATTAACTACAAGTCACTCCGCTATAGACTTGTAGCTGCACTCTCCTAACTGTAGAGAATATTGTATCCACTGATATAGTCATTACCCATGAGTCGACCCTTCACAGGTTGTTCGTAATTACAGCTGGGTCAAATTACCGTTTAACCCTGTGATTACCTCTTTGTTCCTTAAGCTCCAGTGATCCTCTAATGAACAACAAGTTTAAGGTCCTACCTTAGACTCATACCCTCATAGAGGGCGGGACCCCGTTGTTCAAGACATGGAGTCAGTTCTTAAGGGAACAACCTATCTAATTCCTTAGTGTAGGAATGAGTGAATTCCATCTTGCACAGTTAAGTTCCTAGCTACCTACGAGGTTCTGTCCCTGAGAAGGTAGGCTTATTAAGTCGGCTACAGGCTATTCTCACCCATACTATTCTAAGGACAAACCCCTATAAGGAGGAGTTCTTAACTTGCTTAGGATTCAGGTCGAGTCACTAATGACCATCTATAAATAACTAGTCTTATCCTGTTAACGGTGTTACACTGGTTAGACTAATAATTTACGGTCCAGTCTTGTATGAACTATTAATACAGGATGCCCCAACTCGCATGTCAAATACATGAATGAGTTGGATTACCTCATTTGTACTAATTACAAAGTGGGCCGCATCCATGGTGTTTCCAGAATGAGGTTTCCAACCTTATTCTTATACCATAGACCATTTAGGTTATATTCTTGAACACAATCCAAATAGTGTCCACTACATTGATGTTCAAGATATAAGTTATAACCTTGGAGCTTAGTTTATTGGATTTATAAAGCAAGACTGTAATTCTATCAAAACAAATAACCCTTTATTTAATTGATCAAAATTACACAAGTTTAGGGCATAAATCCCAACAATGCAATGAACCATTGAGATGAATTTATAAACAAGAAGTAATTTTGTGACGACCACAACCACAGGTACTAGTTATTTATTTTATTTATCATGCTCCCAATCTTTGTGTTTAGTCGGATTTGTGGATTTTCATCAGGCTCGGTGAGAGTGAGTCCTTAATTTTATTTAATTTAGTGAAGTATTTCTCCTGGAGATGAAATTAAGTATAAAAATTAGAAGAAGAGGACGTGTCAATGGCACTTTAGTAATTATTGCCGAATGAGGGTTATAGTGGACATTTGAATCTTAACCTAATTCATAGTATTTAACATCCTTAAGTCCCAACCAAAGGAAGGAGAAATCAAACCCTAACCTCTATTGTTGTAACCCTAAACCTAACCATTCTCTTCTTCTCCTCTAAACCCTAGATCCAACATATTATTGCTGCCGTTGCCGTCCAGCCGCCGTCGAGGAGCTCCAGCCGCCGTCGAGGAGCTCCACCGCCGTCGAGGAGCTTCAGCCGCCGTCGAGGAGCTCCAGCCGCCTCGTCTGCCACCCACGCACGAAGGGACGCCGGCAAGTTCTCGAGCTGAAGCTTCTCCAGCCACGAGCGTCTGCAACACCGAGAGCTTCACGCAAGCCCCGCCGCAGCCACCTTCATCCACCGGTTCGCACGAAAGACCTCACGCCGGCCAGACCACGAGCAGGTCCTCCTCCAGCCGCGAACACCTGCAACGCCAGCCATCCGCGAGTCGTGCGCCGCGCCGCCTGCGAGTTGAAAACTTCAGCCGTGCCGCCGAGGGAAACGTCCGATCACGAACAGCAGCCACGCGCCGTTCCTTGAAGCCGCTGTCCTCTGCCGCCGTCGGACCCTGCGACGCCGATCGACACCACTTTACAGCCGCTGAAGTTATAACCCGGTGAGCGATCTTGTTAAGTATGGATTTTGAGTGAGAACTATTCGTGACCTATTGATTATTTAAGCGTATAATTGAGAGCTTGAGCTACTGTTTCGAACGCTAATTGTAGGGACCAAGTTTGGAGCGGAATTGAGGGTCCAACGTCAAGACGAACTAAGGAATATTAGGTATTCGCATTGAACTCGAGGTAAGCGGGGCATGAAACCGTAAGAACGTAATTTAAGTACCCTTACGATTATGGATTTAGTGAATGCTTGGAGAATGAACTTGGAATTGTGGTGTGAATCAGGTTCCACTAAAGAAGAGTACTCAAGGAGCTCGGGTAGGTTTTGAGAGCTTGAGCTTGACGTTGGACCCTCAATTCCGCTCCAAACTTGGTCCCTACAATTAGCGTTCGAAACAGTAGCTCAAGCTCTCAATTATACGCATTGAACTCGAGGTAAGCGGGGCATGAAACCGTAAGAACGTAATTTAAGTACCCTTACGATTATGGATTTAGTGAATGCTTGGAGAATGAACTTGGAATTGTGGTGTGAATCAGGTTCCACTAAAGAAGAGTACTCAAGGAGCTCGGGTAGGTTTTGAAGTAGAAATTGGAACTAAGGTAAGGGACCTTGTGCCGAACTTTTTAAATGGGATTAAAGAAAACGAATTTCATTATTTTATGAGAAATTAGTTCGTTATTTTACTTAAAAAGATTTAATGATTTTACACGAGAATATTTCAAGATTTTATGTGAGAATACTTTAATATTCTAGGTAAAGATATCTCAATATTTTATGTGAGTATAATCTAGTATTTTATGTGAGAATATCTTTGTATTTTATGTAAGAATATTCCAGTATTTCATGTGAGGATATTACAGTATTTTCTATGAGAATATTGCATGATTATATACGTGAGTGTTATATCCTATCTGATGTGAAAAGTCATGACTTACATATCCATGATAATGTTTTGTGACATGTGCACTATAGTCATGTTGAATGATGGGACCTCATGCATGTTATGTATGCCATAAAAATGATTTGATGAAAAATGTGGAAATTGGTCTCCTGAGTGCATTGTGTGCATGGTCAAACATGCATTAGAGACCCTATGGGTCAAATTACAGGGGTCTGTTAGGGACTCAATCTATACAGGGGTCTGTGAGGGACTCAAATCATGCAGGGGTCTGTGAGGGACTCAAATAACTACAGGGGTCTGTGAGGGACTCAAAATGAAATGACTCAGGATGACCAATTGACCACTTAAGGAAAAGAAAGTAACGGACTATAGTCATGATGATATGAGAAAGTTTTAGGTCCCGCATATGTACAATTCGAACAGGTTTAAAAGTCATGATTGTATGTGTTTGCATATCCCAAACCTCGGTAGCGAGGTCACTTACTGGGTATTGTTTTGCAATACTCACCCTTTCTTTTTAAAAATATTTTTCAGGTAAGGCCAAGGACGTGCAGGGCGAGTGACGGAGGCGCGTTGTCAGAACCATGGGAATAGACATGTCTTCCGCATATTTTCTTTTATAACTGATGTTGTCGTTCATGTTCTCGAAGTTTAAATTTACTTTCCAGATTTTAAATAGGCCACGTTTGAACTGCTTCTTTTGCGCGTTTTGAATGTTTTAATGGGATCCCTAAAGACAATTTGTTTTCAGTGGAGATTTAAAGATCGTTTTATGTCTTTTGGCCTAAGAATGCATGCATGTGTAGTAATGTCCCTAAGAGTTTTAGTTATAGAAAAGTAGGGGCGTTACAGTTGGTATCAGAGCCCTAGGTTTAAGGGTTTCAGAGACTTGCTACGTGGTAAGCACTGAGTAGTTCCCATGGTTGAGCAACACATTCCATCCACGCGCTGTGCACGTTACGTAATTTATAAATTAAGCAAATGATTATGATGTAAATCTGTATTGTGATGTAAATGAATTTAAACCTTAAGGGTGATCCTATCTTACAATTAGAAAGTGATGAAAGCTAAGCTAGAAATTCTCTGCATTGTAGTACTGACAAAAAATGCCACCTAGAGGTCGAGGGAGAGGTAGAGGACGTGGTAGGGATCGGAGGGCAAGAGAAAACGTTGACAACCAACCAGAATTACCACTGGGACAGGAAGAGATTCCTCCACCCGCGTGCGGACCTCCCAGGACCAACCGGATCGCCGGGAGAATGCACTGCGCAGTCGCTCCGATGGCGGATCAAGGAAACCCTAATGTCATGACTATGATGGTAGATGCCATGCAGACTCTGGTGCGAGCTACAGTAGCCACTCAGCTGGCCCAAGCAAGTCAGGGACGGAATGATGCAACTCTGGAGTCTCGATATCTGAAGGATTTCAGGAAGTATGACCCCAGATCTTTTGATGGATCTTCTAGTGACCCCACGGTGGCTGAATTATGGTTGTCCTCCATTGAGACCATTTTCGATCGATGAATCATCCCGAGGACCGAGAGGTGTCTGTGCTACCTTCATGTTGAGAGACGACGCTATTTATGGTGGGAGTCCGCCGAGGAACCTTAGTCGCCAATGAGAAACGACACGGAATCTATTTAAGGAAGCATTCGGCGGAAATTCTACCTGCCTGCGGCTCGTTATAGGAAGCAAAGTGAATTTTATATTGAGCTTGCAAGCGTAAGGGCAAAGTGGAGGTATATGAGAGAGAATTCACCCGTTTGTCACGCTTTGCCCTCGAGCTAGTAGACACGGAGGCGAAGAAAACAGAGCGTTTCGTTATGGGGCTAGATGAAAATGTTCGAGGCTTCATACAGGCACTAGCACCTCCTGATTATGCCTCCGCAGTGAGAGTGGCGGAATTGATTTTGGTGCAGCGCAGCATCGCATGCAGCAGAGTAGTGGTTAACCCGGGGCAGCCCATAGCAAATCATAAGAGGAAATGGGACCAGCCAAATTCAAGCTCGCAGCGTCCCCAGCGTACACCGCATAGACCAGGAAACTTTCGTGCAGGTTCAGGTCAGAAACCACAGGGCAACAGGACAGGAACTAACAGTGGAGATAAGCCACAATGCAAAGACTGTGGTAAGCATCATTGGGGTAAGTGTTTGGCCCGGTCCGGAGTGTGCTTCAGATGTGGGAAAGAGGGGCACAGAGCTAATAGCTGTCCGAGTCAAGCGATGCTAGCCAACCTCAGTTATCAATAGTGGAAATTTGCTTTGCAAGCCCAGTAATTCACCAAGGAAGAGCTTATGCAAGCACAAGTAAAAGCATCTATGGCACAGACTCCGTGGTTACAGGTACACTCCCATTACTTGGGCACCTTGCCTTTGTATTATTTGATTCTGGTTCTACACACTCTTTTATTTCTGCATCCTTCGTGAGTCAAGCTGAGTTAGAATAGAAGAAACGATTCTGATGCTTTGTCTGTCTCCACTCCTGCGGGGGTAAACTTGTTAGCCACTATGAAAGTCAAGGATGGTAGTGTGACTATCGCAGATCATGAGTTAGAAGTAAACCTAGTAGTCCTAGACATGATTGACTTTGATGTGATATTGGGTATGGACTTGTTAGCGCAGAACCATGCTTGGATTGATTGTTTCAGGAAGGAGGTAGTGTTCACTGCCCCTAGCCAACCTGGTTACAGGTTCAGAGGCACCCTAGTGGGAAGTAGGCCTAAGGTGATTACTGCCCTTAAGGCCAGGAAGTTATTACATCGGGGAGCTTGGGGCGTCTTAGCTTGCGTACTAGATGCAAGGTGTACGGAGATCTTAGTGTCATCGGTACCAGTGGTAAATGAATTTCCAGACGTCTTCCCCGAGGACCTCCCCGGAGTACCTCCGGTTAGGGAGGTGGATTTTAACATCGGATTGGAGTTAGGGACGACTCCGATATCCAAGGCACCGTACAGAATGGCACCGGCAGAGTTAAAAGAAGCTCAAGCTACGATTCATGAGGACTTATTAGATAAGGGATTTATACGCCCTAGCGTTTCGCCTTGGGGAGCCCCTGTGTTGTTTGTGAAAAAGAAAGACGGGTCCATGCGCCTATGTATAGATTACAGGGAGTTGAATAAGGTTACGATCAAGAATAAATACCCTCTTCCTAGAATAGATGATTTGTTCGATCAGTTGCAGGGAGCAACAGTGTTCTCCAAGATTGATCTGAGATCAGGCTACCATCAGTTGAGAATCAGTGAAGAGGATATTCCTAAGACAGCATTCAGATCACGTTATGGGCATTACGAGTTCACAGTGATGCCGTTTGGTTTGACCAACGCCCCTGCCGCTTTCATGGACTTGATGAACCGTTTATTCAAAGAGTTTCTAGATACGTTCGTGATCGTGTTTATTGACGACATCCTGATATACTCCAGATGTGATGAAGATCATGAAAGGCACCTGAGAAAAGTTTTACTCACGCTGAGAGAGAATAAGTTGTATGCAAAATTTTCCAAGTGCGCGACTCGCTCGCACAGGTATCCTTCTTAGGGCATGTGGTGTCCGGCCGAGAGTCTCTGTTGACCCAAATAAAGTGGAGGCCGTCACCACGGTGGCCTCGCGACCACCGTTATGCAGGCACGTAGTTTTCTGGGTCTTGCAGGTTACTATAGACGTTTCGTGCAGGACTTCGCCAAGATAGCCATGCCCATGACCCAGCTGACGCGCAAAGGTAACCCATTTGTGTGGGATGATAATTGTGAGGCGAGTTTCCAGGAACTCAAGTGTAGGTTGGTGTCAGCTCCGATTCTTACAGTCCCCGAGGGAACAGGGAGCTTTGTGGTTTACAGTGATGCTTCTAAGAAAGGTTTGGGATGTGTGCTAATGCAGCACGGTAAAGTAATAGCCTATGCATCCCGACAATTAAAGACGCACGAGAGGAATTATCCAACCCATGACTTGGAGCTAGCGGCAGTGGTCTTTGCACTAAAGATCTGGAGACATTACCTGTATGGCGAGAAGATTCAGATTTTTACAGATCACAAAAGTTTGAAGTACTTGTTCACCCAGAAGGAATTGAACATGAGGCAACGCAGATGGTTGGAATTAGTGAAGGCCTACGACATAGATATTCAATACCACCCCGGTAAGGCTAATGTCGTGGCCGATGCCCTCAGTAGAAAGCCAGTTCATACTTCAGCACGAGTTACTGACAGAGCAGAGTTACAGGCAGAGTTTGCACGAGCTGAAATTGCAGTACTAGTAGGGAAGACCACGACACAGTTAGCTCAATTAACTGTACAACCGACCTTGAGACAACGCATCGTTGAGTCTCAACAGGTGGACCCTCAGTTAGTAGAGAAACTTTCGGCAGTATCTACAGGTGAGTTGGCAGAGTTTTCACGATCCACAGATGGAGGATTACTATTTCAGGGACGATTATGTGTGCCAGACGACGACAAACTGAAAACTGAAATCTTGAACGAAGCCCATAACTCGCCATTCTCTATGCACCCTGGTAGCACCAAGATGTATCGAGATCTGAAACAGGCATTCTGGTGGTGTAACATGAAGCGCGACGTGGCAGAGTTTGTCAGCAAGTGTTTGACTTGTCAGCAGGTGAAGACACCTAGACAGAGACCCGCAGGATTACTGCAACCCTTACATGTGCCTCAGTGGAAATGGGAGGAAATCTCTATGGATTTCATAATCGGACTGCCTAGAACTTTACGAGGTTACTCAGTGATTTGGGTCATTGTGGACAGATTAACCAAGTCAGCACATTTCATACCAGGGAAACCCACCTATTCTACGGATAAGTGGGCACAACTTTACCTAGAAGAGATAGATAAAAAATGCATGGGATTCCAAATGTAATTATTTCGCATGTGAGGATCACGTTTCACCTCCAACTTTTGGAGGAGCCTACAGAAAGCGTTAGGTTCACAGTTGAACTTTAGTACAGCTTTTCATCCACAGACGGATGGGCAGACAGAACGCTTGAACCAGATCTTAGAAGACATGTTACGAGCTTGCACTTTAGACTTCCCAGGTAGTTGGGACACTCATCTACATTTGATGGAGTTTGCGTACAATAACAGTTATCAGTCGACCATCGGAATGGCTCCTTTTGAAGCCCTTTATGGAAAGCGCTGCAGAACTCCCGTTTTCTGGGAGGAGGTCGGTGAACGCCGACTCTTGGGGTCAGAGTAATACTGGATCACTAATAGTGCGTCATGTAAGATTAGGGGCACGAATGCAGACCGCCCAAAGCAGACAAAAGAGTTATGCCGATTCGAGACGAAGGGACCTAGAATTCGAAGTTGGGGACCACGTATTCCTTAAGGTGGCCCCAATGAAAGGGATCCTAAGGTTTGGTCGGAAAGGGAAGTTGAGTCCGCGCTTTATAGGACCATTTGAGATTTTAGAGAGGGTTGGTGTAGTGGCCTACAGGCTAGCATTGCCGCCTTCCTTAGCAGCAGTTCATAACGTATTCCATGTCTCCATGTTGAGAAAATACGTCCCAGACCCGACTCACGTCGTAGACTTTGAACCGTTACAGCTAGCAGAAGATTTGAGTTATGGTGAACAACCTGTACAGATTATTGCAAAGGATCGGAAGACCCTCCGTAACCGTGAGATCAACTTAGTTAAAGTGCTATGGCAAAATCACCGCACGGAAGAAGCTACCTGGGAGCAAGAAGAAGAAGTGCGAGCTAAATATCCAGAACTATTTCAAGAATAGCTTTCGAGGACGAAAGTTCTTAAGGAGGGAAGATTGTGACGACCACAACCACAGGTACTAGTTATTTATTTTATTTATCATGCTCCCAATCTTTGTGTTTAGTCGGATTTGTGGATTTTCATCAGGCTCGGTGAGAGTGAGTCCTTAATTTTATTTAATTTAAGTGAAGTATTTCTCCTGGAGATGAAATTAAGTATAAAAATTAGAAGAAGAGGACGTGTCAATGGCACTTTAGTAATTATTGCCGAATGAGGGTTATAGTGGACATTTGAATCTTAACCTAATTCATAGTATTTAACATCCTTAAGTCCCAACCAAAGGAAGGAGAAATCAAACCCTAACCTCTATTGTTGTAACCCTAAACCTAACCATTCTCTTCTTCTCCTCTAAACCCTAGATCCAACATATTATTGCTGCCGTTGCCGTCCAGCCGCCGTCGAGGAGCTTCAGCGCCGTCGAGGAGCTCGGCCCGCCTAAATCGCCACCCACGCACGAAGGGGCGCGGCAAGTTCTCGAGTGAAAGCTTCTCCGCCACCACGGCGTCGCAACACCGAGAGCTTCACGCAAGCCCCGCCGCAGCCGCTTTCATCCACCGGTTCGCACGAAAGACCTCACGCCGGCCAGACCACGAGCAGGTCCTCCTCCAGCCGCGAACACCTGCAACGCCAGCCATCCGCGAGTCGTGCGCCGCGCCGCCTGCGAGTTGAAAACTTCAGCCGTGCCGCCGAGGGAAACGTCCGATCACGAACAGCAGCCACGCGCCGTTCCTTGAAGCCGCTGTCCTCTGCCGCCGTCGGACCCTGCGACGCCGATCGACACCACTTTACAGCCGCTGAAGTTATAACCCGGTGAGCGATCTTGTTAAGTATGGATTTTGAGTGAGAACTATTCGTGACCTATTGATTATTTAAGCGTATAATTGAGAGCTTGAGCTACTGTTTCGAACGCTAATTGTAGGGACCAAGTTTGGAGCGGAATTGAGGGTCCAACGTCAAGACGAACTAAGGAATATTAGGTATTCGCATTGAACTCGAGGTAAGCGGGGCATGAAACCGTAAGAACGTAATTTAAGTACCCTTACGATTATGGATTTAGTGAATGCTTGGAGAATGAACTTGGAATTGTGGTGTGAATCAGGTTCCACTAAAGAAGAGTACTCAAGGAGCTCGGGTTAGGTTTTGAAGTAGAAATCGGAACTAAGGTAAGGGACCTTGTGCCGAACTTTTTAAATGGGATTAAAGAAAACGAATTTCATTATTTTATGAGAAATTAGTTCGTTATTTTACTTAAAAAGATTTAATGATTTTACACGAGAATATTTCAAGATTTTATGTGAGAATACTTTAATATTCTAGGTAAAGATATCTCAATATTTTATGTGAGTATAATCTAGTATTTTATGTGAGAATATCTTTGTATTTTATGTAAGAATATTCCAGTATTTCATGTGAGGATATTACAGTATTTTCTATGAGAATATTGCATGATTATATACGTGAGTGTTATATCCTATCTGATGTGAAAAGTCATGACTTACATATCCATGATAATGTTTTGTGACATGTGCACTATAGTCATGTTGAATGATGGGACCTCATGCATGTTATGTATGCCATAAAAATGATTTGATGAAAAATGTAGAAATTGGTCTCCTGAGTGCATTGTGTGCATGGTCAAACATGCATTAGAGACCCTATGGGTCAAATTACAAGGGTCTGTGAGGGACTCAATCTATACAGGGGTCTGTGAGGGACTCAAACCATGCAGAGTGCATGAGGGACTCAAATAACTACTGTGGGTCCGTGAGGGACTCAAAATGAAATGACTCAGGATGACCAATTGACCACTTAAGGAAAAGAAAGTAACGGACTATAGTCATGATGATATGAGAAAGTTTTAGGTCCCGCATATGTACAATTCGAACAGGTTTAAAAGTCATGATTGTATGTGTTTGCATATCCCAAACCTCGGTAGCGAGGTCACTTACTGGGTATTGTTTTGCAATACTCACCCTTTCTTTTTAAAAATGTTTTTCAGGTAAGGCCAAGGACGTGCAGGGCGAGTGACGGAGGCGCGTTGTCAGAACCATGGGAATAGACATGTCTTCCGCATATTTTCTTTTATAACTGATGTTGTCGTTCATGTTCTCGAAGTTTAAATTTACTTTCCAGATTTTAAATAGGCCACGTTTGAACTGCTTCTTTTGCGCGTTTTGAATGTTTTAATGGGATCCCTAAAGACAATTTGTTTTCAGTGGAGATTTAAAGATCGTTTTATGTCTTTTGGCCTAAGAATGCATGCATGTGTAGTAATGTCCCTAAGAGTTTTAGTTATAGAAAAGTAGGGGCGTTACAAATTTACTCAAGAAAATCTCTCGATTCTTAGTGAGCCTCACTAATGCAATAAACTCCATAGTCTCCATATGAACCTACGACATGCATGACATTAAGCAACTTCTTTATGTGTTTTCCTAAGATTTATAGGTCATTCTCATGCCAGATTTCTTAGGATTTTGACAACTATGTTCTAATTCAAGTTTTATCTGTCGAGTCCACTTAAACCAACAAATTAAGAGTTAAGAACGAATTGCCAAAAATAAGAACAAAACATGCTTCAATACATAGCAAGAAAGTCTTAACAAGTAAATCAAATCCTAACTACAACATTTATCTACTCTAAATCACACGAAAATCAAGCTAAACATATAGAAAACGTCTTGGAACGTTATTACAATATGAAAGAAAAGGAAATTAAACTTATGTGTCGATGTCGGTCTTTCGTCTCCGAGCTCCCGTCTTCGATCTCGAACCTCCACGGATGCTTTGGTTCTCAAAAACACTCTTTTCTCTCTTCTTACAAAGTGTGTTTCGAAAATAAGGTGGATTGTCTATCAATTTCGGCTCCCTTGCAAAGAAAACAACATGTTATATTTATAAGGCTTTTCGGTACGGCGTTGCAGCGTTGGTCATGGCGTTGCAACGCTGTGCTTACTGTCAGCCAACCCACTACAACCATTTTTGTCATATCTTTTCGCTCGAGTGTCCAAATGGCCTCCGGTTTGATGCGTTGGAATCGTGATTCGATGTAGAATCTCTCAGTATATTTCTTATACTCAAAATACATCTAGAATTTTCTTGGGTCTTCAATTAAGCATACACATGTTCCAAATTACACCAAAATAGTCTCAAAACACTCAATTCTTTCTTCTCAAGCTCAATTTCCTGAAAATAACCATAAAATGCCATGAAAACCCATGTTTTAAGTATAAAAAGTAGCTAAAATATAGAAATAAGATAGCATATTTGTATGCTATCAGAGTGTTTGAGAGAGAATTGAGAGAGAATGAGGGAAGAGTGAGAAGCTCTCTTTGGATGAAAATCCAAAAAATGGCAACAGCTTCACCAAATGCTTCTTGCAAAGCCTTTAAATACTATTGTGTGATGTGAAGGGATCGAATATGCATCGGAAGCGATTGTGAATCGCGTATTCTTTATTTTCTTACACAGATTACATTCATGAACAATATATCTCAAAGTAAGCTTGTTCATAACAACATTACTTCTAAATGTAGGAAACTATCTGGAAGAGTTTCCAGAATGAAGCTGACCTGTTAAAGTGTACCATCATATCCAAGACATGATCCCGAATAGATGAACACTCTTGCATCCTCAAGTTGAATATATACTTGAGGGCATTGTGTCGGGCCTATGTAGACTGTTGTCCAAACATACCCTGCACTAAATCCATGATTTCCTTAGCAGTCATCATGCCCTCGTGCTTCTTGGCTAATATGTCAGACATACTTGTCAGCATATAGACCTTGGCCTTATACATTGCCTTGATCCATCGATCATATGCATCACGAGCATTTCGTGTAGCATTCGAGCTTGGCACCTGAGGACACTCCTCGGTCAGCACAAACTTCAGATCATCCCAAAATAGTGTTAAGTTTGTTTTTCCAAGTCATCATGTTCTCTCTGGTTAATTTTTCTACACCCAGTAGGGAAATTATAGAGCTAGACATTTTGCTGAAATTTACAAAAAAAACATGTATAAGCTTCTTGCTATAATTGTCTAATCTAATCATGTTTTAGCTAATTATCAAATGATTCCTAAGTCATTAATAATTTGCAATGATACTCCAAAGGTTTAGAATGTATGTCACCGAAGGGTAATAAAAAAACACTCCTCCTCTGGATAAAGACATTCTTGACCAAAACCTAATGCCAGAATAACTCTTATTCCTATAGGCTTTAACTACCATTATTCGGTTAAGATATATACACTTCTTATGTACCTTGTGAGTGTAACCCTCTGTCTTTAGAACCCAGAGTCCCCATCCAACAAAATCCACCGAAGGGAGGACAAGGTTGAAAAACAGACAAAGGAAATCTTTATCCCTTTCGGGTGTCCACTGTGTTCGATGCCCTATGATCAAACCCTCCGAAGGGATTGTCTGGTCTAGGCCAAACTAGCAGGCTGACCATAGTGATCTTACAGTGTGAACCGACAGAAGACACCATAGGTTTTGTTATCAATAAACCTTTTTCCACTCACTATAAGTACCCTCTCCATTCACGTTGATATTGACTCATACAAACACCATCCGAAAGGGGACGCTCCCGTTTGCGCCATGAGGCCAAGTATGAGTCTCACGGTGTGAACTTCCCGGAGAAACGTAGGTGGAAAAATATGTATCATATACACCTTTCCTCCCACTGGTTACTTTAACTCTATAGGAAATTTACTTAGGCTAAACCAGACTAATGATTTTACCTAAACTTATCAATATAACTCTTTATATTAAGCCTAGGATTTCTAGTTTATTAACCCCTTAATAAACTCGCTAACGCCACTATAATTTATAAACCCTCTGATCAAAATTCACTCCCAGGCCAGTTCCCAAGTAGGGGTGTTCCGTTTTCGTCAGCTTAAATACCCCAGCCTAGACAGAACCTTCCTTAGACAGAGTTCCTCTTTTAATAATTGTTTATAAATTACATGGTTCCTAATTCTAATCTAATTAGAACTAGATAACCTAAGGTCTATTAATTCCAAGTTCTAAACATTTTAAAACTAATAATTAACCTTAGGTGACATGCATACTATGTTATATTTGCTTGATCATCCATCACATGAATAATGAACATACATAACATATTCATCTCATGAATTATAATGCATGTCAATGCTGCCCATAATTTAATATAACACCTTATATCAATTATACATGCAAACTATATTATATAACACTTTATATTATAAATGATGCATGGAAATGCTTAACCTAAGGTGGGATATCTAAAATAAAAGCATACATTATGCATGACAATAATTATACAACAATTGCATAATTTAAATAGCAAAATTAGACCATTTTTGGCACCCTAAAATTAATTTTAATTAATATAATCTAATTCTATTAATAAAAATTAAAAAAATAAATAAAATTAAATATAAAATATTTTTATATTTAATATATTTATAAATAATACGTTTTTTGGCCGGTTGTTAAAATCCTGAAACGCCTTTGGCGTTACAGTAACTGCGCGCTTTGTCTCACATTTCACGTCCGCTGAAGCGTTACAAAGAAAGCGTTGCAACGCTAATGATCGCATTGTAACGCTGGCTCTTTCATGCCGCGCGCCTCAACAAATTTAGCAGTGCGACGCTTGTGCAAGCGTTGCAATGCCAAGGCCTCATCATCCAAGCGTTGTGACGCTGGGAGGCGCGTTGCAACGCTGCACACAGTACAACAAGCAATCTCCACTGTTTTTGCTCATTTTTGCTCCATTCTTCTTGGCAACCACTTTGCCTCGATTGACACAGACTTATAGACTCGATTTACATAATAAAATACCCAAAACAATAGGTCCTTACATTGAACAATTCAACGAAATTATGTAAATCTATGTGCCAAAAATGAAACCATCTAATTTTGCAAACCGTTCATTCATCACATGAAAACAGTAAATCCCACCTTTGTTCTTGATAAATCCAGAAAAAAATCAACAACACAATTGGTCTCTGATACCAATTGAAGGGATCGAATCCTGCAGCGGAAGCGATTGTGAATCGCGTGTTCTTCATTTTTTTACACATATTACATTCATGAACAATATATCTAAGATTAAGCATGCTATATAACATAGGACAACAAGAAATTTACCTTTGAAGATTACTTTCTTCACGAATCCCTCCTCAATAAAGCACGATCTCAGCAACAACTCGAACCTTGTGAAGTTCCACCACCAGATCTTCTCCGCTGTTCTCTAGATGAGGGAGGAAGCTGAGTTCCTTTAGGATGAGGTGAGGTGATTTTATGAAATTGTGTTTGGAACTCTTTCCAACACAATTTGAGAGAATTCTAGGGTTTTGTCAAAAAGCCTTAACCTCAAAGTTGCATCTCATGCAACTATTTTTAGGGAAATATGATGGAGATTACAATCCTATCCCTCCTTCATTCTCTCATTAGTATATAGTTAATGTGTGAATATTATTCACATTAAAACCATATATTATATCAATTATATCACATATAATTGATATAACACTTCATATATGAAATTGAACACTTCAATTTCATTCCTAACTTTATACCCTCAATATTACCATGTTGAGCCAACAGAGGGACCTAATGGACCAATAGTTCATGAGCTCCAATGATGTGAGATTAACTCTGTGATTACCTCTTTGTTTCTTAAGCACCACTGATCCTCTAATGAAAAAAAAAGTCTATGGTCCTACTATAGACTCATACCCTTTTAAGTCAGTTTAGAGGGTGGGGCCCCGTTGTTCAAGACCTGGACTCAGTTCTTAAGGGAACAACCTATCTAATTCCTTAGTGTAGGAATCAGTGAATTCCAACTTGCATAGTTAAGTCCCCAGCTACCTACGAGGTTCTGTCCTTGAGAAGGTAGGCTTATTGAACTTCGGTAGGGAGAAGAAGGGGGGTAGTGGGAACGTGTCTGGATGACACGTTCCCTTATTTTATTATTAAAATAATAATAATAATTAAATTAAATTAAATTATTAATTTAAATCATTTTTAAATAATACAAATTAAATATCATATATTTAATTTGGATTAAATCTCATTTAATCATATTACCCCTTTAACCTATAGTTTTAATGTACCTTAAGTACCAGTGCTCATCTAATGAACAATTTGTTTGTGGTCCTACCAACAAACAGAGTCTCTCTCACGCCAATGAGGTCGGACCCTTTGTTCAAGTCCTGGAGACACCACTTAAGAGAACATTCCTCTACTTACCCTAGTAGGCAGGAAGGAGTGAATTCCATCTTGCTAAGTTATGTTTCCAGCCGCTCACTCGGTCTTGTCCCCTAGAAGATAGGCATATTGAGTCGACGAATCTGGCTACTCTCACCCATACTAATCAAAGGACAATCCCTCGCAAACCGGAGTTGGTAACCTTCTCAGGATTGAGATCAAGTTGCCTAGGTCATCTTAGTGAAATAGAAACCTAACTAGTCAACGGAGTTATAGCTAGAGGTTGCTATTTCGTAGTCCTGTCTTATTTAATCTCATTACATATGATATCCCCACTCACATGTCATCTACACGAACACGTTAGGATCACAGTATTTGCATCAAATACAAAGTGGGCCACATCCATTGTTTTACCAGGGTAAGGTACCCAAACCTTATCCCTTAACTATAGACCCTTTAGGTTGTATCTCGAACCGAGATCCTTTATCTATACACTACATTCAGTTAAAGATTCATATGACAGCCTTGGATGTTTAGTTTATTGGATTTAGGGTTTAATTAAAGGCAAACTCGTAGATAATGAACAATAACTCTTTATTGAAATAATAACACTTAATTACATTAATTAGAACATAATTACAAACTACGAGTTTTAGGGCACAAATACAAACAGTCCCACCTACTCTCCTTCTACCAAAAGGAGAACAACCGAGAAGCCCTTTCGGAGGTGTCCGGGTTACTCGTCGTTCGAGGAGATCAAATTCGTTGAGATCGTGAACACGAAGAGTTCTTGACTGGAGAAGGAAAACGTGAAAAAGAGTTCTTCAACAGGTAAGTAGCATAATCTCTTATTGTTTTCGTTCTAATTGCATGTTTAACTTGGGATTTATACGATAGATTCAATTTTAAGAAAACAATTTTCACAACGATACCACGACGATGCAATCGTCCTTCCGCTGCACGAGATTTTCATTCCTTCATCTTGGATGAAATCCAAAAAATGAGTAATGTCTCACCAAAAGCCTTCTTGCAAAGGCTTTAAATATTAATGATAGGTGGACTTGGAATCCTCACCTATTTACCATTTTACCACAACCATAGGTTATGCAAATCATGTTTACATAACAACATATAATAAGATATCTCATACCTTATAATACAAATCACATTTGTATAATTGTGGATTTTAAATTCAATCACATTCAATTTAATTTCTCTCAATCCAATTTCTCTTAATTAACCCTAATTAAGCAATAAGGCTAACCACGTGGTCCTGTCCCTGAGAAGATAGGCATATTGGACGAGTAACTGTGACCACCCTCACCTATACTAGTCTAAGAAAAGACCCACGTGGACAAGAGTAGGTCTAATAATTCACGGTCCGGTCTTGTACAATCTCGTTGCCTAGGATGCCCCCACTCACATGTCAACCACATGAACGATCGTTAGTATCTAATACAAAGCGAGCCACATCCACAGCGTATCTAGGATTAGGTGTCCAACCCTATGTGTACAATGTAGACCGTTAGAGTCATTAACTCGAACGTGATCCTCCCTGTGTGTCCACTACACACCATTCAAGTTCTAGTTCTCTCATTAATTCAATGACCTTGGAGCTTAGTTTATTGGGCAAAGTTTGTAAATATGTGAGACACAAAGTGATTAAAAAATAACTCTTATTTATTTCAAGCATGAATATTACAAACAAGTAAGAGATTAGGACATACATCCCAACAAACTCCCACTTGGACTTAGTTAGTGGAGTAAATAATACATTTCTCAAATGTACAGTAAATTACAATAAACTAGGGCATTGAATACCCTTTACAATACTCCCACTTGTCCTAGTCAGGAAGCACTCGAGGACCTAGACTCTCTAGGTGACCCTCAACACCTTAGTCGTGAGGGCGTTTGTAAATGGATCAACAACATTGTGCTCCGACGCAATCTGCGTGACTGCACAATCTCCCGTATCAGGTGATACTTCCACTCAATGTGCTTGCCCCTCTTATGACTCTGAGGCTCTCTCAAGTCGGCTACAACACCAGTGTTGTCACAAAACAGCGTGAACGACAAGTTCATATTTGGACAACTTCCAAATCGATCATGAAATTCCTAAGCCACACACCTTCCTTTGCAGCTTCACAAGCCGCAACATACTCGACTTCCATCGTGGAATCAGCGATGCATCCCTGCTTGATGCTTCGCCATACTACAACTCCTCCATTTAGAATGAAGGTTGACCCCGAAGTGGATTTCCTAGAATCCTTATCGGTCTGAAAGTCAGAGTCTGTGTATCCCGTAAGGATCAAATCCCCACTCCCATACACAAGGTTGAAGTTCCTCGTTCTCCTATGATACTTGAAAATTGGCTTTACGGCTGTCCAATGATCTAATCCTGGATTGGATTGATATCTACTGACAATCCCAACTGCATACCAGATGTTGGGCCTAGTACATAGCATGGCATAGATAAGGCTCCCAACAGCTGAAGCACAAGGGATTCGTCTTATATCCTCAACCTCTTGAGGAGTCATAGGACATTGATCCTTAGACAGGTGAACCCCATGCCTGAAAGCCAACAAACCCTTCTTGGAGTTCTGCATCTTATATCTAGACAACGTGTTATCAATATAAGACACCTAAGACATGGCCAGTGTTCTATTCTTTCGGTTTCGGACAATCTGGATACCTATAACATACTGTGCTACTCCCAAATCTTTCATTTGGAATTGCGAAGCCGTCCATTTCTTTACGTAAGTAAGAAATCCTACCTCATTCCCAATGGGCAGGATATCATCCACATACAATATCAGAAATGTGACAGTGTTGTTGCCGATTTTCTTGTAGACTCAAGGCTCGTCAACATTCTAATCAAAGCCATAAGATTTGATTGCCTCATCAAACCTTATATTCCAAGACCTCGAGGCTTGTTTCAGTCCATAAATAGACCTATGAAGTCGGTAAACCTTTTGCTCTTGGCCTTGGGCAATGAACCCTTTGGGCTTGTCCATGTAGATGGTCTCATCAAGTTTGTCATTCAGAAAGGTTGTCTTGACATCCATCTGCCATATCTCATAGTCATAATATGCGGCAATTTCCAGAAGGATCTTTATTGACTTTACCATGGCAACAGGTGAAAAAGTTTCCTCATAGTCAACCCCTTGAACCTGGGTAAAACCCTTTGCCACTAGTCGTGCTTTGAAGGTCTACACCTTCCCATCTACGCCACGTTTACGCTTGTAGATCAATTTGAAACCTATAGGTTTTACCCCATCCGTTTGATCCACAGGCTCCCAGACAGAATTGAAGTACATCGATTCCAGAGCTTTAATCCATTCGTTTTTGTCAACGTCTACCATTTCCTGATCATAGGTCAATGGATCCTTGTAGTCATCATCAAGGGTGATGTCTTAGGTTTCAGCTAAACCTATGTAACGTTTAGGCTATCTCACAACCCTCCCACTACGTCGAGGCATTCTCAACTCTTGAGAACGGACTTTACTAGACGTGTTAGGATCAACAACACTTGTTGACGTACTAGCCCCATCAGCAACTCTTGCTGATATACTCTCCATTTCGTTTAACACAATTTTACTCCTAGATAAATGATCCCTGACGTGGTCTTCCTCAAGGAAATTAGCGTTTGTCGACACAAGCACCTGATAATCTTTAGGATCGAAGAAGAGACCACCCCTAGTCTCTTTTGGGTAACCTACAAATAGGTACTATTTTGAACGAGGTTCCAACTTTTTTTGGTTTGACACCAACACATGGGTCGGGCATCCCAAAATTCGGAAATGGTGTAAACTGCCTTTACATCCATTCTAGAGTTAGAAAGGTGTTTCACAAACACTCTTCGACGGAACGTTGTTCAAAATATAGACCGTAGTCTCCACTGCGTTACCCCAAAAAGAATTAGGGCGACGAGCATATCTCATCATCGATCGAACCATGTTCAACACGGTTCTATTTCTCCTCTCCGATACACCATTCTGCTGTGGCATACCAGGGGCTTAGAGTTGGGACGTAATTCCATGTTCTATCAAATAGTCTTGGAATTAAATGTCTATATACTCTCCACCTCGATCCGATCAAAGTGTTTTAATAGTTTTACCTAACAGGTTCTCAACCTCAGTCTTGTACTCCTTGAACTTTTCAAGAGTTTCAGACTTTCTATGCATTAGGTAAATATACCCATACCTTGAATAGTCATCGATAAAAGATATAAAGTATTCTTAACCACCTCGTGCTTTAACACTCATCGGACCACAAAGGTAAGAATGTATAAGATCAAGGGGCTCTTTGGCTCTATATCCTTTTCCACTAAAAGGACGTTTGGTCATTTTGCCTTCAAGGCATGACTCACATACCAGTAAAGAGTTTTCTTCCAACTCGCTTAGAACTCCACTCTTCACTAGTCTCTCAATCCTATTGAGATTAATGTGGCTTAACCTTAGATGCCAAAGATGGGCATTTTCTTTAGGAGAAACTTTCACTCTTTTAGTTTGCGTTTCTGCTATTTTAAATAATTCAGTATTCAAAACACTTTTGACCGAATTAGGTTTCATAATGTACAGGTTATTCTCAAGTGAAGTAGAAAAAATAAATTTCCATTTCTAGAAATAAACGCTTTATTGCAAGAAAATGAAACAGAAATACAATGTTCTAATAAGCAGGAAATAGAAACTAGGTTTCTAGTAAACCCTGTAACTATATACATATTATCTAATAAAATGTGATTCCTGCCAAAAAACAACTTCACCGTGCCGATTGCTGCAACAGAGACAACCTCCCTGGATGCAACCCGTAGTGTGATCTCACCCTCTCGCAGCTATTGCTAGGAACTAATTCTCTTAAAAGAAGAAAAAACATGGCTAGTGGCTCTCGAATCCAATATCCAGGCAGAGTCATTTCTCTCCACTAAACAGGGTTCTGCAACCAGTAAATCACATTTAACTTCTTTTTTCCCATCGGCAAAAAACTTGAGACAATTACGCTTCCAGTCTCCGTCCCCATTGCAGTGGAAATACTTTCCTTCCTCTGCAACTTCCTGGACCTTTTTTCCCTTTTGGGCGGCAACACAGTCAGCTTTACCCTTCTTCATCTTCTTCTTCTTCCCTTTCGGGTGTGATGGAGATACAGATTTTGTCCCAGAGGTGAAACCCCTGTGAAAGGACCTTAAGGCAACGTTTACCTCACCTTCCGGTGTCCTAATTCTGATAAAGGACTGAAAGTTTTGTAGTATATTGAGAAGAGTTGTAAGAGTGTAGCTAATTTTGTTCTTAACAACATTGCTACGAAACTGAAGGAAACTCTTCGGAAGAGTCTTGAGAATAAAGCTGACCTGGCACAACTCATCGATCTAAGCCCCGTTCATCTCCGCCAGATTAAAGTGTTGTTGGGATTTGTGCCCTAGAACTCGTAGTTTGTAATTATGTTCTAATTAATGTAATAAAGTGTTATTATTTCAATACAGTGTTATTGTTCGTTTTCTACGAGTTTGCCTTTATTTAAACTATAAATCCAATAAACTAAACATCCAAGGCTGTTAAATGAATCTTTAAATGAATGTAATGTACATAAAAAGGATCTCGATTCGAGATACAGCCTAAAGGGTCTATAGTTAGGGGATAAGGTTTGGGTACCTTACCTGGTTAAACTATGGATGTGGCCCACTTTGTATTTGAGATATAAACATTGTGATCTTAACGTGTTCGTGTAGATGACATGTGAGTGGGGATATCCTATGTAATGAGATTACATAAGACCAGGACCACGAAATAGTAATCTCTAATCAGAACTCAGTTGACTAGTTAGGTTTCTATTTCACTAGGATGACCTAGGCAACTTGATCTCAATCCTGAGCAGGTTACGAACTCCTATTTGCGAGGGATTGTCCTTTGACTAGTATGGGTGAGAGTGGCCAGATTCGCCGACTCAATATGCCTACCTTCTTGGGGACAAGACCGAGTGAGCGGCTGGGAACTTAACTTAGCAAGATGGAATTCACTCTTTCCCGCCTACTAGGGTAAGTAGAGGAATGTTCCCTTAAGTGGTGTCTCTGGGACTTGAACAAAGGGCCCGACCCTCTCATTGGCCCGAGAGGGACTCTGTTTGTTGGTAGGACCACAAACAAATTGTTCATTAGAGGAGCACTGGTACATAAGGCACAAGATGTAACCCAGGGGTAAAACGGTAATTTGACCCAGCTGGTGTTGCGAACATTCATGAAGGATTGACTTGCTTTTATTGGTCGATATCCGTGGCACAGAAATATATCTGCAGTGAGAAGAGTGCAGTTGTGGGACTTTAGTGGAGTGTTCCCGCAGTTAACGAATATTGATTGGGAGGTTAATGAGATTAACCGAGCAATCTCGTATCGTTGGAGCTTCTGGTCTGCAGGTCCATTAGGTCTACCTTCTAGCTCGTAAAGGGTTCTTAGATCATTTGAATTTGAAATCTTCAAATTCACTAGGGAATATATTTTATGTATATGGTTACAATATAATATATAGTTTTGGAACTATATATTATAAATTTAATGTGAATATGATTCTTATTAAATTATGTGAGAGAATTAAATATTTGAAAGAGTTCAAATATTAAATTTAAATTTGAATGTGATTCATATTTAAAAACTATAGGTTAAAATTTAATGTGCATTAGATGTACATTAAAACTATAGGTTAGAGGGAAGGATATGATTTAATCTTAATTAAATATAAGATATTTAATTTGATTAATTAAATATGATTTAATTAATATTTAATTTAATTTAATATTAAATTAATGGGAACGTGTCAAAAGGACACGTTCTCCACCTCCCTCCCCATCGATAGGGAGTGGGGAGGTGATCCCTCGTTTTATTCCTCTCGAATGGATGAGAGGAGGTTAATCGATCATTTTGGACAAGCAATTGTAGAATTGCTCTCTCTCTCTGACTCTCACATTTTCATTCCCAAAAGTTCTTCCAACTGTTGGAAACTTCCCACAAAGGAAAGATCTAAGCACTCAGAGGATATAAGGTTTATTCTTTTGGTGGTGTCCTGCTTGGAAATACAGAGGAGTACTTGTGTTGCTACTTTGTGATTTCACTGGGACTAAGGAGTTGTTGTGCTGAGGAAAACTACAAAGGTATTCTTCTTCCCTTTAGTTTAATTGTTAAACTTAATATATGTTTGCATGTGAACAATTAATCCATGTCTAATAGGATTAGAATTCATGCTTGTTCTGTATTTTTGGGTCAATGTACTGGTTTTTGTTTTTAGCAAAACAATCAAGCAAATTAACGATCCCAATCACGTTTCCGCTGCTCAAGGAGATCAGATCTCCATCAAGTGGGTCATCATGTCCAGAATGTGTTCACGAACAGACACCCTTCTTTCATCCACCCGTTGAAGACGTGTTTCAGTGAATCATGTCAGACCTGAAAGGACTATTGTCCAAACATTTCTTGCATGGATTCCATGAACTCCTTAGTTGTGATCATCAACTCATGCTTCTTCGCCAAAACTTCAGACAAGCTGGCAATTATATAGACCTTGGCCTTTTAACTGGCCTTGATCCATCGATCGTACGCATCACGAACATTTCGTGACGCGGTCGAGCCCGACACCTGAGGACTTTCCTCAGTGAGCACGAACTTTAGGTCGCCAGTTACTGGAATTGTGTTTATATTAATTTTCCACGTTTGGAAATTATCTCCCACCAGTTTGTCGGAAGCTAATAAGGCTATGATTGAGCTAGTCACTTTTTCTGAAAAACAAGTAAAACTTTGTGTCAGTCTCGCAAAAAACTTTTGAAAATCCAATCAGTTTTAGCAAAATTTTATCCTATGATCCCTAGGTCATTAAAATTTGCAATGATATACCAAAGGTTTAGAATGACCGTCACCGAACGGTGAACAGAAACACTCCTCCTCTGGGACGAGACTTTCTCGATCAGACCTAATACCATAATAACTCTTATTCCATTAGGCATCCAGTTACCATTTTTCGGTCTGAATCCATTAACTCTCAATGAATCTTGTGAGTGTCACCCTCAATCTTTAAGTTTCCAAGTATCCGTCGAAATAATAGCCACCAAAGGGTGAACCAAGAAGGAAAACCAACAAGGAAACTGTATCCCTTTCGAAAATTCACGGTCTTTCGACTCCCATGATCAAGGCCCTCTGAAGGGATTCTCTGGTCAAGGTCAAACTAGTAGGCGGATCATAGGCGTCTCATGGTGTGAATCGAAAGAAGAGACCGTGGGTCCCATTTTCACAGGTCCCGCTCCCACTCACTATAAGTACTCTATTCATTCACGTTGATATTGACCCATACAAATACCATCCGAAAGGAGGCGCTCCCATTTGCGCCACGAGGACGAGTATGGATTGAAGGGAATCGTAGTCCCGCAGCGGAAGCGATTGCGAATCAAACGCTCTTGATTTAGTTAAAACGATTAATTCAAGAACATAAAACACTAGATTAAGCATATGAATATGATGAACAACAAGAAATTACATTTGAAGAACCTTTCTTCAAGTGCTCCTCCTCTCTCATGATCAAGATCTCAGCAACACGAACTCGTACGAACACCGACACTACCACCGAATTTTCTCCGTTGTTCTCTAGGTGAGGGAGGATGGTGGGTTCCCTTTAGGAAAGGTGAGGTTTTTTGAGAGAGATGTTTGTTGTCTTGGAACCTTTAGGAAAGGTGAGGTTTTTTGTGAAAGGAAGGTGGGTTCCCTTTAGGAAAGGTGGGTTCCCTAGTTGCATCTCATGCAACCATATATATAGGGGAATGAGATAGAAATGACCATCCTACCCCTCATTTATTCTCTCTTTAGTATATAGTTTATATATGAATCTAACTCATATTAAAACTATATATTATATTAATTATATCATATCTAATTGATATAACACCTAAGGTATGAAATTGAACACTTCAATTTCATTCCTAACTTTATACCCTCAATATTACCATATTGAGCCATCAGAGGGACCTAATGGACCTACAATTGATGAGCTCCAATGATGTGAGATTAACTGACCAAACTCTTTGATCCAATTAATCAATATTCATTTACTACAAGTCACTCCACTATAGACTTGCAGCTGCACTCTCCTCACTGTAGATAATAATATTGTGTCCACAGATATAGTCATTACCCATGAGTCGACCCTTCACAAGTTGTTCGTAATCACGGTTGGGTCAAATTACCGTTTTACCCCCGTGATTACCTCTTTGCTCCTTAAGAACCACTGATCCTCTAATGAACAACAAGTCTAAGATCCTACGTTAGACTCATAACCTCATAGAGGGCGGGGCCCCGTTGTTCAAGACCTGGAGTCGGTTCTTAAGGGAACAACCTATCTAATTCCTTAGTGTAGGAATGAGTGAATTCCATCTTGCACAGTTAAGTTTCCAGCTACCTACGAGGTTCTGTCCCTTAGAAGGTAGGCTTATTGAGTCGGCTACAGGCCACTCTCACCCATACTAGTCTAAGGACAAACCCCTATAAGCAGGAGTTCTTAGCTTTCTCAGGATTCAGGTCGAGTCACTAATGGCCATCTATAAATTACTAGTCTTATCCTGTTAACGGTGTTACATTGGTCAGACTAATAATTTGCGATCCAGTATTGTATGAACTCTTCATACAGGATGCCCCCACTCGCATGTCAACTACATGAATGAGTTGGATTACCTCATTTGTACAAATTACAAAGTGAGCCGCAGCCATGATGTTACAAGAATGAGGTTTCCAACCTTATTCTTATATCATAGAATATTTAGGTTATATTCTTGAACTCAACCCAAATAGTGTCCATTACACTAATGTTCAAGATAAAAGTTATAACCTTGGAGCTTAGTTTATTGGATTTATAAAGCAAGACTGTAATTCTATCAAAACAAATAACACTTTATTTAATTGATCAAAATTACACAAGTTTAGGGCATAAATCACAACAATCTCCCACTTGACCTCAAGCTTGTGGAGTACTAAAAAATTACAGTAATGTAAATACAATAAACTAGGGCATTTAAACCCCTTTGTACAAAATACTCCAACTTGCCCTAGTTGGGGAAGACTTGTAAACCTAGACCTTTTAGGTGACTCTCAAATACTTTAGCCGCGAGAGCCTTTGTAAAAGGATCAGCAATGTTGTGCTCTAAGGCTATCTTCGTGACAATCACGTCTCCTCTATGCACGATCTCCAGGATGAGATGATACTTCTTCTCTATGTGTTTTCCCCTCTTGTGACTTCGGGGTTCCCTCGAATTTGCCACTGCACCATTGTTATCGCAATACAGTGTGATGGGCAAAGTCATATTTGGAACAATTTCCAAATTTAGCATGAATTTCCTTAACCAAACCGCCTCCTTAGCTGCTTCACAAGCTGCTACATATTCGGCTTCGATGGTGGAATCAGCGATGCATCCTTGCTTGACGCTTCGCCATACTACATCTCCTCCGTTAAGAGTAAATACTGACCCTAATGTAGATTTTCGAGAATCTTTATCAGTCTGAAAGTCAAAATCTGTGTATCCTGTAAGGATCAAATCCTTAGCCCCATACACAAGCATGTAGTTCCTTGTTCTCCGAAGATACATAAGGATTGTTTTAACCGTTGTCCAGTGTTCAAGTCCTTGATTGGATTGATACCTACTGACCATTCCAACTGCAAAACAGATGTCGGGCCTAGTACACAACATGGCGTACATCAAGCTCCCAACAGTCGATGCATTAGGAATTCGTCTCATATTCTCAACTCCTTAAGGTGTCTTAGGACACTTTTCCTTAGACAATTGGATTCCATGTCGTTCCGGACAATCTAGATCCCAAGAACAAACTGCGCATCACCCAAATTTTTCATTTGGAACTGCGTAGCTAGCCATTCCTTGATGTCAGTAAGATAAATCTTTCATTTTGCTCTTGTTCTGGTTCAATGAACCCTTTAGGTTGGTCCATGTAGATGTTTTCCTCAAGATTGTCATTCAAAAAGCCTGTCTTGATATCCATTTGTCATACCTCATAGTCATAATATGCGGCAATGGCAAGAAGGATACAGATAGACTTTACCATAGCAACAGGTGAAAAGGTCTCCTCATAGTCAACCCCTTCAACCTGGGTATAACCCTTTGCTACTAGTCTAGCTTTAAAGGTTTACACCTTCCCATCTACACCACGCTTTCTCTTGTAGATTCACTTACAACCTATAGGTTTTACCCCATCAGGCTTATCTACAAGATCCCAAACAGAATTGAAGTACATAGACTCCATTTCTTGGTCCATGGCTATGACCCATTTGTCTTTGTCTTTGTCAACCATTGCTTGATTATAAGTCAATGGATTCTCACAGTTGTCATCTGGTATAACAACTTGGGTTTCAGCTAAACCCATGTAACGGTTTATTAAAGGACATGTGCTGGACAACCCCATATTCTGAAGTGACATTAAGAATTAGGAAAGCGACATAACTATTGATGATTTTCTTGTAGACACAAGATTCATCATCATTCTGGTCAAAACCATAAGATCTGATAGCCTCATCAAATCTTATATTCCAGGACCTAGAGGCTTGTTTCAGTCCATAAATCGACCTTTTAAGCCTGCAAACCTTTTGCTCTTTTCCTGGTTCAATGAACCCTTTGGGTTGGTCCATGTAGATGGTTTCCTCAAGATTGCCATTCAAAAAGGTTGTCTTGACATCCATTTACCATACCTCATAGTCATAATATGCGGAAATGGCAAGAAGGATACAAATCGACTTTACCATAACAACAGACGAAAAGGTTTCCTCAAAGTCAACCCCTTCAACCTGGGTATAATCCTTTGCTACTAGTCTAGTTTTAAAGGTTTGCACCTTCCCATCTACACAACGTTTTCTCTTGTAGATCCACTTACAACCTATAGGTCTTACCCCATCAGGCTTATCTACAAGATCCCAAATAGAATTGATGTGCATAGACTCCATTTCTTGGTCCATGGCTTTGACCCATTTGTCTTTGTCAATGTCAACCATTGCTTGACTATAAGTCAATGGATCCTCGCAGTTGTCATCTGGTATAACAACTTGGGTTTCTTCTAACTCGTTTAGTGTTGATTAAAGGAGGGGTAGAATGGTCATTTCCATCCCATCCCATTTCTCCAAAAGAAAATGCTCATCTTTGGCATCTAAGATTAGACCACATTAATCTAAATGGGATTGAGAGATTGGTAAAGAACGGACTTCTAAACGAGTTAGAAGAAAATTCCTTACCAGTATGTGAATCCTGCCTAGAAGGCAAAATGACTAAAAGACCTTTTAGTGGAAAAGGTTATAGAGCCAAAGATACTCTCGAGCTTATACATTCAGACCTATGTGGTCCGATGAATGTTAAAGCCAAGGAAGTATATGAATATTTCATCTCTTTTATAGATGATTATTCTAGATATGGGCATATTTACCTAATGAACCACAAGTCTGAAGCACTTGAAAAGTTCAAGGAATTCAAGGTTGAGGTTGAAAATCAATTAGGTAAAAGAGTTAAAACACTTCGATCGGATCGAGGTGGAGAGTACATGGACTTAAAATTCCAGAACTATATGATAGAACATGGAATTACATCCCAACTCTCAGCTGCCGACACACCACAGAAAAATGGTGTATCGGAAAGGAGAAATAGAACCTTGTTGGACATGGTTCGATCAATGATGAGTTATGCTCATCTCTCTAGTTCCTTTTGGGGTTATGCAGGGGAGACTGCAGTATACATATTGAATAGTGTGCCCTCCAAAAGTGTTTCTAAAACACCTTTTGAACTCTGGAAAGGATGTAAAGGTAGTTTATGTCACTTCAGAATATGGGGCTGTCCAACACATGTGCTTGTGACAAATCCAAAGAAGTTGGATTCACAAAGACAAATGGGTCATAGTCATGGACCAAGAAATAAAGTTTATTCACTTTAATTCTGTTTGGGATCTGTAGATAAGCCTGATGGGGTAAGACCTATAGGTTGTAAGTAGATCTACAAGAGAAAGCGTGGTGTAGATGGGAAGGTGCAAACCTTTAAAGCTAGTCTAGTAGCAAAGGGTTATACCTAGGTTGAAGGGGTTGACTTTGAGGAAACCTTTTCGCCTGTTGCTATGGTAAAGTTTATCCGTATCCTTCTTGCCATTACCGTATATTATGACTATTAGGTATGGCAAATGGATATCAAGACAACGTTTTTGAATGGCAATCTTGAGGAAAACATCTGCATGGACCAACCCAAAGGGTTCATTGAACCAGGACAAGAGCAAAAGGTTTGTAGGTTTAAAAGGTCGATTCATGGACTGAAACAAGCCTATAGGTCCTGGAATATAAGATTTGATGAGGCTATCAGATCTAATGGCTTTGACAAGAATGATGATGAACCTTGTGTCTATAAGAAAATCATCAAAAGGTTTGCAGGTTTAAAGGTTGATTTATGGACTGAAACAAGCCTCTATGTCGATGATATCATACTCATTGGGAATGATGTAGGTTATCTTACTGACATCAAGGAATGGCTAGCTACGCACTTCCAAATGAACGATTTGGGTGATGCGCAGTTTGTTCTTGGGATCCAGATTGTCCGCAACCGCAAGAATAGAACACTAGACTTGTCTCAAGCATCATACATAGACAAAGTGTTGTCAAGGTTTAAGATGCAAGATTCCAAAAAGGGCTTGTTGCCTTTTGACATGGAATCCATTTGTCTAAGGAACAGTGTCCTAAGACACCTCAAGGAGTTGAGGATATGAGACGGATTCCTTACGCATCAGCTGTTGCGAGCCTGATGTACGCCATGTTGTGTACTAGGTTTGACATCTGTTTTCCAGTTGGGATGGTCAGTAGGTATCAATCCAATCCAGGACTTGAACACTGGACAGCGGTTAAAACGATCCTTAAGTATCCTCGGAGAACAAGGACCTACATGCTTGTGTATGGGGCTAAGAATTTGATCCTTATAGGATACACGGATTCTGACTTTCAGACTGATAAAGATTCTCGGAAATCTACATCAGGGTTAGTTTTCACTCTTAACGGAGGAGCTGTAGTATGGCGAAGCATCAAGCAAGCATCGCTGATTCCACCATGGAGGTCGAATATGTAGCAGCTTATGAAGCAACTAAGAAGGCCGTTTGGTTAAGGAAATTTATGCTAAATTTGGAAGTTGTTCCAAATATGACTTTGCCCGTCACACTGTATTGCAATAACAGTGGTGCAGTGACAAATTTGAGGGAACCCCGAAGTCACAAGAGGGGAAAGCACATAGAGCGGAAGTATCATCTCATCCGGGAGATCGTGCATAGAGGAGACGTGATTGTCACGAAGATAGCCTCAGAGCACAACATTGCTGATCCTTTTCAAAGGCTCTCATGGCTAAAGTATTTGAGAGTCACCTAGAAGGTCTAGGTTTACAAGTCTTCCCCAACTAGGGCAAGTGGGAGTATTTTGTACAAAGGGTTTAAATACCCTAGTTTATTGTATTTACATTAATGTAATGTTTAGTACTCCACAAGCTTTAGGTCAAGTGGGAGATTGTTGGGATTTATGCCCTAAACTTGTGTAATCTTGATCAATTAAATAAAGGGTTATTTGTTTTGATAAGATTACAGTCTTGCTTTTATAAATCCAATAAACTAAGCTCCAAGGTTATAACGTTTATCTTGAAATCAGTGTAGTGGACACTATTTGGGTTGAATTCAAGATTATAACCTAAATAGTCTATGGTATAAGAATAAGGTTGGAAACCTCATTCTGGTAACACCATGGATGCGACCCACTTTGTAATTCGTACAAATGAGGTAATCCAACTCATTCATGTAGTTGAGATGCGAGTGGGGGGATCCTGTATGAAGAGTTCTAACACGACTGGATTGCAAATTATTAGTCTAACCAGTATAACACCGATAACAGGATAAGACTAGTAATTTATAGATGGTCATTAGTGACTTGACCTGACTCCTGAGCAAGTTAAGAACTCCTGCTTATAGGGGTTTGTCCTTAGACTAGTATGGGTGAGAGTGGCCTGTAGGCGACTCAATAAGCCTACCTTCACAGGGACAGAACCTCGTAGGTAGCTGGGAACTTAACTGTGCAAGATGGAATTCACTCATTCCTCTACTGAGGAATTAGATAGGTTGTTCCCTTAAGAACTGACTCCAGGTCTTGAACAACGGAGCCCCGCCCTCTATGAGGGTATGAGTCTAAGGTAGGACCTTCGACTTGTTGTTCATTATAGGATCAGTGGTTCTTATGGAGCAAAGAGGTAATCACAGGGGTAAAATGGTAATTTGACCCAACTGTGATTTCAACGACCTGTGAAGGGTCGACTCATGTATAATGACTATATCAGTGGACACAATAATATCTACAGTGAGGAGAGTGCAACTACAAGTCTATAGTGGAGTGACTTGTAGTTAATGAATATTGATTAACTAGATCAAAGAGTTTGATCAGTTAATCTCACATCATTGGAGCTCATGATCTGTAGGTCCATCAGATCCCTCCGTTGGCTCAACATGGTAATATTGAGGGTATAAAGTTAGGAGTGAAATTGATGTGTTCAATTTCATACACGAGGAGTTATATCAATTATATATGATGTAATTGATATAATATATAGTTTTAATGTGAATTAGATTCATATATAAACTATATACTAAAGAGAGATTAAATGAGGGGTAGAATGGTCATTTACATCCCATTCCTTAATATATATAGTTGCATGAGATGCAACTAGGTGAGGTCTTCTAAGTGTATTCCTAGCCTCCTTTTTGTGTTGTTGAAAGAGTTCCAAAACACAAATCTCTCTCAGAAAATACCTCACTACTCCTAAAGGGAACCCACATTCCTCCCTAACCTAGAGAACAACAGAGAAGATCCGGTGGTGGTGTCGGTGTTCGTACGAGTACTTGTTGCTGAGATCGTGACCGTGGAGAGAGGAGCACTTGAAGAAAGGTTCATCAAAGGTATACACTTGCTGTCCATACTCTTATTATATGCTTAATCCATGTTTACGTTCTTGAATTTTTTGTTGTAACTAAATAAAGAGCGCGCGATTCGCAATTGGTTTCGCTGCGGGGACTTCGATTCCCTTCAGGATTCACATACTAGCAAAGAATTTTCTTCTAACTCGTTTAGAAGTCCGTTCTTTACCAATCTCTCAATCCGATTGAGATTAATGTGACTCAATCTTAGATGCCAAAGATAAGCATTTTCTTTTGGAGAAATTTTATGTTTCTTAGTTTGTGCGTTTGCAGTTTTATATAATTCAGTGTTCAAAACCATTTTGACTAAATTAGTCCTTAAAACATACAATCCATTTTCTAATGAAGCTGAACATATTTCTAAACCTTTACTCAAAATAAACACTTTATTCATAGAAAAGGAAACAGAAATACATTGTTCTATAAGGCAACAAATGGCAATAAGGTTTCTAGTAAACCCTGGTATCACTAATATATTGTCCAACAATACATATTTCTTGAACAAATAAAGCTTCATTGTGCCTACTACTACAGCTGAGACGACTTTTCCATTTCCAACCCGGAGCGTTATCTCTCCTTGCTGTAGCTGCTATCAGGAATCAATTCCCTGAAAAGAAGAGCAAATATGATTAGTGGCCCCTGAATCAAGTATTCAAGTTGTTTTATCATTATCCACTAAACAAGCTTATAGGCAAAGTAAATCATATTTACCTTCCTTCTTCTTTTATGCAATATACTTCGGACAGTTCCGTTTCCAATGACCGTCTTCGTTGCAGTGGAAACACTTTCCTTTATTAGCAACGTCTTTGACTTTCTTGCCTTTCTAGGCGGCAGCTTTGTCAGCCTGTGTCACACCCCCTCCCGAACTACCTGCTTCTTAGCCCGAAAGGCGGCGTGAAACCAATGGACATTGTTTACTCTCTTAACAACAATACCACTGACTCAGATCTTGATAAACATACTATGTTTGCATATGGAACATTTTAACATAACACAACAGAAACTGGACAACTATTAAACATACACAAGGAGAAACCCTTCACAAGTCTCTCTTGGAAACTAAAAGTCAAGTGCATCAAAACAACACAAGACAACTCATTGTATATACAACCGCTAATGTATAAGACTTCTATAACTACATAACGACTTGCTATACAACACACCACCACGTACAAACTTACAACTTATGAACTTCCAGCAGACTATGACAGGATGTCAGTACTGTGAGCTCGATCTCTACCTGAAAAGGTTTGAAAACATTGAAAGAATGAGCTAAAGAGCTCAGTGAGTGTCTATCTTTAAAACATTATAAGCTCACAGGTGAATCATAATAATGGCAGATTATAAGTACAAAATAGCTTAACATCTGTTTGTAAACATTAACAAACCATGCTTCCAATTTACATGTGTTTTAAGTCACCATACGCATAGCACACAACTTGAAATGTACTAACTTTTCGAGGGTAGATAAATCAATAATATAAAAGCTCATAACAATAAAACACATGACATGACTCCACATCAAACCATAGAGGTGGTAGAGTTACATTTATTCCAATAAGGTTCATACCTCTCTCTCTCTCTCACGTGCACGTGGAATACCTTTGATCGTTTGGTTTTCCCTAATACCTTCTCTATGTCCTTCAAAGATTAAGGTAAAACCATTTACTACCCAAATACCTTCTCATTGTCCTTCAAAGATTTAGGTAAAACCATTTACTTCCCCGGATACCTTCTCATTGTCCTTCAGTATCGGGATATCATGATTCATTACCCCCCTAAGTACCTTCTCGAATGTCCTTCAGTATTAGGGGTTAATCAAGATCAAGGCATAACTTGTTTACCATGGAAATCATGTCTTTATAACACATACAACAATTTCTTGACAATTTCATATTATCATCTAAATATGTTCCCAAGTGGATTTACACAAAACATTCTCTAATGGAAAGCATACTTTCATAATTTAGTTTCCATACTTGGATTTATAGTTACAACTAATTCAAAGCATGCTTAGGTTCCATCATGAACCTTATGTTAGAAAACTCCATGAAGACATTCACAACTGGTTCAAACAAGATGTAATTATCAACACTTATGTTCATGAAGAAAAACATATGTCAAACTTAGTTCTAAGATAGAGTCACTCACAGTATTAGAATTGGAACCTTGGCTTGTAAACTTGACCTATTTTCTCTTGGCCTGTCAAACAAGCCAAATCAATCATTAGAACCTTGAGCTCATGATTTTTGACCTTAAAACTTGCAAGAAAACACACTTTCAAAATTCCAGCATTTTCAGATTTTCTGCCCTGTTTTCAGACAGCCATAACTTCTTCATTACTTATCCAAAAAGAATGTACTTTATACCAAACTCTTCCTTTTTGAACCCTCTAAAACTCTTATGAAGACATGAAAATGAGATTCCTAACGTATTGGTTATAAATTACCTCAGTAGCTTAACCCCTAAAATGAATCTGCTGCTGTTCCAGATTTCACTTCCTGCTGCAACCCGAAACTTAACCTGAAGATTACAACATCTTCCAATCATTTTCTTCTCACGATTCCTTCACGCAACTTGTAGGAAATTGAATAAGCTTTCTAACCATACCAAGTAGAGCTTCTAACTCCAAGTATACAGATCAGAACAACCAAAACATCTGAGACTTCCCAGATTTGACAGCAAATTCTGTCTTCTGTCTTCCTCTTAACAAAACAGTAAGTTAACTTCAGTATTAGCTCGAGCTTCCTTCACAAATTTTGTTCCAAATTGAGTTAACTTTCATGTATCAAAAACTCAACTCTTACCTCTTCTTATTGAGCTCGAAAAGACCAAAACATCAGAACTGGTCTGAGTTGATCACCTTGCTACTATATAGTTAAGCTTTGAGTTCTCCTCCTTTCTTCTGCAATTCCAGCTCCAAACTCATGAAAATGGCTTCCTTTTTCTTCCTTTCTCCTTCTCCCACGAAGCTTCAACTTTGGTTTTGATAAATGAAGAAGAAAATTGAGAAGATAAAGCCATTTTATAAACCAAGGAGGCAAAGTTTGTCTTTTTCCCTTTTGCTTTTTTCTTTTCTTTTCCTTTTCTTTTCCTTTCCTTTATCCCTTTCTTTCTTTTCTTTTCTTTCCTTTTATTTCCTAAACAAAACAAAACACAATATTATATCCATTCATTTCATTTCATTTTCTTCATTATTTTTAAAGCAAACCAAACCAAAATGGCTTGAGCTTTTCCTTCCTTGTTTTCCTTTTATCCTTCACTTCATTTCTTTTCTTTTTTTTAAAACACCAAAATAAGTGTGTAAAGAAACCCTAAGCATTTAGCCAACTTATCCCAAGTCTGTGAGACATATGATCTTCCATTCAATACATGATGCACCTAAAACTTCTCCAAATTGCTAATGATTTGAACTTACTTCAATGAAACTTTTAATATGCTTATTTCAATGTTTACCTATCCCTTTATGAAGTTTAGACACATTGTAGCTCCAAATTCAATAGATTCCCAAATTCGATCACGACATCGTTTAGTGCAACCTATACGATTTTGCATATTTCAAAACATCATGAACGAGTGCTCAATGATAAAAGAGAATAGGATTTAGGGCTTACAGCCTGTTTCCCTTTACCAACCTTCTTCATGTTCTTCTTCTTTCCTCTCTGGTTAGAAGAAGATGAAGCCACTGTTTTTGTCCCGGAGGTCGAACCTCTGTGGTAACTCCTACTGACAACATTTGCCTCACCTTTCGATCCCTGAATTTTCATCAAAGACTGAAAGGTCTGGAGTTCATTCAGAAGGGAGGTAAGATTAAAAGTAAGCTTGTTCATAACAACATTACTTCTAAACTGCAGGAAACTATCTGGAAGGGTTTCCAGAATGAAGCTGACCTAACTCGACTCATCGATAAAAGAACCATTCGACTCTGCGATGTTAAAGTGCACCATCATATCCAGGACATGATCCCGAACAGATGTACCCTCTGGATTCCTCGAGTTGAATATGTACTTTAGGGCATTATGTCGGGCCTGTGTGAAGTGTTGTCGAAACATACCCTGTACAGAATCCATGATTTCCTTGGCGGTAATCATGCCATCATGCTTCTTGGCTAATATGTCAGACATACTTGCCAGCATGTAGACCTTGGCCTTATCATTGGCCTTGATCCATCGACCATATGCATCACAAACATTTCGTGACGCATTCGAGGCTGGCACCTGAGGACACTCCTCAGTTAGCACAAACTTCAGATCATCCACTACAAAAATAGTGTTGAGTTTGTTTTTCCATGTCATCATATTTTCTCCGATTAACTTTTTCGCACCCAATAAGGAAATTATAGAGCTAGACATTTTTGCTGAAAAATTTACAAACAAACTTGTATGAGTTTTTTGCTATAACTCTAATTCAATGATGTTTTAGCTAATTATCAAATGATTCCTAGGCCATTTAAAATTTGCAATGATACTCCAAAGGTTTAGAATGTATGACACCGAAGGGTAATAAAAAACACTCCTCCTCTGGATCAAGACACTCTTGACCAAAACCTAATACCAGAATAACTATTATTCCTATAGGTTTTAGTTACCATTTTTCAGTCTGGATACATACACAACTTATGCACCCCGTGAGTGTAACCCTTTGTCTTTAGATCCCAGAGTCTTCATCCAATAAAATCCGCCGAAGGGAGGACTAGATTGGAAAATAGTCTAAGGAAATCTTTATCCCTTTCGGGTGTCTACTGTGCTCGATCCCCTATGATCAAGCCCTCCGAAGGGATTGTCTGGTCCAGACCAAACTAGCAGGCTGACAATAGTGATCTAACGGTGCAAACTGACAAAAGAGACCATAGGTTTGTTTTTCACTAAACCTGCTCCCACTCACTATAAGTACCCTCTCCATTCACCTTGATATTGACTTATACAAACACCATCTGAAGGGGGACGCTCCCGTTTGCGCCACGAGGCCAAGTATGTTGGGATTTATGCCCTAAACTTGTGTAATTTTGAATAATTAAATAAAGTGTTATTTGTTTTGATAGAATTACAGTCTTGCTTTATAAATCCAATAAACTAAGCTCCAAGGTTATAACTTTCATCTTGAACATCAGTGTAGTCGATACTATTTGGGTTGAGTTCAAGAATATAATCTAAATAGTTTATGGTATAAGAATAAGGTTGGAAACCTCATTCTAGTAGCACCATAGATGCGACTCACTTTGTAATTAGTACAAATGAGGTAATCCAACTCATTCATGTAGTTGACATGCGAGTGGGGGCATCCTGTATGAAGAGTTCATACAAGACTGGATCAGATATTATTATTAGTCCGACAAAGGTAAATAACCAAGTTAATGAGGATAAGACTAGTAATTTATAGATGGTCATTAGTGACTCGACCTGAATCCTGAGCAAGCTAAGAACTCCTGCTTATAGGGGTTTATCCTTAGACTAGTATGGGTGAGAGTGGCCTATAGCCGACTCAATAAGCCTACCTTCTAAAGGACAGAACCTCGTAGGTAGCTGGGAACTTAACTGTGCAAGATGGAATTCACTCATTCCTAGAGTAAGGAATTAGATAGGTTGTTCCCTTAGGAACTGACTCCAGGTCTTGAACAACAGGGCCCTGTTGGAATTTATGCCCTAAACTTGTGTAATTTTGATCAATTAAATAAAGTGTTATTTGTTTTGATAAGATTACAGTCTTGCTTTCATAAATCCAATAAACTAAGCTAAAAGGTTATAACATTTATCTTGAAATCAGTGTAGTGGACACTATTTGGGTTGAGTTCAAGAATATAACCTAAATGGTCTATGGTATAAGAATAAGGTTTGGTAACACTATGGATGCGTCCCACCTTGTAATTAGTACAAATGAGGTAATCCAACTCATTCATGTAGTTGACATGCGAGTGGGGGCATCCTGTATGAAGAGTTCTACAAGACTGGATCGCAAATTATTAGTTTAACTAGTGTAAAACCGTTAACAGGATAAGACTAGTAATTTATAGATGGTCATTAGTGACTCGACCTGAATCCTGAGCAAGTTAAGAACTCCTGCTTATAGGGGTTTGTCCTTAGACTAGTGTGGGTGAGAGTGGCCTGTAGCCGACTCAATAAGCCTACCTTCTCAAGGACAAAACCTCGTAGGTAGCTGGGAACTTAACTGTGCAATATGGAATTCACTCATTCATCTACTGAGCAATTTGATAGGTTGTTCCCTTACGAACTGACTCCAGGTGTTGAACAACAGGGCCCCACCCTCTATGAGGGTATGAGTCTAAGGTAAGGACCTTAGACTTGTTGTTCATTAGAGGATCAGTGGTGCTTAAGGAGCAAAGAGGTAATCACAGGGGTAAAACGGTAATTTTACCCACTTGTGATTACGAACAACCTGTGAAGGGTCGACTCATGGGTAATGACTATATCAGTGGACACAATAATATCTACAGTGAGGAGAGTGAAGGGAATGAGAATCCCCGCGCAGCGGAAGACGATCGAATCATCATGGTATCATTACGCTACTCAAATTTTGTCAAAACGAAATTTGCATCGAGAAGAATGTACTTACTTGTTGTAGATAATTCTTCAAAATCTTCCTTGATCACGAACACTTCGTGCGTCTAGATCTCAACGAACGCTTCCCTCGAACGGAATGAGAGTTGTGGGACTCTTGTGGTTTGGAGAGGGAGGAGACTTGAGAGAGTGTGTTAAGAGAAAAAACTCTTCTTTTTGGGTGAGAATCCAAAAAACGAGAGTATGGCTTGAATTCCTTATTGCAAGAAGGGATTATATAGTGGAATAATCATGGAGTGAAAATCTCCACCTTATTACCACTTTACCACAACCATAGGTTATGCAAATCTCATTTGCATAACCACATAATATAGGATATCTCATATCTCATATTGCAAATCACATTTGCAACAATTGTGATTTAATTAAATTGAATCACATCCAATTTAATTTCTCTCAATTAATTTCTCCTATTAGCCCTAATTCAACAATTAGGCTAACCTATAGTTTATTATGAATCTCATTCACATTAAACTATATATTATATCATTCATATCTCATAAAAATGACATAAATGCCCTTAAAGTGAAATTGAACACTTCAATTTCATACCAAAACATTAACCATTCTTTTAACCCAGATTGAGCCAACCGAGGGACCTAATGGACCTAAAGTGACGGGCATCAATTATCCGAGACTGACCTGTCAAACTCTTTGACCTAGTTAATCAACATTCATTAGCTACGGTAACACTCCACTATAGCCAGTAGCTGCACTCCCGTCAGTGCAGAATATTACGTGTCCACTGATATAACCAATGCCCATGAGTCGACCCTTCACACAGTTGTTCAGAGACACGGTACCGGGTCAAATTACCGTTTTACCCCTGTGTCTACCTCTTGTTCCTTAAGTCCCCACTGCTCCTCTAATGAACAACACATTGTGATGGTCCAACCATACACAATACTCTTCTCGGGCCAGTGAGAAGGTGGGCGCTCGTTGTCCAAGCCCTGGAGACATCACTTAAGGGAACAACCCGTCTAGTTTTCCTAAAGGCGGGAACGAGTGAATTCCATCTCGCATAGTTAAGTTCCCAGCTCCGTACTTGGTCCCGTCCCTGAGAAGATAGGCATATTGGGCGAGTAACTGTGACCACCCTTATCCGTACTAGTCAAAGGACAGACCCCTGCAGACAGGAGTCCGTAACACGCTCAGGATTAACGTCGAGTCACTAATGGTCATCTACGAAGTTATTAGTCCTTACTGTCAACGGTGTTACATCAGTAGGTCTAATAATTCACGGTCTCGTCTTGTACAATCTCATTGCACAGGATGCCCCTATTCGCATGTCACCCACATGAACGAGTCAAATCACCTCGTTTGTATCTAATACAAACCGGGCTGCATCCACAGTGTATCCAAGATTAGATCTCCAACCCTATCCATAGACCATTCGGGTCATTTACTCGAACGTGATCCTCCCTGTGTGTCCACTACACATCGTTCAAGTTCTAGTTCTCTCATAAATTCAATGACCCTGGAGCTTAGTTTATTGGAAAAGTTTATAAATATTGTGGGACACAAAGTGATGAAATAAATAACTCTTATTAATTTCAAACAGTAATTTACAAACACGAATTTAGGACAAAAATCCGAACAAACTCCCACTTGGACTAAGCTAGATGAGAAAATACATTTCTGAAATGTACATAAATTACAATGAAGTAATACAATAAACTAGGGCATTGAATACCGTTTACACATCTCCCACTTGCCCTAGTCAGGAAGCTCTCGAAGACCTAGACTCTCTAGGTGACCCTCAAACACCTTAGCCGTGAGGGGCTTAGTAAATGGATCAGCTACGTTGTGCACCGACGCTATCTGCGTGACCGTCACGTCTCTGCGGTGCACAATCTCCCGTATCAGATGATACTTGCGCTCAATGTGTTTGCCTCTCTTATGGCTTTTAGGCTCACGTGAGTTGGCTACTGCACCACTGCTATCACAGAACAATGTGATTGGGAAGTTCATATTTGGAACAACTTCCAAATCAGTCATGAACTTCCTAAGCCAAACAGCTTCCTTTGCGACTTTCACAAGCAAACAACATACTCCGCTTCCATAGTTGAATCGATGATGCATCCTCGCTTGATGCTTCGCCATACTACAACTCCTCCATTCAGAATGAAGGCTGACCCCGAAGTGGATTTCCTAGAATCCTTATCGGTCAAAAAATCAGAATCCGTGTATCCCGTAAGGATCAAATCCTCACTGCCATACACTAAGCTGTAGTTCCTCGTTCTCCTAAGATACTTGAGGATTGCCTTTACGGCTCTCCAGTGATCTAATCCTGAATTGGACTGATATCTACTGACAATTCCTACTGCATAACAGATGTCGGGACTAGTACAAAACATCGCATACATCTGGCTCCCTACAGCCGAAGCATATGGAATCCGTCACCTATCCTCAACATCGTGAGGAGTCTTAGGACACTGATCCTTAGACAAGTGAACCCCATGCCTGAAAGGCAGCAATCCCTTCTTGGAGTTTTGCATCTTATATCTAGACAACATCTTGTCAATATAAGATGCCTGAGACAAGACTAGCGTTCTGTTCTTCCGGCTCCGGACAATCTGGATACCTAGAACGTATTGAGCTTCTCCCAAATCTTTCATTTGAAATTGCGAAGCTAGCCACTTCTTAACGTCAATAAGAAATTCTACCTCATTCCAAATGAGAAGAATATCGTCCACATACAACACCAAAAATGCGACAGTTTTGTCAACAATTTTCTTGTAGACACAAGGCTCGTCCACATTTTGATCAAAGCCATAAGATTTGATCGCCTCATCAAACCTTATATTCCAAGACCTCGAAGCTTGTTTCATCCCATACATGGACCTATGAAGCCGGCAAACCTTTTCCTCTTGGCCTTGGGCAATGAAACCTTTGGGCTGGTCCATGTAGATGGTGTCATCAAGTGTGCCATTCAGAAAGGCTGTCTTGACGTCCATCTGCCATACCTCGTAGTCATAATACGCTACAATGGCCAGAAGGATCCTGATTGACTTTACCATTGCAACAGGTGAAAAGGTCTCCTCATAGTCAACCCCTTCAACCTGGGTAAAACCCTTTACCACTAGTCGGGCTTTGAAGGTCTGCACCTTCCCATCTACGCCAGGTTTACGCTTGTAGATCCATTTGCAACCAATAGGTTTTACCCAATCCGGTTGATCCACAAGCTCCCAGACAGAATTGAAGTACATAGACTCCATTTCTTGGTCCATAGCTTTAATCCATTCGTCTTTGTTAACATCAACCATTGCCTAATCATAGGTCAATGGATCCTCACAGTCATCATCATGAGCGACAACTGAGGTTTCAGCTAAACCCATGTAGCGATCAGGCTGTCTCACAGCCCTCCCACTACGTCGAGGCATTCCCAACTCTTGGGAACAGATATGACTAGACGTGCTAGGATCAACAACACTTGTTGACGTACTAGCCCTATCAGCAACTCTCTGGCGATGTAATCGCCCATATCATTTAACACAATTTTACTCCTTGGTAAATGATCCCTGACGTGGCCTTCCTCTAGGAAAGTGGCGTTTGTCGACACAAGCACCCTATTTTCCTTAGGATCATAAAACAGACCACCCCTAGTCTCTTTAGGGTAACCTACGAATAGGCACAATTTCGAACGGGGTTCCAACTTTTGGGTTTGACACCAACACGTGGGTCGGGCATCCCCAAATTCTGAAGTGATGTAAACTGCCTTTACATCCACTCCAGAGCTCGAAAGGTGTTTCACAAACACTCTTTGACAGAACGTTGTTCAAAATATAGACTGTAGTCTCCACTGCGTAACCCCAAAAAGAATCAGGGAGACGAGCATAACTCATCATCGACCGAACCATGTCCAAGAAGGTTCTGTTTCTCCTCTCCGATACACCATTCTGATGTGGCATACCAGGTGCTGAGAGTTGGGACGTAATTCCATGTTCTATCATATAGCCCTGGAATTCAGAGTCCATGTACTCTCCACCTCGATCCGATCGAAGTGTTTTAAGCGATTTACCTAAGAGGTTCTCAACCTCAGTCTTGTACTCCTTGAACTTTTCAAGAGTTTCAAACTTCTTGTGCATTAGGTAAATATACCCATACCTCGAGTAATCGTCTATGAAAGACACGAAGTACTCATAACCGCCTCGAGCTTTAACATTCATCGGACCACAGAGGTCAGAATGTACTAACTCAAGAGGCTCTTTGGCTCTATATCCTTTTCCACTGAAAGGACGTTTGGTCATCTTTCCCTCAAGGTATGACTAACACACCAGCAAAGAGTTTTCTTCCAAATGTTTAGATGTCCACTCTTCACTACTTTCTCAATCCTATTGAGATTAATGTGGCCTAACCGTAGATGCCAAAGATGAGAATTTTCTTTAGGAGAAACTTTCGATTTCTTAGTTCGTGTTTCTGCAGTTTTAAACAATTCGGTATTCAAAACACTTTTGACCAAATTAGGTTTCAAAATATACAGATTATGCTCAAGTGAAGCTGAACAAATAAGATTACCATTTCTGGAAATAAACGCTTTATTACCATGGAATGAAACATAAATACACTATTCTAAAAGGCAGGAAATAGAAACTAGGTTTCTAGTAAACCTTGGAACTATGTACAAATTGTCCACCAAAATGTAGTTCCTACAAAAATGTAGCTTCACCGTGCCGATCGCTGCAGCAGAGACAAACTCCCCGGATCCAACCCGTAGAGTCACCTCACCCTCTCGCAGCGGCTGCCAAGAATCAATCCCCTGAAAAGAAGAACAAACATGGTTAGTGGTGCCCGAATCCATTATCCAGACAGAGTCACTATTCTCCACTAAACAAGTTTCTGTCACAAGTAAATCACATTTACCTTGATTCTTCCTCTCGGCCAAGAATTTGGCACAGTTTCTCTTCCAATGTCCGCCCCCATTGCAGTGGAAACACTTTCCTTTCTCTGCAACGTCCTTGACATTCTTGCACTTGTGGGCAGAAGCTCGGTCAGTTTTACCCCTTTTCATCCTCTTCTTTCCTTTCGGGCGTGAAGGAGCAACAGGTTTGGTCCTAGAGGTCGAACCCCTATGATAAGACCTGTAGTCAACATTTGCCTCAGATTTCGATGCCTTGACTCTATTCATGGACTGGAAATTCTGTAGCTCATTGAGCAGGGTAGTCAGAGTGTAGCTAATTTTGTTCATAACAGCATTGCTACAAAATTGAAGGAAACTCTTCGAAAGAGTCGCCAGGATAAAACTGACTTGGCTCGACTCATTGATCGAAGCCCCGTTCATCTTAGGCAGATTAAAGTGGGTCATCATGTCTAGAACATGTTCACGGACAAACGACCCCTCTTTCATCCGTGCATTGAAGACGTATTTGAGCGAGTCATCATGGGACCGAAAGGATCGTTGTCCAAACATTTCCTGCAAGGACTCCATGATCTCCTTGGCGGTGACCATCAGCTCATGCTTCTTTGCCAAAACATCAGACATGCTGGCAATGATGTAGACCTTGGCCTTTTCATTGGCCCTGATCCATCGATCGTATGCATCGCGAAGACTTTGCGACGCAGTCGAGCCCGACATCTGAGGACACTCCTCAGACACCATGAACTTAATGTCGTCAGTTACCAAAATTGTGTTAATGTTGTTTTTCCAAGTTTGGTAATTATCTCCCACAAATTTATCGAATGCGAGTAGAGCTATTATTGCGCTAGACATGTTTTAAGTTGAAAAAATTAAGAAAACTTTGTGTTAGTCTCGCAAAAAACTTTTGAAAACCAATCAAGTTAGCAAATTTGTTTCATGATCCCTAGGTCATTCAAAAATCTGCAATGATATCCTAAAGGTTTAGAATGACCGCCACCGAAGGGTGAACAGAACACTCCTCCTCCAGGACGAGACTTTCTCGATCAGACCCTAATCCCAGAATAACTCTTATTCCATCAAGCGTCCAATTACCATTGTTCGGTCGAACTCATTAACCCTTAACGAATTCTGTGAGTGTCACCCTCAATCTTTAAGTTTCCAAGCATCCGTCCAAACAATAGCCACCGAAGGGTGAACCAAGAAGGAAAACCAACCAGGAAACTGTATCCCTTTCGGGAATTCACGGTGTTCCGACTGTTGGGTTTTATGTCCTAAAACTCGTGGTTTTGTAAACTGAATGTATATTCTATATCACAATAAAGTTGTTATTGAAGTTTATTCAATAAAGGTGTTATTGACTATTGTGTATTGTGTAACCTTAATCCAATAAAGAACCCTTGGCTATAGGATGAATACTTGAACTTTATGTGTGACATAAAAGTGGATCAAGTTCAAGTTATAGCCAGAACAGTCTATAGTATAAGGATAGGGTTGGGGACCTTATCCTGGGAACATTATGGACGCGGCCCACTTTGTAGAGAACAAACGATGTGATCCTTAATCGTTCATGTGGAGACATGTGAGTGGGGGCGCCCTATGCAATGAGTTTGCATAAGATCGGATCAGCGCAATGATCACTTAGACTTTATAACTCCGCCATCGTCTTAAGCGACTATATTCATCCGATGACCTAGGTAACTCGATCTTAATCCCGAGCGTTCTATGGACTCTGTTTATTCGAATTATCCTTAGATTTGCATGGGTGAGAGTGGCTCGAGACCGCCGACTCAATAAGCTCTGCCATTCGTGGATAAAACCGGGTAGATAGCTGGGAACATAGTTCGGCAAGATGGAATTCATTCCTACCCGCTTTAGGGATTAGTAGAAAGGTTGTTCCCTTAAGTACTAACTCCGGGTCTTGAACAATGGGCCCATCCCTCTCATTGGCCCGTGAGGGATTTGGTTTGCTGGTTGGACCACAAACCAATTGTTCATTAGAGGATCGGTGGAACTTAAGGAACAAGAGGTAATTACAGGGGTAAAACAGTAATTTTGACCCAGCTGTAATTACGAATGACCTGTGAAGGATCGACTTACTAATCATGGTTATATCGAGTGGACATAAATATATCTACAGTGAGGAGAGTGCAACCACTGGGCTTTAGTGTAGTGTCCCGATGGTTAACGAATGTTGGTTAGCTAGGCTAAAGAGTTTGGCCGGTTAATCTCGTATCGTTGGAGCTCATGATCTGTAGGTCCATTAGGTCCTCCTTACTAGCTCGGACTTAGCCTTATAACTTTTTGAGAGAAAAGAATTTGAATTGTTCAAATTCAAGTTTGGGAGAAAGCGTTATTTATATGTGATATATTTAACGAATCATAGCTTAATTATGAATTAAACTATGATTAATAAGAGGTGGATATATTTAAATATGATTTAAATATTGGGATCGGTTTATAGCATGAATAAGGATTCATGTTCAAAAAAATCGATCGAGATCGGGCAATTTATTTAATTTAATATTTGATATTAAATTAAATTAAAAAAATAATTAATTAAACTAATTTTGAATTATTTAATTAATTATATTAATTTTAATTAAAAATCAATTTAATATTGATTTTTGAATTAAAATTAAATGTAAAATGAGGGATTTTCATGAAAAACAAGTTGCCAACTTGCCCAATCTTACTCATCTTCAAAATTCACCAAAATTGGCCACCTCCATCTCAAAGCATCCTCATCACCCTTGAGTTGTCACTCCATTGAAGCTTTTTGAAGCTTTATATAATGGTGATTTGAGGTGTTTTGTGAGAATTACACAGAAAATTCAATATTCCCGAATTAGTGACCTTTGAGGTATTTTCTTCCAAATTCTCTCAACCAAGGATCCCACAATCCGTTCTAAGGCCGAGGAGGTAGTAGGGAAGACTCTAACGGTTGTCCACGAAGTGTTCGTCTTTGAAAACCATCAACCGGGTGAAGAGAATTTGATCTTCAAAGTTGAGTTTTCTATCCCTCTGTTTTTCCAGCTTTGAGCATGTTTTTTATTTTACAAAATTGATCAACTTAGAGTGTTCAAGATCCAAAATTGCTTCCGCTTTCTTAATCTAGACACTTTCACCGACTCCCATGATCAGGCCCTCGAAAGGGATTGTCTGGTCCAGGCCAAACTAGCAGGCGGATCATAGGCGTCTCACAGTGTGAATCGAAAGAAGAGACCGTGGGTCTCGTTTTCACAAGTCCCGCTCCCACTCACTATAAGTAGTCTCTCCATCCACGATGATATTGACCTATACAAATGTCATCCGATGGGAGACACTCCCATTTGCGCCACGAGGCCGAGTATAGATCTCACGGCGGACTTAAAGGAGATTTGTGGTTGGAAATTCAAATGTATCTCATACATTTTATTTCATCCTACTCAGCACTTTAATTTTAATAGGGATTGACCTAGATAAACCGGCTAAAATTTACCTAAATCTACCAATATAACTCTTATATGGTATTAACCTAAGTCTATAATCACATTATAACTTAGGTCTATGTGAGTAAATTAAAACACTTTTAATTAGCGGCTTTCACGATAAGTATAATCTAAGAATCTCTGGACCGAATTCACTCCCAGGTCGGATTCCAGGTAGGGGTGTTCCACAAGCGTCATCTTAAATACCCCAGCCTTAGACAAAACCTTCCTTAGACAGAGTTACTAATCAGTCTCCATTCATAGACTAAACTTTGATTTCCTAATTTCTAATCTCATTAGAAAATAGAAAAACTAAGTCTAATTATTCAAGTTCTAAACTCTTTAAAACTAATAATTAACTTAGGTTGCATGCATTTCTATGTTATAGTGCATGATCATTCATCACATGAATAACTATATACTATAACATAATATAATTCATCACATGAACATAAATGCATGAACATACTTTAATCTAAAAAATATAACACTTATATTAATTAAATTAAACATGAATTTAATTATATTATAACTCTTATAATATAACGTATCATGCAATCTATATATTGTAACTCTTATAATATAAATGATGCATGAGATGTTTAACCTAAGGTGGGATTTTAAATCTATATGACATACAATATGCACATAGAATTTAATCAAATCATACATCTCATGCATAAAATAATGAAATAGCAAAAATGAACCAATTTTTGGCACCGAGGGGCAATTATTTAATTAAATAACATTAATATAACTCTTATATTAATATTATTCAATGAAATAATTAAATAAATAAACAAAATACATTTTACATTAAATAAAATAATTAAAAAATCGAAAATAACTACCCCACTAAGCATTAAGCTACCACTTCTTGCGAAACTGAAGCTACAACCACCCACTATGCGTGTGGCGTTGCAACGCTGTGGGCAGCCTTGCAATGCTACCGCGTCCAGAGCCTCCGTTCGCAAGGATAGCGTTGAGACGCCGATGAACAGCGTCTCAACGCCATCGACAGAACATCAAACACCTTTGTTGTACTTCACTGATTTTTGCCCGTTTTCGCTCCGATTTCTTCACAGCAACTCTTGCCACGAACGACTCGGACTTACAGACTCGATTTACAACAAAATTCCCAAAAACAACGGGCCCTTACATTGATCTCATAAACATAAATTGTAAATCTAAATCTAATCTAATCACTGATTTTTGCTCGTTTTTCCATTTTGGAGGTACGTTTCACCTTTTGGAGGCCCGGTTCATCCTTTTACAGCCCGGTTCAACCTTTTGAAGGTCCGGTTCACACATTTGCAAGCCGGTTCGACCCAAATTCGAAGTGTTCGAAGTGGTTCGATATTATTTCTAGATTATTATTGTGATAATTTAGTAGTTTGCTTGCATTAGATGCCAAAATCAGTCCACTTTAGTGTGTTTAATTAATTATGCATTGTGAATGTATGTTTTAATTAAATTCCCTAATTATATGTGCATAAAGTATGCCATATAGATTTTAAAATCCCACCATAGGAAGCATGCTCCATGCGTTGAAAGTATGTTATAAGTGTTATAATATATTGTATGCATGTTAATTGGGTTTCACAAGAATTAATATAAGAGTTATATTAATTTATGAAACAAATATTATATGTTTTAATTATAATTAATATAAGGGTTATATTAATTAAAAATTAAACATATAATTGCTATGCATTTATTTATGTGATGAATTTGTTATAAATGTATGTTTATTCATGTGATGAATGATGAAATAATTTATAACATAGAAATGCATGTAACTTAAGGTTAATTAATTAGTTTTAAAATGGTTTTAGAACCTGAAATTAATTAGACCTTAGGTTATCTAGTTCTAATAAGATTAGAATTAGGAAACCAATAATTTATAAACTTTGATTAAAGAGGACTCGACTAAGGAAGGTTCAGCTAGGTTGGGGTACTTAAGTTTGAAACGGAACACCCCTACACGAACCGACACGGGAGTGAATTTAATCCATAGGTTTATAAATTATCTTTCGTGTGAGTGGCGTTTATTAAAAGTTAATAAATTAAACTCATAGACCTAGGTTTATAAAAAGGTTAATAGACTTAGGTAATTCCAAAGTATAATTGTTATATTGGTAGACTTAGGTCATATTGTTTTAGCGGAATATGCCTAAGTAAAAGTATACCCAAACCTGTTTAAAATACTTAGTGGGAGTGAAAAGGTATATATGATATATCAATTTCCTCTTACGCTCTCCACGAAGTTCACACCGTGAGATTTATGCTCGGCCTCGTGATGTCAATAGGGCATCCCCATTCGGATGGTGTTTGCATAAATCAAGAGCAAGGTGAATAGAGAAAGTATTTATAGTAAGTAAGTGAAGGAGGTGTGTCAACACATCCTACGGTCTCCTCCATTAGGTTGGACCGTGAGATTCCCATGTTTGCTCCCGCAGTTGCCCAAGTAGCACCGTCCATTCGGAGGGATGTAACATGGGATTGGAACAACTCAAACTCAGAAATGGATAGGGTCTCTTAGGTCCATTCCCAACTTTGTCTTTCCAGTTCGGTAACATTGTTGGGGCCGACCTCCGAGGTCTGAAAATGGCGGGTCACACTTACAAGAATTGCTAAGTGTTAGTAAATTCTTGACCAAAGTAGCGATAACTAGAATGTTATAGGAATAAGAGTTATTCCGGTGTTAGCATTTAGTCAAGAATGTCTTGCTTCAGTGAAAGAGTGATTGACTGCCCCTCGGTAGTGGTTGCTCTGACTCACTGAAGTATCGTTGCAAAAACAATAATGAGTTTATGGGTACATTATTACTTTTGCTAAATTCTTAAATTGGATAGGTAACAAACAATTCACTAATAGAATTCATTCTTTTTGGCATGTCGAACTCTTTTATCCAATTACTCGCCTTCAATAAACTTAGCGGTGATAACTATGGAACACGGAAGTCAAACTTGAATACGATTCTTGTTCTTGATGATCCGAGGTTCGTCTTAACGGAGGAATGTCCTCCCCCCCACTGATCGCAAACCGAATGGTTCGGGATGCTTATGAAAGATGGATTAGGGCTAATGAGAAGGCCCGAGTCTATATCTTAGCCAGCATATCTGATGTGTTGTCTAAGAAACATGAGACCATGGTCACCGCAAAGGAGATCATGGGATCATTACAGGCGATGTTTGGACAACCGTCCTCATCGTTCCATTATGATGTTTGTCAAATACGTTTACAACTCCCCGTATGAAGGAGGGAGCTCCTGCAGTAGGGAACATGTCCTTGACATGATGACCCACTTCAACGTCATTGAAGTAATGGGGGCGATCATTGATGAGAGAAGTCGTAACCTTTATTATGGAATCTCTTCCAAGAAGAGTTTCTGCCATTCGCGCACAAATGCGGTGATGAATAAAATAGAGTATAACCTAACTACTCTCCTCAACGAGCTCTGAGACTTTTGAGTCCCTCATGAAATCAAAAGGAGGAAAGAGAAGGAGGCAAATGTTGTCACTTGAAGAAGTTCCTAAGAGGATCGTCCCTGCGGGACTAAGTTCGGTCCTTCCTTTTCTAAGAATAAGGGTATTCGAGAAAAGAAGAAGAAGGACAAAGGGAAGGGACAGCTCCCGCATGCAAGGCCAAGGTCACAGGAAAATGTTTCCATTGTGGTGTGACGGGCATTGGAAGAGGAAGCGCCCAAAATACCTTGCAAAGAAAAAAAAGGAGAGAAAGAAAAACAAGGTAAATATGATTTACTCGTTATTGAAACATGTTTAGTGGAACATGATGATTCCACTTTGGATATTAGATTCAGGAGCCACTAACCATGTTTGTTCTTCTTTTTTCAGAAACTAGTTCTGGCAAAGAAACTTGCTTTGATGGGGAGACATCTCTCGGGGTTGGGGCAGGAGAGGTTGTCTCACCAAAGCGATGGGGAGCGATGAAGTCATTGTTTAGAGATAGATTCGTTTTATTAGAAAATGTACTTTTGGTTCTGGAATCAAAAGAAATCTTGTATCTATCTCTTGTTTGCTTGAACATATGTATAAAGTATCTTTTGATCATAATGAAGCGTTCATTTGCAAAAGAGGTGTACGAATATGTTCTGCTAAACTTGAAAACTTGACTTATATGTGTTAAGACCAACAGAAGTAAAAGCTATTTTGAACACCGAGATGTTTAAAAGCGCTGATACTCAAAATAAAAGGCAGAAACTTTCTCCTAGTACCTATCTTTGGCACTTGAGACTAGATCACATTAATCTCAATAGGATTGGGAGATTGGTCAAGAGTGGTCTCCTAAGTCGTTAGAGGACAACTCTTTACCACCATGTGAGTCCTGTCTCGAAGGAAAATGACTAAAAGACCTTTTTCGAAAAAGGTTATAGAGCCAAAGAGCCCTTGGAACTCGTGCATTCAGACCTTTGTGGTTCTATGAATGTCAAGGCACGAGGAGGGTATGAATACTTCATCAGTTTTATTGATGATTATTCTAGGTATGGTTATCTTTACCTAATGCATCATAAGTCCGAAACCCTTGAAAAGTTCAAGGAATATAAGGCAGAAGTTGAGAATACATTGGGTAAAACGATTAAAACACTTCGATCAGATCGAGGTGGAGAATATATGGATTTGAGATTCCAAGACTATATGATAGAACATGGAATTGTGTCCCAACTCTCAAAGACCCAAAGACACCTCGGCCAAAATGGTGTATCCGAGAGGAGAAATAGAACCTCGTTAGACATGGTTCGATCCATGATGAGCTACGCACATTTGCCTAGTTCGTTTTGGGGATATGCAGAGAAGGCTGCTGCATATATTTTGAACATGGTTCCCCAAGAGTGTTTGAAACACCCTATGAGTTATGGAAATGGCGTAAAGGTAGTTTACGTCACTTCGGGATTTGGGGATGTCAGGCACATGTGCTAGTGTCCAATCCAAAGAAACTGGAACATCGTTCAAAATTATGCCTATTCGTAGGATACCAAAAAGAAACGAAAGGTGGTCATTTTATGATCCTCAAGAGGACAAGGTGCTTGTGTCGACAAACGCCACGTTCTTAGAGGAAGACCACATGAGAGATCATCACCTCGTAGTAGGATTGTCTTAAGTGAAATTTCCAAGGAAGCTCTGGATAAATCAACAAGAGTTGTTGATAAAGTCGGTCCTTCTCAAGAGTTGAGAATGCCTCGACGTAGTGGGAGGGATGTTAGACAACGACCGTTACATGGGTTTGACTGAAACCCAAGTCGTCATACGACGATGATGGCGTTGAGGATCCATTGACCTATAAGCAGGCAATGAATGATATAGATAGGGACGAGTGGATTAAAGCCATGAACCTTGAAATGGAATCAATGTACTTCAATTGATCCGAAACTTGTAGATCAACCGGTGGTGAAAAACCTATCGGTTGCAAGTGGATCTACAAGAGGAAACGAGATCAAGCGGTAAGGTGCAAACCTTTAAGGCTCGACTTGTGGCAAAGGGTTATACCCAAAAGGGAAGGGTGGACTATGAAGAAACCTTCTCTCTGTTGCCATGCTTAAGTCCATTAGAATACTCTTGTCCATTGCCACGTTTTATGACTATGAAATTTGGCAAATGGATGTCAAGACGACCTTTCTAAATTGCAATCTTGAAGAGAGTATCTATATGGATCAACCGTAAGGGTTCATAGTTCGGGGTCAAGAGCAAAAGGTTTGCGAGCTTAAACGATCCATCTATGGATTAAAACAAGCTTCTAGATCACGGAATATAAGATTTGATCTGCGATCAAATGTTATGGCTTTGAAACGAGAATATTGACGAGCCTTGTGTTTACAAGAAGATAGTCAATACCATCGTAGCTTTCTTAGTTCTATACGTGAGACGATATCTTGCTCATTGGGAATAATGCAGATTCTGATGGCGTTAAGCAATGGCTAGCGACCCAATTCCAAATGAAAGATTTGGGAGAGGCTCGATTTGTTCTTGGAATCCAAATTGTTGAATCGCAAGAACAAAACGCTAGCATTGTCACTGACATCTTATATTGACAAGATGTTGGTTAGATATAAGATCACGAGAATTCCAAGAAGGGTTTATTACCTTCGGGCATGGAATTCATTTGTCTAAGGAACAGTGTCCTAAGACACCTCAAGAAGTTGAGGATATGAGACGCATTCCCTATGCATCCGCCGTCGGTAGTCGATGTATGCCATGTTATGTACTCGACTCGACATATGCTATGCGGTGGGAATAGTCGCAGATATCGATCTAATCCAGGATATGATCACCGGGTGCCGTTAAGAACATCCTCAAATATCTTAGGAGAACGAGGGACTATATGCTTGTGTATGGTGCAAAGGATTTGATCCTTGCAGGATACACTGACTCTGATTTTCAGACTGATGTGGATTCGAGGAAATCCACATCAAGATCAGTGTTCACTCTTAACGGAGGAGCTATAGTATGGAGGAGTATAAAGCAAGGTTGTATTGCTGACTCCACCATGGAGGCTGAGTACGTCGCAGCTTGCGAAGCAGCGAAGGAGGGTGTATGGCTTAGGAAGTTCTTGATTGATTTGGAAGTTGTTCCAAATATGAATTTGCCTATCACCCTTTATTGTGATAATAGTGGTGCAGTGGCAAATTCCAAAGAACCTAGAAGCCATAAGCGCGGAAAGCACATAGAGAGCGCAAATATCATCTCATCGGGAGATTGTGCAACGAGGAGACGTGATTGTCACGCAGATCGCTTCGGAGCACAACATTGCTGATCCGTTTACAAAGTCCCTCACGGCTAAAGTGTTTGAGGGACACCTAGAGAGTCTAGGACTACGGGTTGTATAGTAGGGGCTTTTTCTTTGCTCCAAGATGTTTTACCCCACAGACGTTTTAGTCCAAGTGGGAGATTGTTGGGTTTTATGTCCTAAAACTCGTGGTTTTGTAAACTGAATGTATATTCTATATCACAATAAAGTTGTTATTGAAATTTATTCAGTAAAGGTGTTATTGACTATTGTGTATTGTGTAACCTTAATCCAATAAAGAACCCTTGGCTATAGGATGAATACTTGAACTTTATGTGTGACATAAAAGTGGATCAAGTTCAAGTTATAGCCAGAACAGTCTATAGTATAAGGATAGGGTTGGGGACCTTATCCTGGGGACACTATGGACGCGGCCCACTTTGTAGAGAACAAACGATGTGATCCTTAATCGTTCATGTGGAGACATGTGAGTGGGGGCGCCCCTATGCAATGAGTTTGCATAAGACTGGATCGCGCAATAGTCACTTAGACTTTATAACTCCGCCATCTTGTCTTAATCGACTATATTCATCCGATGACCTAGGTAACTCGATCTTAATCCTGAGCGTTCTATGGACTCCTGTTTATTCGAATTATCCTTAGATTTGCATGGGTGAGAGTGGCTCGAGACTGCCGACTCAATAAGCCTGCCATTTCAGGATAAACCGGGTAGATAATCGGGAACATAGTTCGGCAAGATGGAATTCATTCCTACCCGCTTTAGGGATTAGTAGAAAGGTTGTTCCCTTGGCATCGACTCGGGTCTTGAACAATGGGCCCATCCTCTTATTGGCCCGTGAGGGATTTGGTTTCTTTGGTTGGACCACAAACCAATTGTTCATTAGAGGATCGGTGGAACTTAAGGAACAAGAGGTAATACATCTGGAAAAAAAAAGTAATTTTGACCCCAATTGTAATTACGAATGACCGTGAAGGATCGACTTACTAATCATGGTTATATCGAGTGGACATAAATATATCTGATGAGGAGAGTGCAACCACCGGGCTTTAGTGGAGTGTCCGGTGGTTAACGAATGTTGGTTAGCTAGGCTAAAGAGTTTGGCCTGAGTTAATCTCGTATCGTTGGAGCTCATGATCCAGTAGGTCCATTAGGTCCTCCTTACTAGCTCGGACTTAGCCTTATAACTTTTAGAGAGAAAAGAATTTGAATTGTTCAAATTCAAGTTTGGGAGAAAGCGTTATTTATATGTGATATATTTAACGAATCATAGCTTAATTATGAATTAAACTATGATTAATAAGAGGTGGATATATTTAAATATGATTTAAATATTGGGATCGGTTATAGCATGAATAAGGATTCATGTTCAAAAAAATCGATCGAGATCGGGCAATTTATTTAATTTAATATTTGATATTAAATTAAATTAAAAAAATAATTAATTAAACTAATTTTGAATTATTTAATTAATTATATTAATTTTAATTAAAAATCAATTTAATATTGATTTTTGAATTAAAATTAAATGTAAAATGAGGGATTTTCATGAAAAACAAGTTGCCAACTTGCCCAATCTTACTCATCTTCAAAATTCACCAAAATTGGCCACCTCCATCTCAAAGCATCCTCATCACCCTTGAGTTGTCACTCCATTGAAGCTTTTTGAAGCTTTATATAATGGTGATTTGAAGTGTTTTGTGAGAATTACACAGAAAATTCAATATTCCCGAATTAGTGACCTTTGAGGTCTTTTCTTCCAAATTCTCTCAACCAAGGATCCCACAATCCGTTCTAAGGCCCGAGGGTAGTAGGAAGACTCTAACGGTTGTCCACGAAGTGTTCGTTTGAAAACCATCAATCGGGTGAAGAGAATTTGATCTTCAAAGTTGAGTTTTCTATCCTCTGCTTTTTCCAAACTTTGAGCATGTTTTTTATTTTACAAAATTGATCAACTTAGAGTGTTCAAGATCCAAAATTGCTTTCGCTTTCTTAATCTAGACACTTTCACCGACTCCCATGATCAGGCCCTCGAAAGGGATTGTCTGGTCCAGGCCAAACTAGCAGGCGGATCATAGGCGTCTCACAGTGTGAATCGAAAGAAGAGACCGTGGGTCTCGTTTTCACAAGTCCCGCTCCCACTCACTATAAGTAGTCTCTCCATCCACGATGATATTGATCTATACAAATGTCATCCGAAGGGAGACACTCCCATTTGTGCCACGAGGCCGAGTATAGATCTCACGGCGGACTTAAAGGAGATTTGTGGTTGGAAATTCAAATGTATCTCATACATTTTATTTCATCCTACTCAGCACTTTAATTTTAATAGGGATTGACCTAGATAAACCGACTAAAATTTCCTAAATCTACCAATATAAATCTTATATGGTATTAACCTAAGTCTATAATCACATTATAACTTAGGTCTATGTGAGTAAATTAAAACACTTTTAATTAGCGGCTTTCACGATAAGTATAATCTAAGAATCTCTGGACCGAATTCACTCCAGGTCGGATTCCAGGTAGGGGTGTTCCACAAGCGTCATCTTAAATACCCCAGCCTTAGACAAAACCTTCCTTAGACAGAGTTACTAATCAGTCTCCATTCATAGACTAAACTTTGATTTCCTAATTTCTAATCTCATTAGAAAATAGAAAAACTAAGTCTAATTATTCAAGTTCTAAACTCTTTAAAACTAATAATTAACTTAGGTTGCATGCATTTCTATGTTATAGTGCTTGATCATTCATCACCTGAATAACTATATACTATAACATAATATAATTCATCACATGAATATAAATGCATGAACATACTTTAATCTAAAAAATATAACACTTATATTAATTAAATTAAACATGAATTTAATTATATTATAACTCTTATAATATAACGTATCATGCAATCTATATATTGTAACTCTTATAATATAAATGATGCACGAGATGTTTAACCTAAGGTGGGATTTTAAATCTATATGACATACAATATGCACATAGAATTTAATCAAATCATACATCTCATGCATAAAATAATGAAATAGCAAAAATGAACCAATTTTTGGCACCGAGGGGCAATTATTTAATTAAATAACATTAATATAACTCTTATATTAATATTATTCAATGAAATAATTAAATAAATAAACAAAATACATTTTACATTAAATAAAATAATTAAAAAATCGAAAATAACTACCCCACTAAGCATTAAGCTCCCACTTCTTGCGAAACTGAAGCTACAACCGCCCACTATGCGTGTGGCGTTGCAACGCTGTGGGCAGCCTTAAAACGTTGCCGCGTCCAGAGCCTCTGTCCGCAAGGATAGCGTTGAGACGCCGATGAACAGCGTCTCAACGCCATCACAGAACATCAAACACCTTTGTTGTTCTTCACTGATTTTTGCCCGTTTTCGCTCCGATTTCTTCACAGCAACTCTTGCCACGAACGACTCGGACTTACAGACTCGATTTACAACAAAATTCCCAAAAACAACGGGCCCTTACATTGATCTCATAAACATAAATTGTAAATCTAATCTAGTGCCAAAATCGAAAACATCAAAATTCGCAAACCAACATTCATCTCATGAATTAAAAGTAAATTACCCACCTATTTTAACAAAAACAAAAAGACAGTGCATAATGAAGAACCATCGAAATGGCTTTGATACTAATTGAAGGGAATGAGAATCCGCGCGCAGCGGATGACGATCGAATCGTCATGGTATCATTACGCTACTCGAATTCAAAACGATCTAACTATTAGATCTAGGCTAAACATGCAATAGAAGGAAGAAATTGTTGGGATTTTTGTCCTAATCTCGTGTTTGTAAATTACTGTTTGAAATTAATAAGAGTTATTTATTTTATCACATTGTGTCTCGCAATATTTATAAACTTTTCCAATAAACTAAGCTCCAGGGTCATTGAATTTATGAGAGAACTAGAACTTGAACGGTGTTAGTGGACATACAGGGAGGATCACGTTCGAGTAAATGACCCGAATGGTCTATAGTATATGGATAGGGTTGGAGACCTAATCCTGGATAAACTGTGGATGCGGCCCGCTTTGTATTAGATACAAACGAGGTGATCTGACTGATTCATGTGGTTGACATGCGAGTGGGGGCATCCTGTGCAATGAGATTGTACAAGACCGGACCGTGAATTATTAGACCCATCGATGTAACACGTTGTGATGAAGGGACTAATAACCGTAGATGACCATTAGTGACTCGACACGAATCTCGAGCGTGTTACGGACTCCTGCATGCGGGTCCGTCCTTTGACTAGTACGGGTGAGGGTGGTCACGATTACTCGCCCAATATGCCTATCTTCTCGGGGATGGACCAAGTAGGGAGCTGAGAACTTAACTACGCGAGATGGAATTCACTCATTCCCGCCTTTAGGGAAACTAGAGGGGTCGTTCCGTTATATGTTGTCTCCAAGGCTTGGACAACGGGCGCCCACCTTCTCACTGGCCCGAGAAGGGTGTTGTGTATGGTTGGACCATCACAATATGTTGTTCATTAGAGGAGCAGTGGGGACTTAAGGAACAAGAGGTAGACACAGGGGTAAAACGGTAATTTGACCCAGTCGTGTCTACGAACAACCTGTGAAGGGTAGACTCATGGGCATTGGCTATATAAGTGGACACGTAATATTCTACAGTGACGGGAGTGCAGCTACGAGCTATAGTGGAGTGTTACCTTAGCTAATTAATGTTGATTAACCGGGTCAAAGAGTTTGACATGTTAATCTCGGACATTGGAGCCCGTCACTGTAGGTCCATTAGGTCCCTCGGTTGGCTCAATCTGGGTTAAAAGAAGGGTTAATGTTTTGGTATGAAATTGAAGTGTTCAATTTCACTTTAAGAGCATTTATGTCATTTATTGAGATATGAATGATATAATATATAGTTTAATGTGAATGAAATTCATGATAAACTATAGGTTAGCCTAATTGTTGAACTAGGGCTAATTTGAGAAATTAATTGAGAGAAATTAAATTGGATGTGATTCAATCTAATTAATCCACAATTATTGCAAATGAGATTTGCAATATGAGATATGAGATATCTTATATTATGTGGTTATGCAAATGAGATTTGCATAACCTATGGTTGTGGTAAAGTGGTAATAATGTGGAGCTTTTAACTCCATCATTCCACTATTTAAACCCTTTGCAAGAAGGGATTGGAAAAGCTTTTCTCATTTTTTTTTTGTTTTGATCAAAGAGAAAAAACCAAAATCCTCTCTACTCTCTCTCAATTCTCCTCCCTCTCCAAAATCACAAGTTCCCACAAACTTCCTTCCTTCCAAAGGAAGAACAACCGAGACTCCAAGTGGTAGTGTTCGGGTTCCGTTCGTGGAGAGCATTTGTTGAGATCGAGAAGCACGAAGTGTTCGTGACCGAGGAAGAAATCCTTGAAGTTTGTCTACAACAAGTAAGTAAACTTCTTCTCGCTGTAAATTTCTTCCTTTCTATCATGTTTAACTTAGATCTAAGAGTTAGATCGTTTTAACAAAACCAAGTAGCGTAATGATACCATGACGATTCGATCGTCTTCCGCTGCGCGGGGATTCTGATTCCCTTCAATTGGTATCAGAGCCATTTCGATGGTTCTTCATTATGCACTGTTTTTGTTAAAATAGGTGGGTAATTTACATTGAATTCATGAGATTAATGTTGGTTTGCGAATTTGGATGTTTTCAGTTTTTGGCACTTTTAGATTTATTTTCTGTTTGATGAGATCAAATGTAAAGGGCCCGTGTTTTTGGGCAATTTAGAAAATAAATTGAGTATGTAAGTCCGTATCGTTCGTAGCAAGTGATATTGTGAAGAAATCGGAGCGGAAACAGGCGAAAATCGATGAAGAACAACAAAGTTGTTTGCTGTTCTGTCGATGGCGTTGAGACGCTGTTCTTCGGCGTCTCAACGCTATCCTTGCGGATGGAGGCCTTGCTGCAGCGCAACGTTGCAACGCCACGGCGTGGAGCACGCCGCCCTGACGCCGACGCAAAGAAGACATTAACAGCGCGCCGCGGCGTTGCAACACCGCGCGCAGCGTAGAGGAAGCGATGCTGAGGCGATTTCGCAAAAACGTGGGCACAAGGAGAAAGTGGGGCAGTTTTTTTTTCGTTTTTTTATTTTATTTTATTAATTATAAAATGTATTTATTTATTTAATTTCGTAATTTCATTAAATGATGTTAATATAAGAGTTATATTAATGTTATTTTATTAAATAATTGTCCCTAGGTGCCAAAAACCGGTCCATTTTTGCTGTTTAATTATTTTATGCATGAGATGTATGATTTAATTAATTTCTATGTCCATATTGTATGTCATATAGATTTAAAATCCCACCTTAGGTTAAACATTTCATGCATCATTTATATTATAAGAGTTATAATATATAGTTTGCATGATAGGTTATATTATAAGAGTTATAATATAATTTAAATGCATGTTTAATTTAATTAATATAAGTGTTATATTTTTTAGATTAAAGTATGCTCATGCATTTATATTCATGTGATGAATTATATTATGTTATAGTGTATAGTTATTCATGTGATGAATGATCAAGCACTATAACATAGAAATGCATGCAACCTAAGTTAATTATTAGTTTTAAAGAATTTAGAACTTGAATAATTAGACTTAGGTTTTTCCTTTTTCTAATGAGATTAGAAATTAGGAAATCAAAGTTTAGTCTATGAATGGAGACTGATTAGTAACTCTGTCTAAGGAAGGTTTTGTCTAAGGCTGGGGTATTTAAGTTTACGCTTGCGGATCACCCCTACCTGGAAACCGACCTGGGAGTGAATTCGATCCAGAGATTCTTAAATTATACTTATCGTGAAAGTCGCTAATTAAAAGTGTTTTAATTTACTCACATAGACCTAAGTTATAATGTTATTATAGACTTAGGTTAATACCATATAAGAGTTATATTGGTAGACTTAGGTAAATTTTAGCCGGTTTATCTAGGTCAATCCCTATTAAAATTAAAGTGCTGAGTGGGAGGAAATATAGTGTATGAGATACATTTGAATGTTCAACCACAAATCTCCTTTAAGTACGCACCGTGAGATCTATACTCGGCCTCGTGGCGCAAATGGGAGCGTCCCCCTTCGGGTGGAACTTGTATAGGTCAATATCATCGTGGATGGAGAGAGTACTTATAGTGAGTGGGAGCGGGTCTCTTCTTTCGATTCACACCGTGAGACCCCTATGATCCGCCTGCTAGTTTGGCCTGGACCTGACAATCCCTTCGGAGGGCCTTATCATGGGAGTCAGAACACCGTGAATTCCCGAAAGGGATACAGTTTCCTGGTTGGTTTTCCTTCTTGGTTCACCCTTTGGTGGCTTTTGATTGGACGGATGCTTGGAAACTTAAAGATTGAGGGTGACACACACAGAATTCGTTAAGTGTTAGTGAATTCGACCGAACAATGGTAATTGGACGCCTACTGGAATAAGAGTTATTCTGGGATTAGGGTCTGATCGAGAAAGTCTCGTGCTAGAGGAGGAGTGTTCTGTTCACCCTTCGGTGGCGGTCATTATAAACCTTTAGGGTATCATTGCAAAATTTTGAATGACCTAGGGATCATGAAACAATTTTTGTTAAAACTTGATTGGATTTCAAAAATTTTTTTGCGAGACTAATACAAAGTTTTTCTTAATTTTTTCAGCTTAAAAATGTCTAGCGCAATAATAACTCTACTCGCGTCCGATAAGTTAGTGGGAGATAATTACCAAAGTTGGAAAAACAACATTAACATGATTTTGGTAACTGACGACATTAAGTTCATGCTGTCTGAGGAGTGTCCTCAGATGCCGGGCTCGACAGCGTCGCGAAGTGTTCGCGATGCATACGATCGGTGGATCATTGCGAATGAAAAGGCCAAGGTCTACATAATTGCCAGCATGTCTGATGTATTGGCAAAGAAGCATGAGCCGATGGTCTTTGCCAAGGAGATCAAGGAGTCCTTGCAGGAAATGTTTGGTCAACAGTCCTTTCAGGGCCGGCATGACTCGCTCAAATACGTCTTCAACGGATGAAGGAGGGTCGTCTGTCCGTGAACATGTTCTAGACATGATGACCCACTTTAATCTGACTGAGGTGAACGGGGCTTCGATCGACGAGTCGAGCCAAGTTAGTTTTATTCTGGAGACTCTTCCGAAGAGTTTCCTTCAGTTTTGTAGCAATGCTGTTATGAACAAAATTAGCTACACTCTGACTACCCTCCTCAATGAGCTACATAATTTCCAATCCTTGAACAGGGTCAAGGAATCTGAGGCAAATGTTGCCTACAGGTCTTATCACAGGGGTTCGACCTCTGGGACGAAACTTGTTGTTCCTTCACGCCCGAAAGGGAATAAGAGAATGAAGAGGGGTAAAACTGACCGAGCTACCGCCCACAAGGGCAAGAAGGTCAAGGACGTTACAGAGAAAGGAAAGTGTTTCCACTGCAATGGGGGTGGACACTAGAAGAGGACCTGTCCCAAATTCCTGGCCGAGAGGAAGAACCAAGGTAAATGTGATTTACTTGTGACAGAAACCTGTTTAGTGGAGAGTAGTGACTCTGCCTCGATATTGGATTCGGGCGCCACTAACCAGGTTTGTTCTTCTTTTCAGGGAATTCATTCCTGGCAACTGCTGCGAGAAGGTGAGGTGACTCTACGAGTTAGATCTGGGGAGCTTGTCTCTGCTGCACCGATCGACACTGTGAAGCTACACTTTGGCGGGAAGTACTTATTATAAGATAATTTGTACATTGTACCAGGGTTTACTACAAACCTTGTTTCCATTTCCTGCCTAATTGAACAATGTATATGTGTTTCCTTTGAATCTAGTAAAGCGTTATTTCTTTCAAAGGCAATGTTATTTGTTCTGCTTCACTTGAGCATAATTTGTATGTTTTGAAACCTAATTCGGTGAAAAGTGTTTTGAATACTCAATTGTTTAAAACTGCAGAAACACGAACTAAGAAAGCGAAAGTTTCTCCTAAAGAAAATGCCCATCTTTGGCATCTACGGTTAGGCCACATTAATCTCAATAGGATTGAGAAACTAGTAAAGAGTGGACTTCTAAACGAGTGGGAAGAAAACTGTTTGCCGGTGTGTGAGTCATGCGTTGAGGGCAAGATGACCAAACGTCCTTTTAGTGGAAAAGGATATAGCGCAAAGAGCCTCTTGAGTTAGTACATTCTGACCTCTATGGTCCGATAAATGGTAAAGCTCGAGGCGGTTATGAGTACTTCGTGTCTTTCATAGACAATTACTCGAGGTATGGGTATATTTACCTAATGCACAAGAAGTCTGAAACTCTTGAAATGTTCAAGGAGTACAAGACTGAGGTTGAGAACCTCTTAGGTAAATCGCTTAAAACACTTCGATCAGATCGAGGTGGAGAGTACATGGACTCTGAATTCCAGGACTATATGATAGAACACGGAATTAGGTCCCAACTCTCAGCACCTGGTATTCCACAGCAGAATGGTGTATCGGAGAGGAGAAACAGTACCTTGTTGGACGTGGTTCGGTCGATGATGAGCTATGCTCGTCTCCCTGATTCTTTTTGGGGTTACGCAGTGAGACTACGATCTATATTTTGAACAACGTTCCGTCGAAGAGTGTTTGTGAAACACCTTTCGAGCTCTGGAGTGGATGTAAAGGCAGTTTACATCACTTTAGAATTTGGGGATGCCCGACCCACGTGTTGGTGTCAAACCCGAAAAAGTTGGAACCCCTTTCGAAATTGTGCCTATTCGTAGATTACCCTAAAGAGACTAGGGGTGGTCTGTTTTACGATCCTAAGGAAAATAGGGTGCTTGTGTCGACAAACGCCACTTTCTTAGAGGAAGACCACGTCAGGGACCATTTACCAAGGAGTAAAATTGTGTTAAATGAAATGGACAGTACATCAGCAAGAGTTATTGATGGGGCTAGTACATCAACAAGTGTAGTTGATCCTAGCACGTCTAGTCCAATCCGTTCCCAAGAGTTGGGAATGCCTTGACGTAGTGGGAGGGTTATGAGACAGCCTGATCGCTACATGGGTTTAGCTGAAACCTCAGTTGTCGCTCCTGATGATGACTGTGAGGATCCATTGACCTATGATCAGGCAATGGTTGATGTTGACAAAGACGAATGGATTAAAGATATGGACCAAGAAATGAAGTCTATGTACTTCAATTTTGTCTGGGAGCTTGTGGATCAACCAGATGTGGTAAAACCTATTGGTTGCAAATGGATCTACAAGCGTAAACGTGGCGTAGATGGGAAGGTGCAGACCTTCAAAGCCCGACTAGTGGCAAAGGGTTTTACCCAGGTTGATGGGGTTGACTATGAGGAGACTTTTTCACCTGTTGCCATGGTAAAGTCGATCAGGATCCTTCTGACCATTACCGCGCATTATGACTACGAGGTATGGTAGATGGATGTCAAGACAACCTTTTTGAATGGTAAACTTGATGAGACCATCTACATGGACCAGCCCTAAAGGGTTCATTGCCCAAGGCCAAGAGCAAAAGGTTTGCCGGCTTCATAGGTCCATTTATGGGCTGAAACAAGCTTCGAGGTCTTGGAATATAAGGTTTGATGAGGCGATCAAATCTTATGGCTTTGATCAAAATGTCGACGAGCCTTGTGTCTACAAGAAAATTGTTGACAAAACTATCGCATTTTTAGTGTTGTATGTGGACGATATTCTTCTCATTGGGAATGAGGTAGAATTTCTTACTGACGTTAAAAAGTGGCTAGCTTCGCAATTCCAAATGAAAGATTTGGGAGAAGCTCAGTATGTTCTAGGTATCCAGATAGTCTAGAACCGGAAGAACAGAACGCTAGCCTTGTCTCAAGCGTATTATATTGACAAGATGTTGTCTAGATATAAGATGCAGAACTCCAAAAAGGGCTTGCTGCCTTACAGGCATGGGGTTCACTTGTCTAAGGATCAGTGTCCTAAGACTCCTCAAGATGTTGAGGATATTGAGACGGATTCCATATGCTTCGGCTGTAGGGAGCCTGATGTATGCCATGTTGTGTACTAGGCCCGACATCTGTTATGCAGTAGGAATTGTCAGTAGATATCAGTCCAATCTAGGATTAGATCACTGGACAGCCGTCAAGGCAATCCTAAGTATCTTAGGAGAACGAGGAACTACAGCTTAGTGTATGGCAATGGGGCTTTGATCCTTACGGGATACACGAACTCTGACTTTCAGACCGATAAAGAATCTAGGAAATCCACTTCGGGGTCAGCCTTCATTCTGAATGGAGGAGCTGTAGTATGGCGAAGCATCAAGCAGGGATGCATCGCTGATTCCACTATGAAAGCGGAGTATGTTGCGGCTTGTGAAGCTGCAAAGGAAGCTGTTTGGCTCAGGGAAGTTCATGATGGATTTGGATGTTGTTCCAAATATGAACTTGCCAATCACACTGTTCTGTGATACCAGTGGTGCAGTAGCCAACTCTCGTGAGCCTCAGAGCCATAAGAGAGGCAAACACATTGAGCGCAAGTATCATCTGATACGGGAGATTGGGCATCGCGGAGACGTGACGGTCACGAAGATAGCGTCGGAGCACAACGTAGCTGATCCATTTACAAAGCCCCTCACGGCTAAGCTGTTTGAGGGTCACCTAGAGAGTCTAGGTCTTCGAGAGCTTCCTGACTAGGGCAAGTGGGAGATTGTAAACGGGTATTCAATGCCCTAGTTTATTGTATTACTTCATTGTAATTTATGTACATTTCAGAAATGTATTTTCTCCACTAGCTTAGTCCAAGTCGGAGTTTGTTGGGATTTTTGTCCTAGTCTCGTGTTTGTAAATTACTGTTTGAAATTAATAAGAGTTATTTATTTCATCACATTGTGTCTCGCAATATTTATAAACTTTTCCAATAAACTAAGCTCCAGGGTCATTGAATTTATGAGAGAACTAGAACTTGAACAGTGTGTAGTGGACACACAGGGAGGATCACGTTCGAGTAAATGACCCGAACGGTCTACAGTATATGGATAGGGTTAGAGACCTAATCCTAGATACACTGTGGATGCGGCCCGCTTTGTATTAGATACAAACGAGGTGATCTGACTCGTTCATGTGGTTGACATGCGAGTGGGCGCATCCTGTGCAATGAGATTGTACAAGACCAGACCGTGAATTATTAGACCTACTGATGTAACACCGTTGACAGTAAGGACTAATAACTTCGTAGAGAGTGCATCTACAAGTCTATAGTGGAGTGATTTGTAGTTAATGAATATTGATTAACTGGATCAAAGAGTTTGATCAGTTAATCTCACATCATTGGAGCTCATGATCGGTAGGTCAATTAGATCCCTTCTGTTGGCTCAATATGGTAATATTGAGGGTATAAAGTTAGGAGTGAAATTGAAGTGTTCAATTTCATATATGAGGTGTTATATCTATTATATATGATAGAATTGATATAATATATAGTTTTAATGTGAATTAGATTCATATATAAACTATATACTAAAGAGAGAATAAAGGAGGGGTAGGATGGTCATTTCCATCCCCTTCCCCTATATATATTGTTGCATGAGATGCAACTAGGTCAAGTCATTCTAAGTGATTCCTTGCCTTTTGTTGTTGTTGGAAAGGTTCCAAGACAACAAACAACTCTTTCACAAAAACACCTCACCTTTCCTAAAGGAAACTCACCTTCCTCCCTCACCTAGAGAACAACGGAGAAGATCCAGTGGTAGTGTCGGTGTTCGTACGAGTTCGTGTTGTTGTGATCTTGATCGTGAGAGAGGAGGAGCACTTGAAGAAAGGTTCTTCAAAGGTAACATTCTTGTTGTCCATTCTATTATATATGCTTAATCTAGTATTTTATGTTTTTTGAATAAATCGTTGTAACTAACTCAAGAGCGCCCGATTCGCAATCGCTTCCGCTGGCGGGGACTTCGATTCCTTTCAATTGGTATCAGAGCCCAATTGCGTTCTTGATTTATGTTCTCGATTTTTCAAGAACACGGTGAGATTTACTGTTTTTGCATGATGTATGAACGGTTTTTCAAAATTAGATGTTTTCAATTTTGGCACTTAGATTTACAATTTCATTGAAATGTTCAATGTAAGGGCCCGGTGTTTTGGAAAAATTTAATTGTAAATCAAGTTTGTAAGTCCGTGTCGATTGAGGCAAAGCGGTTGCTGAGAAGATCGGAGAAAAAACGAGCCAAAAACAATGGAGATTGTTGCTGTCTGTGTGCAGCGTTGCAACGCTGCGCATGCGGGAGAAGGCGTGCGTAGGAGGCAGCGTTGCAATGTTGTGGCATTGCGCAACGCTCGACAGAAGACCACAAGAAGCAGCATTGCAACGCTGCTATCAGCGTTGCAACGCTAGAGGCGTTTCGCGAATTTCAGCAACAAGCAGAAAAAATGTTTTTTTATATATATTATTTATAAAAACGTTTTATATTTAATTTTAATTAATATAATTAGATTATATTAATTAAAATTATTTCTAGGGTGCCAAAATTGGTCTAATTTTTGCTATTTTAATTATGCAATTGTTGTGTAATTATTGCCATGCATAGTGTATGCTTGTATTTTAGAAATGTCACCTTAGGTTAAGCATTTTCATGCATCATTTATAATATAAGGAGTTATATTATATAGTTTGCATGATTAATTAATATAAGGTTGTTATATTAATTTTTGGACAGCATTGATATGTATTATTTTTCACGAGATGAATATGTTATGAATGTCTTATTATTCATGTGATGAATGATCAAGCACTATAACATAGTATGCATGTCATCTAAGGTTAATTATTAGTTTTAAAGTGTTTAGAACTTGGAAATAATAGACCTTAGGTTATATAGTTCTAATTAGATTAGAATTAGGAACCAAGTAATTTATAAGCTATGATTAAAAGAGGAACTCTGTCTAAGGAAAGTTATGTCTAGGCTGGGGTATTTAAGCTGACGGAAACGAAACACCCCTTCCTGGGAACTTACCTGGGAGTGAAATTTAATCAGAGAGTCTTATAAATTACAGTAGCGTCAGCGGGTTTATTAAATGGTTAATAAACTAGAAATCTTAGGTTTAATATAAGGAGTTATATTAACAAACTTAGGATAAAATCAATATAAAAGTTATATTGATTATCAATATAAGAGTTATATTGATTATCAATATAAGAGTTGTATTGATTATCAATATAAGAGTTATATTGATTATCAATATATGAGTTATATTGATAGAGTTAGGAAAAACCATTAGCCGGGTTTTTAGCCTAAGTATGATTCCTATAAACTTAAAGTATTCAGTGGGAGGAAAAAGTTTATGAGATACATATTTTTCCACCTACGCTATCTCTGGGAAGTTCACACCGTGAGACTCATACTTGGCCTCGTGGCGCAAACGGGAGTGTCCCCTTCGTATGGTGTTTGTATGAGTCAATATCAAGGTGAATGGAGAGGGTACTTATAGTGAGTGGGAGCAGGTTTAGTGAAAACAAAACCTACGTTTTCTTTTGTCGATTTACACCGTTAGACCACTATGGTCAGCCTGCTAGTTTGGCCTGGACCAGACAATCCCTTTGGAGGGCTTGATCATAGGGGATCTGACATAGTAGACACCCAAAAGGGATAAAGATTTCCTTAGACTATTTTCCAATCTAGTTCTCCCTTCGGCGGATTTTATTGGATCGAGACTCTGGGATCTAAAGACAAAAGGTTACACTCATAGGGTACATAAGTTGTGTATGTATCCAGACCGAAAAATGGTAACTAAAACCTATAGGAATAAGAGTTATTCTGGTATTAAGTTTTGGTCAAGAGTGTCTTGATCCAGAGGAGGAGTGTTTTTTATTACCCTTCGGTGTCACACATTCTAAGCCTTTGGAGTATCATTGCAAATTATAAATGGCCTAGGAATCATTTGATAATTTGCTAAAACATGATTGGATTAGAGTTATGGCAAGAAACTCATACAGGTTTGTTTGTAAGATTTTCAGCAAAAATGTCTAGCTCTATAATTTCCTTATTGGGTGCGAAAAAGTTAACCGGAGAGAATATGATGACATGGAAAAACAAACTCAACACTATTCTGGTAGTGGATGATATGAAGTTTGTGCTAACTGAGGAGTGTCCTCAGGTGCCAGGCTCGAATGCGTCACGAAATGTTCGTGATGCATATGATCGATGGATCAAGGCCAATGATAAGGCCAAGGTCTACATGCTAGCAAGTATGTCTGACATATTTGCCAAAAAGCATGAGGGCATGATTACCGCCAAAGAAATCATGGATTCTGTGCAGGGTATGTTTGGACAACAGTCCACACAAGCCCGACATAATGCCCTAAAGTACATATTCAACTCGAGGATGCCAGAGGGTACATCTGTTTGGGATCATGTCCTGGATATGATGGTGCACTTTAATATCGCGGAGTCGAATGGTGCTTCTATCGATGAATCGAGTCAGGTCAGCTTCATTCTGGAAACTCTTCCAGAACGTTTTCTGTAGTTTAGAAGTAATGTTGTTATGAACAAGCTTACTTTTAATCTTACCTCCCTTCTGAATGAACTCCAGACCTTCCAGTCTTTGATGAAAATTCAGGGATCGAATGGTGAGGCAAATGTTACTAGTAGGAGTTATCACAGAGGTTCGACCTCTGGGACAAAAATAGTGGCTTCATCTTCTTCTAACCTGAGAGGAAAGAAGAAGAACATGAAGAAGGTTGGTAAAGGAAAACAAGCTAACAAAGCTGCCGCCATGAAGGGCAAGAATGTCAAAGACGTTGCTGACAAAGGAAAGTGTTTCCACTGCAACGAAGATGGTCATTGGAAACAGAACTGTCCGAAGTACATTGCAGAAAAGAAGAAGGAAGGTAAATATGATTTACTTTGCCTAGAAGCTTGTTTAGTGGATAATGATAAAACAACTTGGATACTTGATTCAGGCGCCACTAATCATGTTTGCTCTTCTTTTCAGGGAATCGATTCCTGGCAGCAGCTACAGCAAGGAGAGATAACGCTCCGGCTTGGAAATGGAGAAGTCGTCTCAGCTGTAACAGTAGGCACAATGAAACTTTATTTTGGCAAGAAATATGTATTGTTGGACGATATATTAGTGATACCAGGGTTTACTATAAACCTTATTTCCATTTCTAGCCTTCTAAAACAATGTATTTATGTTTCCTTTTCTATGAATAAAGTGTTTATTTTGAAGAAAGGTTTAGAAATATGTTCAACTTCATTAGAAAATGGATTGTATGTTTTAAGGCCTAATTAAGTCAAAATGGTTTTGAACACTGAATTATTTACAACTGCAAATGCACAAACTAAGAAACATAAAATTTCTCCTAAAGAAAATGCTCATCTTTGGCATCTAAGATTGGGTCACATTAATCTCAATAGGATTGAGAGATTGGAAAAGAACGGACTTCTAAACGAGTTAGAAGAAAATTCTTTGCCAGTATGTGAATCCTGCCTAGAAGACAAAATGACTAAAAGACCTTTTAGTGGAAAAGGTTATGGAGCCAAACACCCTCTAGAGCTTATACATTAAGACCCTTGTGGTCCGATGAATGTTAAAGCCAGGGGAGGTTGAAAATCAATTAGGTAAAAGAGTTAAAACACTTCGATCGGATCGAGGTGGAGAGTACATGGTTTTAAAATTCAAGAACTATATGATAGAACATGGAATTACATCCCAACTCTCAGCTCCCGGCACACCACAGCAAAATGTTGTATCGAAAAGGAGAAATAGAACCTTGTTGAACATGGTTCGATCAATGATGAGTTATGCTCATCTCCTTAGTTCCTTTTGGGGTTATGTAGTGGAGACTGCAGTATACATTTTGAATAGTGTGCCATCGAAAAGTGTTTCTGAAACACCTTTTCAACTTTAGAAAGGACGTAAAGGTAGTTTATGTCACTTCAGAATATGGGGTTGTCCAACAAATGTGCTTGTGACAAATCCAAAGAAGTTGGATTCACGTTCAAAGTTATGCCTATTCGTAGGATACCCAGAAGAAACAAGAGGTGGTTTGTTTTATAATCCTAAGGAAGATAATGTTTTTGTGTCGACAAATGCCACTTTCTTGGAGGAGAACCACATAAGGGACCACAAACCAAAAAGTAAGGTAGAACAGTAGCAAAGGTTGCTAATAAAAACACTAGTACGTCAACAAGAGTTGTTGATACTAGTTTGTCTAGTCAAGAGAGTCCATCTCAAGAGTCGAGTATGCCTCGACGTAGTGGGAGGGTTGCGATACAGCCTGACCGTTACATGGGTTTAGCTGAAACCCAAGTTGTTATACCAGATGACAACTGTGAGGATCCATTGACTTATAATCAAGCAATGGTTGACAAAGACAAAGACAAATGGGTCATAGCTATGGACCAAGAAATGGAGTCGATGTACTTCAATTCTGTTTGAGATCTTGTAGATAAGCCTGATGGGGTAAAACCTAGAGGTTGTAAGTGGATCTACAAGAGAAAACGTGGTGTAGATGGGAAGGTGCAAACCTTTAAAGCTAGACTAGTAGCAAAGGGTTATACCTAGGTTGAAGGGGTTGACTATGAGGAGACCTTTTCACCTGTTGCTATGGTAAAGTCTATCCGTATCCTTCTTGCCATTCCCGCATATTAAGTCTATGAGGTATGGCAAATGGATGTCAAGACAGCCTTTTTGAATGGCAATCTTGAGGAAAACATCTACATGGACCAACCCAAAGGGATAATTGAACAAGGACAAGAGCAAAAGGTTTGCAAGCTTAAAAGGTCAATTTATGGACTAAAACAAGCTTCTAGGTCCTAGAATATAAGATTTGATGAAGCAATCAGATCTTCTGGTTTTGACCAAAATGATGATGAACCTTGTGTTTACAAGAAAATCATCAATAGTTCTGTCGCTTTCCTAATTCTCTATGTGAATGATATCCTACTCACTGGGAATGATGTAGGTTATCTTACTGATATCAAGGAATGGCTAGCTCGCAGTTCCAAATGAATGATTTGGGTGATGCGCAGTTTGTTCTTAGGATCCAGATTGTCCGGAACCGCAAGAATAAAACACTAGCCTTGTCTCAAGCATCATACATAGACAAAGTATTGTCAAGGTTTATGATGCAAGATTCCAAAAAGGGCTTGTTGTCTTTTAGACATGGAATCAATTTGTCTAAGGAACAGTGTCCTAAGACACCTCAAGGAGTTGAGGATATGAGACGGATTCCTTACGCATCAGCTGTTGGGAGCCTGATGTATGCCATGTTGTGTACTAGGCCCGACATCTGTTTTGCAGTTGGGATGGTCAGTAGATATCAATCCAATCTAGGACTTGAACACTGGACAGCTGTTAAAACAATCCTTAAGTATCTTCGGAGAACAAGGAACTACATGCTTGTGTATGGGGCTAAGGATTTGATCCTTACAGGATACACAATTCGACTTTTGATCGATAAAGATTCTTGGAAATCTACATCAGGGTCAGTATTCACTCTTAACGGAGGAGCTGTGGTATGGCGAAGCGTCAAGCAAGGATGCATCGCTGATTCCACCATTGAGGTCGAATATGTTGCAGCTTGTGAAGCAGCTAAGGAGGTCGTTTGGTTAAGGAAGTTCATGCTAAATTTGGAAGTTGTTCCAAATATGAAGTGTTCAATTTCATACATGAGGTGTTATATCAATTATATATGATTTAATTGATATAATATATAGTTTTAATATTAATTAGATTCATATATAAACTATATACTAAAGAGAGAATAAAGAAGGGGTAGGATGGTCATTTCCATCCCATTCCACTATATTTCTGGTTGCATGAGATGCAACTAGGTTAAGTCATTCTAAGTGATTCCTAGCATTTTGTTGTTGTTGGAAAGGTTCCAAGACAACAAACATCTCTCTCACAAAACACCTCACCTTTCCTAAGGGGAACCCACCTTCCTCCTTCACCTTGAGAACAACGGAGAAGATCCGGTGGTAGTGTCGGTGTTCGTACGAGTTCGTGTTGCTGAGATCTTGATCGTGCGAGAGGAGGAGCACTTGAAGAAAGGTTCTTCAAAGGTAATTTCTTGTTGTTCATCATATTCATATGCTTAATCTAGTGTTTTAGGTTCTTGAATTAATCGTTGTAACTAAATCAAGAGTGCGCGATTCACAATCGCTTCCGTTGCGGGACTACGATTCCCTTCAATTGGTATCAGAGCCCAATTGCGTTCTTGATTTATGTTCTGGATTTTTAAAGAACAAGGTGGGATTTACTGTTTTTGCATTAGATATATAATTTGTTTTGCAAATTAGATGGTTTCAATTTTGGCACTTAGATTTACAATTTCCATTGAAACGTTCAATGTAAAGGGCCCAGTGTTTTAGGCAAATTTAATTGTAAATCGAGTCTGTAAGTCCGTGTCGATTGAGGCAAGGTGGTTGCTGAGAAGATCGGAGCGAAAACGAGCAAGGAATGGTGATTCCTAGTTGCTGTCTGTGTGCAGCGTTGCAACGCTGTTCATTGGCGTTGCAACGCTGCGCTTGCGGGAGAAGGCGCGCACAGGAGGCAGCATTGCAACGTAGCCTCTAGCGTTGCAACGCTGCTATCAGTGTTGCAACGCCATAGCCTTTTCACGCAAAGCAGCAACGAGCAGAAACGTTTTTTTTAATTATATATTAAATATAGAAACATTTTATATTTAATTTATATTTAATTAATATAATTAGTTTATATTAATTAAAATTAAAATTAGGGTGCCAAAATTGGTCTAATTTGCTATTTTCATTATTCAATTGTTGTGTAATTATTGCCATGCATAATGTATGCTTTTATTTTAGAAATCTCACCTTAGGTTAAGCATTTTCATGCATCATTCATAATATAAGGAGTTATATTATATAGTTTGCATGATTAATTAATATAAGGTCGTTATATTAATTTTTGGACAGCATTGACATGCATTATATATCATGAGATGTATATCTTATTATTCATGTGATGAATGATCAAGCACTATAACATAGTATGCATGTCACCTAAGGTTAATTTTTAGTTTTAAAGTCTTTAGAACTTAGAAATAATAGACCGTAGGTTATCTAGTTCTAATTATATTAGAATTAGGAACTAAGTAATTTATAAACTATGATTAAAAGAGGAACTCTGTCTAAGGAAAGTTTTGTCTAGGTTTTGGGGTATTTAAAGTCGACGGAAGCGGAACACCCTTACAGGAACCGACACGGGAGTGAAATTTAATCGAGAGAGTTTTATAAATTACAGTAGCGTCAGCGGGTTTATTAAGGGGTTAATAAACTAGAAATCCTAGGTTTAATATAAGGAGTTATATTAACGAACTTAGGATAAAATCATTATAAGAGTTAGATTGTCGATATAAGAGTTATATTGATAGAGTTAGGTAAAACCATTAGCCGAGTTTTAGCCTAAGTAAGATTCCTATAAATACCATCCGAAAGGGGACGCTCTCATTTGCGCCACGAGGCCGAGTATGGATCCCAATGTGTGAACTTTACAAAGATTTGTGGTCGGAAAGTCAAATGTACCTTATAAACTTTATTTCCTCCCACTCAGCACTTTAAATTGATATGGAGTGATCTAGATAAATCGACTAATATTTACCTAAATCTATCAATATAACACTTTTATTGAATTAACCTAAGTGTATGATCACATTATAAACTTAGGTTTTTGTGTGTAAATTAATAGACTTTTAATTAACGACACTCACGATAATATAACCTATGAATCTCAAGACCAAATTCACTCTCAGGTCGGTTTCCAGGTAGGGGTGTTCCGCAAACCGTCAGCTTAAATACCCCAGCCTTAGACAGAACCTTCCTTAGACAGAGCTACTTATTAGTCACCATTCATAAGTCATATTTGATTTCCTAATTCTAATATTATTAGAACTAGAAAACCTAAGTCTAATTATTCAAGTTCTAAACATTTTAAAACTAATAATTAACTTAGGTTACATGCATTTCTACGTTTTAGTGTTTGATCATTCATCACATGAATAATATGATGGAGATCTAATCCCCTTGAGCAACGGAAATGAGTTTAGAATCGTAATTGCACGACTATTTTTGGTTGAAATACAAAAACCAGTGCATTGAAAAAGAATAGAGATAAACATGCATTCTAATCTAATTAGACAAGAAGTATTCATGCAAACATGCTTTAGAAAATAAAGTTAACTAAAAGAGAATTCATAATTACCTTTGTAGTTTTCCTCAATAGCAACTCCTTGCTCCTTTCGCAGCAACACAGCAAACAAGAACACTTCTCTATTTTTCTCCAACAGGACAACCCTTGTAAGAAAAACTCCTGAGGCTCTAAGTTCAACTTAGATCTTCCTAAGGTGGGAAGGATCCAACTATTTGAGAATGCAAGAGGGAATTTGAGAGAGAGGATGGAATTTTTCTAGAGAGAACAATTGTCAAAGTGCAGGATTGATCGACAAAGTGACCCCCTTCTCCCTGTTAAGCTATCGATAGGGAGAAAGAGAGGGATAGTGGGAACGTGTCTGGATGACACGTTCCTCCATTTTAATTTAAATTAATAAACTAACAATTAAATCATATTTAATTATCAATTAAATCACATTTAAATCAAACAAATTAGATTAAATCACATTTAATGAATATTTCCCTCTAACCTATAGTTTTAATGCATATCTAATGCACATTAAATTTTAACCTATAGTTTTAAAATATGAATCACTTTCACATTTGAATTTAATCACTACAACAAAATAAAGAAACAATGACGGACATCCAAAATCTCACCTGAGATATAATGACGGACAAAAAAAAACGCGCGGAAATTTAAAAAAAATTAAATTCATCTATAATCACGGGCATTGCCCGTCATTGAAGGTGTTCTATAATGAAAGGCAATGCCCGTCATTAAAGGTATTTTAAAAATAATTTCTCTCACCTCCCTGGCCGACAACTCATTTCATCTCTCTCTCGATTTTCACCTGTCGACGACCCGATTTCACTCGCTCTCTTTCTCCCTCATCTAACCCTCAACACATTTTCTCCCTCGTTTTCAACGGTCGGCCGCCGTCCACAAAGCTTCACCGCCGTCCACAAAGCTTCGTCACCGTCCACAAAGGTTCGCCGCCGTCCGTTGATCTCTCTTTCTCCCTCGATCTGACTTCACCGCCGTCCACAAAGCTTCACCGCCATCCACAAATCTTCACCGTCGTCCGTTGATCTCTCTTTCTCCCTCGACTGACTTCGTCGCCGTCCGTTCGCTGCCATCCACAGCTTTGCCACCGAGACTCTTCTCGCGCATCCATCACCACCAAACACCGTGGTTCGTCGGAGTCTGAACCGATCTGGACATTGAGGTCCTTAGTTTGCAGATCTGGTTCATTGGTGTTCAGATCTACACCGATCAGTCACCAAAGGAGTTCGTCGTTGTCGGGTTCACCGGAGGTTTTTTTCTAACCAAAAATTTTATAAAAATCTGATCTATAGCATGAATGTTGTGTTGATCTTGTTGTGTATGTTAGTTTGTGTAAGTTAGTTTTAGGGAAAAAATGTGCATTGATCTTGTTGTGTTGTTGTTACTTTAGGAATGTTTTTTTATTAAAATCATGTGCTTTGATCTATTTATTTTAGCATGATTGTTGTTGTTAGTTTAGTTTGATTGAGAGAGTTGAGTTTAGTTTAGAAAAAAACTAACATCGAAAATGTTGTCGTTTAGTTTATTTTGATTGAGGGGGTGTGACGACCACAACCACAGGTACTGACTGGTTATTTTAGTTTTTGTTCTAACAGTCTTTATGTCAGGTCGGATTAGTAAATTTTTTCAGGCTCGGTGTGAGTGAAACCTTAATTTCGTGTGGGTTTAAGTGAGTTATTTCTCTTTAAGATGAAATTACTTATAAATTTAAAAGAAGAGGAAGTGACAATGGCACTTTAGTTATTAATGCCTAAATGAGGGTTATATATGACACTTGGAATTTGACCTAAATTTTTAGTATTTAGCCTCCTTAAGTTTGCAATCAAAAGAAAACCCTAACCCTAATTGCACCATCATCTTCTCCTTCTTCTTCTCCTTGCCCTAGCCGAGAATACCCATCCTTGCTGCAACTCTCGCCGGCCGGTTCAAGAGGCCGCACATCCAACACGCCTCACGAGGTTCACCGACGAGCACCGTGGGAATCGACAGCACTGAAGCACGGGAGCACAGGGACTTGCCGTCGATCGCGAGCCTCGGAGCTGCACCGCCGCCATCCTGATCGCAAGCCGGCACGTCGATCACGCCTCCAGCCACTCCAACGCCACGCCACGCGCCGCACGGAGATCGTGAACGGAAGTGCCACCGCCGAAGTGCACGCTCGCGAACCCTCCGTCGAAACCTTGGACGCACGTGGCCGGTCACTCCTCCGTTCGGCCCATTACTGGTAGAAGAAGTCCCCAGCCGCAGACCTTCCAGCCATTCGCGAGCTTCATCTCGCCCGCCGTGGATCGCAATAGCATTGCCGACGCCTCCGGGCCGCCACCGCCGTTGTCGCCGGAGAACGATCGCCGCCATTACGCGCCGTGAGACCTCGTCATCACCATTCGGGTCTACTTTCGACTACAACATCGACCAACTTCGCCTTGCTGCCACTGAATTTGCAGCCCGGTGAGCAACTCGTTACACTTTTCGATTGGAGAGAATTATACAATGACTTTTGGTTATTAAAACGCGTTTACGTAAGGACTTAAATCATCATTCGAACACGACTTTTAGGGACCAAGTTAGAGCGGAGTTGAAGGCCAAACAACCAAGCGATCTAAGAAATACTAGGCCTATACGTGGAGATTGAGGTAAGCGGGGCATGAAGCCTCAAGAACTTAAATTGAGTACCTCACGTTATGAATCTGGAGTATGCTCGGAGTATAATTTCGGGATTAATGTGTGAATCAGGTTCTACAAAAGGAGCGTACTCAAAGGTCTAAGGTTAAGATTTGAAGTAGAATCTAAACTGAGGTAAGGGACCTTGTGCCGAACCTTTCTAAATGGGATTAAAGAAAACGAATTTCATTATTTTATGCGAAATTAATTAGTTATCTTACTTGAAAAGGTTTAATGATTTTACGTGAGAATATTCCAATATTTTATGTGAGAATACTCTAATATTTTATGTGAAGATATCTCAATGGTTTATGTGAGCATAATTCAGTATTTTATGTGAGAATATCTTTGTATTTCATGTAAGAATATTCCAGTATTTCAGGTGAGGATATTACAGTACGTTATATGAGAATATTTCATGATTACATACAAGGGTTTTATTTTCAAACTGTTGTGAAAAGTTATGATTTGCATATCAATGATATTGTTTCATGACATATGCATTACAGTCATGTTGAATGATGGGACCTCATCCATGTTATGTGTGCGCCATAAAGTGATTTGAAGTAAAATGTGGAAATTGGTCTCCTGCGTGCATTGTATGCATGGTCAAACATGCATTAGAGACCCTATGGGTCAAGTTTACAGGGTCCGTGAGGACTCAATCCATACAGGGTGCGTGAGGGACTCAAACAATTACAGGGGTCAGTGAGGGACTCAAAATGAAATGACTCAGGATGACCAATTAACCACTTAAAGAAAAAGAAAGTCATGTATTACAGTCATGTTGATACGAGAAAGTTTTAGGTCCCACATATGTACGTTTTGATCAAGTTTAAAAGTCATCATTGTATGTGTTTGCATATCCCAAACCTCGGTAGCGAGGCCACTTTCTGAGTATTGTATTGCAATACTCACCCTTTCGTTTTAAATTATTTTTCAGGTAAGGCCAAGGACGTGCGGGGCGAGTGACGGAGGCGCGTTGTCAGGACCATGGGGATATTCATGTTTCCGCATATTTTCATTAATAACTGATGTTGTCGTTTTATGGTTGCGAAATTTTAATTTATTCTCAGGATTTTAAGTAGGCCAAGTCTAAACTGTTGCTTTTACATGTTTTGAATGTTTTAACGGGATCCCTAAAGATATTTTTGATTACAGTGGAGATTTAAAAATTGTTTTATGTCCTTTGGCCTAAGAATGCATGCATGTGTAGTAATGTCCCTAGGAGTTATAGTCATAGAAAAGTAGGGGCGTTACAGGGGGTAAGTTTAGTTTAGGAAAAAAACTAACATAGAAAATGTTTGTGTTTAGTTTAGTTTGATTGAGGGGGTGAGTTTAGTTTAGAAAAAAACTAACATAGAAAATGTTGATGTTTCATTTACTTTGAGGGGGTGAGTTTAGTTTAGGAAAAAAACTAATATAGAAAATGTTGGTGTTTAGTTTAGTTTGACTGAAGAGTTGAGTTTAGTTTAGGAAACAAAGTAACATAGGAGAAATGTTTGTGTTTAGTATAGTTTGATCAAAACAATTTTGTGTTAGTTTAATGAGTTTAGTTTAATGAAGGAGGGGAGTTTTAGTTTGATGTAGTTTATGGAAGGAAATATTCTTGTTGTTGCTAAAACAAAATGGTGTACAATTTAAATAAATGCATGTGGGTTGTTTGTGTTAAGTTTTATGAGTTTAGATTTCATAAGTTTATTTTTTGTGTTAGTTCAATTTGATGAGTGATTGATGAATGGTTGAGAACATTTGTTTAGCATGTTTGGTTAGAATCATATGTTTAATTTTCTTAATATTAGTAGTGGGTTTGTGGATGAGAGGAAATGGTATTAGTCCAAAATATCATGATGTTGGCTTTTGAATCAACATCATGAAATTGAGTAAGTAGTGAACTCCTTGATAGTTTTTTTTTTCGACGTCTTCCTAAGGACATAGTAAGTACATAAGTTTAAGTAACCATTATTCTTCTTGTAGATTGAACTTTCAAGGCACCAGATTTATAGTTATGGATAAGTCGTGGATGTCAAAGAATAGGATGTCATCAGAATATCGTTTAGGAGTTGAGACGTTTATCCAAAATGGTATACGACATTCAAATAGGTCAGATGTCATTTGCTGTCCATGCTTGAAATGTGTGAATGCAAAGTTTCAAAATACGAATGTCGTAAGAGACCATTTATATATTAATGACATTGATGAAAGCTATAGAACATGGATTTGGCATGGCGAGTCATTACCGAATGAGAGAAAAGAGGAAGCTGAAGTTGAGGACGAAGATGTTAACGACACAATAGGAATGTTGGAGGCTGCACATAACTATTTTAATGACAAGTCTCCAATATTTGAAGAAGTGTTAGATGATGCCAAGAAACCATTGTACTTAAATTGTAAGAATTTTATCAAAATATCTGCATTGATAAAGTTATATAATTTGAAAACAAAGTTTGGATGGAGCGATAAGAATTTCACTAAGTTGTTAGCATTGGTTAGTGACATCTTACCAAGTCCAAATGAACTTCCTAGCTCTACGTATCAAGCAAAAAAGATATTGTGTACTCTTGGAATGAAGTATGTAAAGATTCATGCATGTAGTAATGATTGTTGTTTGTTTAGAAAAGAGCTTGCAGATGTAGAAGTATGCCCTACATGCGGAACATCAAGATGGAAGCTTTGTAAAAATTCGAATGATGTGATGAAAAACATTCCGACGAAAGTCATGTGGTATTTCTCTCCTATCCCAAGATTTGAAAGAATGTTTCGCAGTAAAGAAATATCTAGTTTGTTGACTTGGCATGCTAATGAACGAGTAATTGATGGGTACATACGACATCCTGCAGATACACTATCGTGGAAGCAAGTAGACAATTTGTGGCCAGAGTTTGGTTTAGAACCTAGAAATCTTTGTCTTGCTCTTTCAACTGATGGAGTCAATCCACACGGTGATCTTAGTAGTATATATAGTTGTTGGCCAGTTATGTTGGTGACATACAATTTACCTCCATGGTTATGCATGAAGCGAAGATTTTTTATGTTAAATGCATTAATATCTAGGCCTAAACAACAAGGGAATGACATAGATGTTTATTTAGCTCCATTAGTTGATGATCTGAAAAAACTTTGGAATGATGGAGTTCAGTGTTATGATGTACATCATGAACAATCTTTCATACTTAAAGCTATTTTATTGTGGACTATTAATGATTTTCCTGCATATGACAATTTGTGTGGTTGTACAGTAAAAGGATATCATGCGTGGCCAATATGTGGGGAAAAAACCTCATCCACTTATTTGCCAAAAGGGAAAAAGATGGCATATCTTGGACATCGAAAATATTTACCCCGTAATCATCCATATAGAAGACAGAAGAAAGCTTTTAATGGTGAACAAGAATTGGAATTTGCTCCTGAACCGTTAAGTGGAGAGGAAATTCTTGCGAAAGTTAGTAGACTTCAATACTGTAACGCCCCTACTTTTCTATAACTAAACTCTTAGGGACATTACTACACATGCATGCATTTAAAGGCCAAAAGATATAAAACAATCTTTAAATCTCCAATAGAAAATAAATTGTCTTTAGGGATCCCAAAACAAACATTCAAAATAGGTAAAAGGAGCAGTTTAAACATGGCCTGCTTAAAATCCTGAAAGTTAAACTTAACTTCAAAACCATAAAACGACAGCTTTAGTTATCAAAGAAAAATATGCGGAAAACATGACTATTCCCATGGTCCTGGCAACGCGCCTCCGTCACTCGCCCTGCACGTCCTTGGCCTTACCTGAAAAACATTTTTAAAAGAAAGGGTGAGTATTGCAAAAACAATACCCAGTAAGTGACCTCGCTACCGAGGTTTGGGATATGCAAACACATGCAATCATGACTTTTAAACCTGTTCGAATGTACATATGCGGGACCTAAAACTTTCTCATATCATCATGACTATAATTCATGACTTCCTTTTTCTTTAAGTGGCCAATTAGTCATCCCGAGTCATTTCATTTTGAGTCCTCATGCACCCTCTGTAATAATTTGAGTCCTCACATGCACACTGTATGGTTTGAGTCCCTCATGACACCCTGTATAGATTGAGTCCCTCATGGACCTCGTAATTTGACCCATAGGGTCTCTAATGCATGTTTGACCATGCACACAATGCACTGGGAGAGACCAATTTCCACATTTTTCATCAAATCATTTCATGGCATACATAACATGCATGAGGTCCCATCATTCAACATAACAATAGTGTACATGCCACAAGCATCATCATAATATGCAAATCATCATTTCCTCATAGACAGTTTGTTGATAACAATCTTATAGGTAATCATGAAATATCCTCATACAAGATACTGTAATATCCTCACATAAAATACTGGATTTTTCTTACGTAAAATACAAGGATATTCTCACATAAAATATTGAATTATGTTCACATAAAATAGGGAGATATTTTCACATAAAATCTTAGAATATTCTCACGTAAAATCAACAAACCTTTTTGAGTAAAATCACTAATTAATTTCGCATAAAATAATGAAATTCATTTTCTTTAATCCCATTTAAAAAAGTTCGGCACAAGGTCCCTTACCTTAGTTCGAATTCTACTCCAAAACCTAACCCGAGCTCCTTGATTACTCTTCTTTAGTGGAACCTGATTCACAGCTCAATTCCAAGTTCATTCTCCAAGTATTCACTAAATCCATGATCGTAAGGGTACTTAAATTACATTTTTAAAATTTCATGCCCTGCTTACCTCAAGTTTAATGCGAATACTTAATACTCCTTAATCCGTCTTGGCGTTTGACCTTCAATTCCGCTCCAATCTTGACCCTTACAATTAGCGTTCGAAACAGTAGCTTAAGTTCTTACGCAACCGTTTTGATAACCGAATTCCATACTATACTTTTCTCCAATAGAAAAGTGTATGAGTTGCTCACCGGAATGTATCCTCTGCGGCTGTGAAGACGCGCCGCGTGGCGCTGGTTCGTTCGGCACGGCAATGAGCAGTACTGGAAGGAACGGAGCTCGCGCATGGCTGTTGTTTTGTGAAAACCGGCGCAAGACCTGCTGCTGTGATCGATCGGACGAGTGGCTTCAAAGATCGGCGCGTGGCTGCTGTTCGTGGTCGATCGTTTCCCTCGGCGGCACGGCTGGATCTTCGACGATGGGTGGCTGGCGTTGAAGTACTCACCGCCGTGGTCCGCCGCACACGAGCTGTCAAGTCGCCCGGTGAGTGGGGCTCGCCGGCGTGAGCGGCTGCAACAGACTCGATCGAGGGCTTGCCGGCGCGAGAACCACACCAGAGGAAGCGGCTGGACGTGCGCTCTCTCGGTACGGCTGCGGCGTAGGTGGAACCCTCAGGCGGCGGCGGCGCAAGTGACTTGCGATGTGGGCTCTCTACCGAATGGGGCGTGATTTGGCGCAGCAGAAGACATCGGAGCTAGGTCTTCGGCTAGGGCTTGCGTACTAAGGAGAAGGAGAAGATGAAAGTGATGATTATCATTCTAGGGCTAGGGTTTTCTTTTTGATTAAATACCAAGGAGACTAAATGCTAGGGTTTTCCTTATGGTTGTAATATTAAGGGTCTTAACTATTAGGAATTAGGTTAAAAATTCAAATGTCCAAAATAACCCTTATTTAGGCAATAATAATTAAAGTGCCATTGACACGTCCTCTTCCTCTAATTTTATAAATAATTTCATCTCAAGGAGAAACAATTCACTTAAACTACATAAAATCAAGGACTCACTCTCCCCGAGCCTGATGAAAGTTCACTAATCCGACTAACCACAAAGTTTAATAGAACGTTAAATAAAATAAATAATTAGTACCTGTGGTTGTGGTCGTTACAAATACTCGTTTGGAAAGAAGCCAAGAAAGGAAAAAAATAAAGGACATCCTTCAAGCACTTATTGGAAGAAGAAGTCTATTTTCTTTGAGTTAGAATACTGGAAACATTTTGATGTGCGACATTGTTTAGATGTGATGCATATTGAGAAGAATGTGTGTGCAAATATTATTGGCACGTTACTTGATATTCCCGGCAAGACAAAAGATGGATTAAAAACTCGTCTTGATTTGGTTGAATTGAATTAGATCAGAGTTGTCCCCTCAATTAGGAGAGAAAAGAATCTTCTTACCTCTAGCATGTTATACACTATCGCGGATGGAGAAATTGAATTTGTGTAAGACACTATCAGAAATTAAAGTACCTGAAGGTTATTCTTCCAATATACAGAGTTTAGTGTCGCTCACAAATTTGAAACTTTATGGGCTTAAATCGCATGGCCATCATGTTCTTATGCAACAATTATTACCTGTGGCTATACGTGGTATTTTACCAAATCATGTTAGATATGCAATTATTCGTTTGTGTTTCTTTTTCAATGCCATATGTAGTAAGACGATCGATTCATCAAAGTTAAAAGGCTTGCAAGAGGATGTAGTGGTTACTTTGTGTTTGTTAGAGGAATATTTTCCACTAGCATTCTTCACGATAATGGTACATCTTGTGGTTCATCTTGTAAGAGAGATAGAATATTGTGGACCAGTGTATTTGAGGTGGATGCATCCATTTGAACGATATATGAAAGTTTTAAAAGGTTATGTGCGAAATAGAAACCGTCCAGAGGATGCATTGGAGAAAATTATATTGTGGAGGAGGCTGTAGAATTTTGTTCTGAATTTCTCTCTGGGGTTGAGTCTATTGGGATACGTTCAACGACAAGGAAAGAGAAATCAGATTTTGATAGACCATTGTCTGTTGCTCACTATTTCAAACCCAGCAAGGAACAATTGGATAAAGCTCATCTTTACGTTTTTCAAAATGTGAATAACGTGCTTCCATACGTAGGGTACGTAAATCTCAACGCATAACTTTCGAACTATGGAATGATGTAATAATTTTCATGTGTTCTATGAATTTAGGCAACACATGGAAACTCTATCTAGACTCAATCCTAGTAGATCCAAAAACAAAAAGTGGCTTCAAGATGAACATAATCGCACATTTAGCAGATGGTTGCGTGATCGGGTAATCTTGAGATGAAACTTTTGTAATGAGTTGGTTTAATGTTTATTCCTACTTAATTTACAACGTATATTTTTCAGGTTCAACTTGCTCTCGAGGTGCCAAACAACTCCATATCACCTTCTTTAAGATGGATAGCTCATGGGTCTTGTCCAGATGTAGCCACATTTAGTGGTTATATGGTCAATGGTACTCATTATCATACGAAGAAACGTGATGATATTAGAAATACCTAAAATAGTGGAATTCTTATAACAACAAACACAATGCAAGTCTCCAGTGCTAAGGATAAAAATCCTGTTATGTCGGACATGACCTTTTATGGTGTAATACAGGAGATTAAGGAGATTGATTACCGAAAATTAACATTTATTTTGTTAAAATGTGACTGGGTTGAGAATAATAATGGAGTTAAAGTAGATGACCTTGGATTTACAACTGTCAACCTTAATCGCATTGGGCATAGATCAGACACATTTATTTTAGCATCTCAAGCCAAATAAGTATTTTATGTAAAAGATCCTCTTGATCCTCGATGGTCGGTGGTTTTAACCCCTCCTCAAAAAATAGTTGAAGAAGAATATTATGAGGTTGATGTTGATACCGTTCAAGATTGTGGATATGGTGTCCTAGAAAGAATGCCTAATATTGACGTGACCCATGAAATCGACGAAATGTCATCCACATATCTTAGAAATGATTGTGAGGGTATATTGTGGCAAACTAGAGTTCAAGTGGTTAAATTGTTAACATTTTGAAAGTGCATGGACGAAATCGTTGCAAATATTGACGCTTGAGACTTAAGCTTTCTTCTCGAAATGTGTGAATATCCAAGTGATCTATTGAAGGATTAGTTTTGAAACTCTGGCAGAAAAACAATGTGTAATCCAAATTAAAGGACAAAACAGCCGTTTTTTGGGCACAAGGGTCGGACAAGCCGCCTTCGATGCAGAACATCAAGTTTGATGATAAAAGTTAAGGAACTCCATTATATGATGATTATCGTTTAAAGTTTATACTTATGACCGTGGGAAAATTCAAAATTGAAACGAGGGATAAAAGCTTCACACTAATTAGAGAGAGAGAGGGAGAGGGCGCAAATTTGTACACTCGGGATTCATCAACAATTCGTAATCTTATTTTATTATGGTTCATGAGGATGAAATTTCTAAAGAGATGCCAAAAGTTTCATTACATGAGGCTGGGCTCCTTGTCGCCATAGTTATAACAAATTTCTTTGCCATATGGGGTTTTTGGATTCTGCAAGCATATACTGTATTCATTAATGACCCATTTGCATGTTGTGCAAAGCCCTCCATCCCTGTGATGGTCGAATATATTGAACCAGTAGACTTCGTGTTGTCCAGACCATACAAAGCTGTAGTAAAATAACGTTGTCCCCAGGAGGTTGGGCCTGAAGGTGAAGGAGTAACTTTGTCCAAGCGGAATGGTGTGGAGTCCAAGATCATCGTTCTTAGATTTGCAGTGGACGTTAACTGGTATGCCATATTCAATTTGGTTGATGATGGTGATTGTAGTTTCTGGTGGAATTAAGAATGCTCCTTTAATGGCATGTAAGCGACAGAAAAATAAGTTTAACAGAGACAGTGCAATGGTTGAAGGAGAACCCATCTTTCCTGCGTAAGTGAGAGACAAAAAGCGAGAGACAACTATTTCAAAACTTTGTGCCTTGTATATTGTAGTTGAATTGATGGAGAATGGTAAAAACAATTGTGTATATATAGGGGAGCCTAGCGACATATATATTTATTTTATCATTAATATAATTATTATCATTCTCATTATCGTCGTTGATGATATATTTTTGTTATTGTGATTTATGATATATGTGTGTGAGTATTATATAAATATATATATATATATATATTTTTTTAAAAAATAGATAACATTTCTTATCATTGACATAAATGAGTTCTATTTACTAGATGGAAAAAAAAAATTGATGGAACATTCAATTTTGAAAAAACTGTTATAAAAAATAATACTAAAAAAAAAGTTTCATGTTTTATACTTTGTCATAAATGAGAGTTGGTTTAATTTAAATAATTTATGATTTGTATACATAGAACCTTTTTTTTTTCTTCTTTTTTCTTCTTGGAATTTAAGACCATAAAACGGTTTATATTTGGTCATAAAATTATTTTTCTATTTTTTCTATTTAAAATTAAACTAGTTAATTAATTAAAAATATTAACCAATTGAAAATTTAACCACATAGGATTTTCCAACTATCTTTTCTTAATTTCAAAAACTTTATTGCTAATTTAAGAACATGGTTAATTTTGTGCAAACTATACTAAGTTAATAAATAAATATTTAATTTTTAACATTTTACATAAAATTTAATAGAATAAATCAAATATAATTAAACCCTAAATTAGACAAATGATAAATAATTTATTCTTAAAAAAATTTACATTAAGTATGGCGTTCTAGAAATTTTCGATTCAATTGTTACAGTAAGAATTTAGTCTATTAGATTTTATCATGTAACAATTTAGCCCCTATAATTCAAATAATTTTGTATTAATTGAGGCTCTAATCGTGAAAATTTTCATAAAATTTAAGATATTTTGTTCTCTTCTCGGTTTATCGTTTTATATATATATATATACATACAAGGGATTAATTGAAAGTAGAAGAACGTCCGGAGCACGTCGCCTTACCCAAGCCTCCGTCGCGCTTGGACTTTCGGTAAGTAGTCTTTTGGATTGATTTACCCCTAAGTGTAGGGCTTAGGGGCGTCGTTGCTTGTTTACTATTTCGGAACTGAATGTTTTAGAACGAGTAACAAACTGGACTCGTAGTAGCATGCTAGGTGTGGTGAACTCTGCGATAAACTTGGATCCTGTGTTGCCTGTACATTTGTTTTGAATATGATGAATCAGTGTTGTAGTCGTTATCCTTTCGTGCTATAATAATTGCTTTCGTGCTTAGTTGTGATCTGGTTAGGAAAGTTGACCTAAGCCTGTGCTGAGAACGATGCTTATGATAGAAGTACATGTCGTGCTAAAATTGTTGAATATGCTAGAGTTGTACTGTTTGTCCCAAGCCTAGTCGTCCCGTGCTTAGTCGGTAGTGACTCGGGAAGTGCCGTTGAGCCTTAGGATGGTAGTTAGCACAACTAGCCCTAGTGCAGGCCTAAGTCCTAAGTATCTGTGTAACCCTTAGTAGACTAAGACTAGAGGTTGGCGAGATGTCGATGATGTGCGACTCGGGGGTACGACCCATGGAGTCAGAGGGGTTGGATAGAGTCCTTCGCCCTAGTGCAGGCCCGGGAATGAGTCCGAGGTCGATTGTGCGCGGTTGTACCGCTTTGATACTTATGGGATGTGGTGGTCCGCCCCCATCCAGTTGTGCGACTCGGGGTGTGATCCTTAGAGTCAAAGGGGTTGGATAGAGTCCTTCGCCCAGGCCCGGGAATGAGTCTCGTGGCCACGTGCTGCCAACCCAGTCTAGGAGCTAAGGGTAGGACAGAACTAAGAAAAGTGAGCAAGAGTAGGGCCAGGATGCGTGTTGAGGTTGTTTGGCGGGCTAGGTATCGTGTTAGCTAAGTTTAGGGCCGTTCTTATGTTCTTTATTCTTGGACGAAGTGGGCTGCTTACTGAGTATTTTTATACTCACCCCTTCTTTATTTCTTTTTCGTTGCAGGTAAGGCAAACCAGTGACATGACCACCGACGACGAGACCCCTGCGAGGCTATGGAAGACTTGTAGGATTTAGGGGTTGCGTTAGGAGTAGTTCTTTCGTTTTCTTTCCTTTCGTTGCGTTTTAACTATTTGTTATGTTAATTTTAGATTGTATCGTTCCTGTTTCTTTTGAATTTAAAGCATGTTCAGTTAAGTTTATTTCTCGAATCAAAGCATGTTCTGTTTTTATCTTTCGTACTCAAAGTATGTTTTGCTGTTTGAGTTTTCTGTTAACTCCGAGGGACTGGAGCCCAACCTATTGCTGTTCTGTGTACTTTGGTGGAGGCTGGGTACCCTCGTGAGTCTTTGAAGTGTTCTCGTTTAGGTTCAGGCACTTGTAAAATTTTTCGGTTTGTCCAGGTTGCGCCGCTATATCTTTGTCGGATTTTTTAGCGCGAAGCAGTATAACTTGGAAGTAATGCCTCGAGTTGTTGTGTTCGTATTTTTCGGGGTGTTACAGTTGGTATCAGAGCGTAGTTTTAGATCTTGTATACTGCCTACATCGTAGGTGTTTAGTCCTTCATAGCCTCTCGCAAGGAACTCGTCGGGTCATCAACAGGTTTGCTTTACTTAGTAAGTGTAAGAGGTTCGTTGTTAAAAATTAAGGTGCTTTCTTTTGTGATGTACTTCTTGTATTGTTGTTGATGTGCTCTCTTTTTTTCGGTTTAGATTATGGCCCGTGGTAGAGGTCGTGCTAGAGCAAATGCCGTGGTGGTCGAGTCGGGGTGGTCGCAGGGTCGAGGTCGGGAGGGCCCGAGACCCAGAACCGACCGTCGATGCACCGTGAGGTTGAGCACTCCGAGCATCGGGAGGGGGCTCAACCGAGGATGTCCCTGTGCTGGTCGAGGAATGGTGGGCGTAACGTAGGAGCCTGCGAGAAAGGGCAAATGTCCAAGCACCAAACGTGTGCGAGGGCCGCCGCCGATTCTTGGTCGAACTCGTGGCGTGCATTCAAAGAATCGATCCAAAGCGAGTATAGCAAGTCAAGCTAATTAGACGGCTATGTTCACTCAGGCCATGGAGGCCCTAGCATCCCGTAGTCAGGAGCCAACACCTGCGCAAAATCCAGGGGTTGCACCGACCTTTACGTTCAAGGCAACGACAGAGGAAGCGGGGTACCTGAAAGATTTCAAGAAGTATGACCCGCCTTTCTTTGATGGCGGTGAGACCATGTAGCCGCCGAAGCATGGTTTTGCGGCGATGGGCGACATCCTAAGTCGAATGGGTTACCCGAGCACCGAGAAAGTTCAAAGGCGCGATCTATGCGTTAAGGAAGTGCTCTCCCGGTGGCGAGTCATGACGGTCCATAGATGTTAGTGCAGGACCGATAACTTGGGCGCAGTTCCAAGAAGTGTTCTACGAGAAGTACTATCCGGCTGTGCTTAGAATTGACAAGAAGGCCGAGTTTGTACAGCTAAAGCAAGGGCCGAACCAGACAGTTGAAGAGTACGAGCATGAGTTTACTTCATTGTCTCGGTTCGCCCCTGATATGGTAGACACAGAGAAGAAGAAGGTTGAGTGTTTCCTCACAGGTTTGCGAGGAGGCGTACGTGGGTCGACAGTTGCTCGCGATCCCAAGACGTACGCCGCAGCAGTTCGAGTAGCGTCCCTGATTGATACAGATCTAAGACTGCATGGGTTCGTTTTCACCTGAGTTCGTGGGCGAGTCCGAGTTCGTGGGCAGTCGAGTTTCGGATCCGGCGAAAAGGAAATTTGAGCAGGCCTTTGCTAGGCCAAACAGACACGGAACTCGTGGGTATCGGCCCAGCGAGCACCAAACAGGGTTCTGTCTCTGGGTGTGGAGTTCAAAGACAACGGAACCTGTCATGCAGCTAATAAGATCTGCAATAATTGTGGAAAGTTGGGTCACTTGTCGACTTTGTGCAGGCAGGGAGTCAGAGATCAACGAGTGTGTTATAACCGTGGAAAACACGGGCACCGCCAAAGCCAAAGACAAACGAAGAAGGACGAGTGCAGAAACCGCCCGAGGGGTGGAGTTTATATGCGAGTGCAAACACGAACGCAGGAGGTTAGGTGCGTGGTGTGGCAGTACACTACCGTTCTTGGCCACTTGGCCCTTGTTCTGCATTTGATTCTCGGTTCCTCGCACTCTTTTATTTCTCTTTGATTTGTGAGGCAAGCTCGGTTAGAAGTAGAACCTTTAGATGTTGACTGGCGGTAGCTACCCGGTGGGTAGAGAGTTAGTAGCTCGGGAAAGAGTTAAGTGCAGTCGTAGAGGTAACGGTAGCGTGCTAGATGTGACGTTGGTTAGATCGATATGAGCGACTTCGATGTAATTTCAGGCATGGATTGGTTGTCCGCAAACCATGCAAACATCGATTGTCATGCCGGGGAGGTGGTGTTTCGACCTCAAGCGAGTAATCCGATTTCAAGTTCAAAGGAATTGAGACCGAGAGTTTCGAAGATGATTTCAACTCTTAAGGCAAAGAAGTTGATAAGTGAAGGAGCTTGGGCTCTCTTGGCAAGTATTTACCGATACAAAGAACAAAGGGCCGAGTTGAGCTCGGTTTTCGTTGTCCAGAGTTTGCGGATGTGTTCCTGAAGAGTTGCTCGTCCACCCCGGTTTGGAGGTAGACTTGAGATTGAGCTTGAGTGCCGAGCGACTCTCGTTGTCTAAAGCTCCCCCACCAATGGCGCAGCAGAATTGAAGGAGCTTAAGACTCGATTTGCGGGAACTTACAGACAAGGGGTTCATCCGCCCAAGTGTTTCACCTTGGGGTGCGCCCGTCTTTGTTTGTAAAGAAGAAAGATGGATCGATGCGGTTATGCATTGACTACCGAGAGTCGAACAAGGTGACAAAGTGAAGAACAAGTACCCTTTACCTAGGATCGATGACTTGTTTGATCAAGCGCAAGGAGCAGACAAGTGTTTTCTAAAATCGACCTACTGGTCGTGGTACCATCGATTGAGAATCAAGGATGAGGACTTTTCAAAAGCGCTGTGAGTCAGTCACGGACACTATGAGTTTCTGATGATGTCTTTGGCCCGACGAATGCCCCAAGCAGGCGTTTATGGAGCTAATGAACAGTGGTATTCAAGAAGTTCTTAGACACCTTTGTGATCGTCTTCATCGAGCGATATTTTGGTGTACTCAGTCGAGATGGAGCATGAAGTGCATTTGGTGATCTTGAGGACCAACCAATTGTATGCAAAGTTCTCCAAGTGCGAGTTACAGTGCAAATGAGTGAGTTGCCTTCCTAGGACACGTGGTGTCTAAAGAAGGTGTGTGATGGATCTCGCTAGATTGAGGCGGTGGCGATTGGCCTCGTCCTAAAACTGCTTTTACGAAGTGCGAAGCTTCTTGGGTTTTGGCGGTTATTACAGGGGAGGTTTGTTAAGGATTTCTCCAAGATAGCCACACCCTTGACTCGATTAACTCATAAAGGAAATCGATTCGTGTGGTGTGAAGCCCGTGAAGCGAAGTTTCGGGACCTCAAGCATAGGTTAGTCTCTCACTTTGTGCTTGCGATGCACTGATGGCTCGAGGTAGTTTCGTGGTAGTCTCTGATGATGCTTCCAAGAAGGGTTTGGGTTGTGTGTTGATGCGAGAATGGAAAGGTGATAGCCTATGCCTCTCGTCAATTGAAAGATTACGAGCGGAATTACCCAACCCATGACTTGGAGTTGGCTGCCGTGGTCTTCGCTCTGAAGATATGGCGTCACTACTTATATGGGGAAAAGATTCAAATGTACACGGACCACAAAAGCCTCAAGTATCTTTTTACTCAGAAGGAGTTGAACATGAGACAGCGTAGATGGCTGGAGTTAGTGAAAGACTATGAGGTTGAGATACTATACCATCCAGGCAAGGCAAACGTTATTTGCCGATGCCCTTAGCGAAAGGTGGCTCACACCCTCGGTACCGTCACGAGACAAGTTCCCTTGCGTTCAGAGATGGAACGTGCAGGGATAGCAGTTGTGTTGAGTCAGGTCACAGCTCAGCTGAATCAGCTGTCGGTACGACCGACATTGAGGCAACGAGTTATTGAGGCGCAACAGGGAGACTCTAGTCTCGAGGACTGTTGGCGTCAGGCAAGAAGTGGCGAGGAAAGTGAATTCTCTGTAACAGCAGACAGTGGACTACTGTTCAGGGGACGCCTGTGTGTTCCTGCTGAGAGTGGTCTCAAGGAGGAGATTTTGGTTGATGCTCATAACTCTCCTTTTTCAGTGCATCCTGGAAGCACTAAGATGTATCAGGACTTGAAATCATTCTACTGGTGGCGTGGAATGAAAAGAGATGTGGCAGAGTTTGTCAGCAGATGTTTGGTGTGCAAGCAAGTTAAAGCGCGAGATGTAAAACCAGCGAGGTTGTTGCAACCATTGGAAGTACCCTGATGGAAGTGGGAAGAGATCTCCATGGACTTTATTTGGGATTGCCCCGAACAATAAAGGATTCACAAAGTGATCAGGTAATTGTGGATAGACTAACCAAGTCCGCTCACTTTCGCTGGTAAGCCTACCTATCTGATTGAGATGTGGGCACATCACATTTCATGGAAGAGATAGTAAGGTTGCACGGAGTCCCAGTGAAGATTGTGTCTGACAGAGACCAACGGTTCACCTCGAACTTTTGGGTGAGTTTTCAGAGAGCCCTAGAGGCTCAAAGTAACTTTAGTACAGCGTTTCACCCGCAGACTGATGGCCAGACGGAAAGGGTGAATCAGATTCTGGAGGATATGCTTCGGGCATGTGCGTTGGACTTCACAGGTAGTTGGGATTCACACCTTCACCTGATGGAGTTCGCGTACAACAATAGTTATCAGACGACTATTGGTATGGCCCCTTTTGAAGCCCTTTATGGGAGAAGGTGCAGGACCCCGGTGTGTTGGGGCGAGGTTGGTGAACGAAAGTTTTGGGACCCGAGCTGGTCCAAGTGACAAATGAGGCCATACAGAAGATTAGGGCAAGGATGTTAACGGCACAGTGTAGGCAGAAGAGTTATGCTGATGTCAGGCGTCGAGAATTGGAGTTTGTCGTTGGGGACCTTGTGTTCTTGAAAGTTGCACCTATGAGGGGTGTTCTGAGGTTCGGTAAGAAAGGAAAGCTAAGTCCGAGGTTTGTTGCTCCTTTCGAGATTCTGGAGCGCATTGGACCAGTGGCTTATCGGTTGGCCCTACCGCCGTCCCTTGCGTCGGTCCACGACGTGTTCCATGTGTCGATGCTGCGAGCATATGTGCAAGATGCCTCGCACGTCATCGACTTTGAGCCGTTGAAGTTAGACAAGGATCTGAGTTATGAGGAGAAGCCTGTGCAGATTCTTGCTCGTGATAGCAAAGTCCTGAGGAACAGGGAAATCCGTTTTGTGAAGGTCCTTTGTGAGAACCACCATCAAGGAGAAGCCACCGGGAACGCGAGGAGAGATGCGAGCAAGCTATCCGGAGAGTTGTTCGAGAGCTAGCTACTTTCGAGGACGAAAGTTCCTAAGGTGGGTAGATCGTGAATGCACGAAAAAAAAAAAAAAAAAAAAAAAAAAAAGGAAATGTTTTCGTTGCAGAAACGAAAACGGGGAGGGCTTCGCCCTTCCCCTCCCTCTTCGTTCTCGCGCATGAAAAAGCGGCCGGCCGCGTTTCGCCGCGCCGCCCACACCCACGCCCTCTTCCCCTCTCTTTTCTCCTTCTTCTTCCCTCTCCCTCTCCGAAGCTCTCTCATTCTCTCAGTCTCTCTCTCTCGCCGTCCCTCTCCCTCTCCTCACCGCCTCTCTCTCTCTCTCATCCTCTCCGATCCCCTTCTCACTCTCTCTCTCTCACGCAACTCTCTCCCCCTCGGTACAGGTCTCCGCCGCCGCCGCCGCAGTGAGCAGCGCGCTTAGCCGAGCCGCCGCAACGCCGCTGCAGTCAAGCCGCCGGCGTGCCAAGATCCGCGAGACCCACTATTTTGGTTCAGCCGGTTCGAGCCCTTTTCGGCGGCCGACTTAACGGAGTCCGGTTCTTGGTAGATCGGCCGTGAGGATTCGAGATCATCACCCACGCGCCACCACTGTCACCCACGCGCCGCCGTCCGCCGCCACGCGCCGCCGCCCACCGATTCCACGCGCCGCCGCCTGCAGAGCCGCGACCGTCCCCTCCGTCCGGTCGCCTCGGTTCGTTCCTTAGCCCGTTTTGGCACTCCGTGGGTGAGTTTTTCGCTCCTCTTAATTAGGTTCGTTGCGTTAGGTTCATCGTGTTTTAGTTATTAATTTGTGTGTGCTATTCGTTAGGGATTAATTGAAAGTAGAAGAACGTCCGAGCACGCCGCCTTACCCAAGCCTCCGTCGCTTGGACTTTCTGTGTAAGTAGTCTTTTGGATTGATTTACCCCTAAGTGTAGGGCTTAGGGCGTCGTTGCTTGTTTACTATTTGGAATCGAATGTTTTAGAACGAGTAACAAACCTGGACTCGTAGTAGCATGCTAGGTGTGGTGAACTCGCGATAAACTTGGATCTGTGTTGCTGTGACATTTGTTGTGAATATGATGAATCGAGTGTTGTAGTCGTTATCCTTTCGTGCTATAATAATTGCTTTCGTGCTTAGTTGTGATCCGTTAGGAAAGTTGACCTAAAACTGTCTTTGAGAACGATGCTTATGATAGAAGTACATGTCGTGCTAAAATTGTTGAATATGCTAGAGTTTGTCTCGTTTGTCCCAAGCCTAGTCGCCCCGTGCTTAGTCGGTAGTGACTCGGGAAGTGCCGTTGAGCCTTAGGATGGTAGTTAGCACAACTAGCCCTAGTGCAGGCCTAAGTCCTAAGTATCTGTGTAACCCTTAGTAGACTAAGACTAGAGGTTGGCGAGATGTCGATGATGTGCGACTCGGGGGTACGACCCCTGGAGTCAGAGGGGTTGGATAGAGTCCTTCGCCCTAGTGCAGGCCCGGGAATGAGCCCGAGGTCGATTGTGCGCGGTTGTACCGCTTTGATACTTATGGGATGTGGTGGTCCGCCCCATCCGGTTGCCAGCGACTCGGGGTGTGATCCTTAGAGTCAAAGGGGTTGGATAGAGTCCTTCGCCCAGGCCCGGGAATGAGTCTCGTGGCCACGTGCCGCCAACCCAGTCTAGGAGCTAAGGGTAGGACAGAACTAAGAAAAGTGAGCAAGAGTAGGGCCAGGATGCGTGTTGAGGTTGTTTGGCGGGCTAGGTATCGTGTTAGCTAAGTTTAGGGCCGTTCTTATGTTCTTTATTCTTGGACGAAGTGGTACGCTTCTTGAGTATTTTTATACTCACCCTTCTTTATTTCTTTTTCGTTGCGGGTAAGGCAAACCCGGTGACATGACCACCGACGACTGAGACCCTGCGAGGCTATGGAAGACTTGTAGGATTTGGGGTTGCGTTAGGAGTAGTTCTTTCGTTTTCTTTCCTTTCGTTGCGTTTTAACTATTTGTTATGTTAATTTTAGATTGTATCGTTCCTGTTTCTTTTGAATTTAAAGCATGTTCAGTTAAGTTTATTTCTCGAATCAAAGCATGTTCTATTTTTATCTTTCGTACTCAAAGTATGTTTTGCTGTTTGAGTTTTCTGTTAACTTCGAGGGGGTGGAGCCTGACCTATTCTTCATTGCTGTGTACTTTGGTGGAGGTCGGTACCTCGTGAGTCTTTGAAGTGTTCTCGTTTAGGTTCGAGCACTTGTAAAATTTTCGGTTTGTCCAGGTTGCGCCGTTATGCTGCCAAATTTTCGGCGCGAACGGTACAACTTGGAAGTAATGCCTCGAGTTGTTGTGTTCGTATTTTTCGGGGTGTTACATGTATACATAGAACTTTTTTTTTTCTTCTTTTTTCTTCTTGGAATTTAAGACCATAAAACGGTTTTATATTTGGTCATAAAATTATTTTTCTATTTTTTCTATTTAAAATTAAACTAGTTAATTAATTAAAAATATTAACCAATTGAAAATTTAACCACATAGGATTTTCCAACTATCTTTTCTTAATTTCAAAAATTTTATTGCTAATTTAAGAACATGGTTAATTTAGTGCAAACTATACTAAGTTAATAAATAAATATTTAATTTTTAACATTTTACATAAAATTTAATAGAATAAATCAAATATAATTAAACCCTAAATTAGACAAATGATAAATAATTTATTCTTAAAAAAATTTACATTAAGTATGGCGTTCTATAAATTTTCGATTCAATTGTTACAGTAAGAATTTAGTCTATTAAATTTTATCATGTAACAACTTAGCCCCTATAGTTCAAATAATTTTGTATTAATTGAGGCTCGAATCGTGAAAATTTTCATAAAATTTAAGATATTTTGTTCTCTTCTCGGTTTATCGTTATATATATATATATATATATATATATATATACAAGTACCCACTAGTACATTAAATCTTATGATCAACATTGTTGTTCATGGTAGGAATCAAATGGTTATAACTTTTAAACTATAAAGGCAATCGAATTGTGGCAAACTAGAGTTCAAGTGGTTAAATTGTTAACATTTTGAAAGTGCATGGACTAAATCGTTGCAAATATTGACGCTTGAGACTTAAGCTTTCTTCTCGAAATGTGTGAATATCCAAGTGATCTATTGAATGATTAGTTTTGAAACTCTGCGACGAAAAACATTGTGTAATCCAAATTAAAGGACAAAACAACTTTTTTTGGGCACAAGGGTCGGACAAGCCGCCTTCGATGCGAGAACATCAAGTTTGATGATAAAAGTTAAGGAACTCCATTATATGATGATTATCGTTTAAAGTTTATACTTATGACCGTGGGAAAATTCAAAATTGAAACGAGGGATAAAAGCTTCACACTAATTAGAGAGAGAGAGAGAAGCAAATTTGTACACTCTGGATTCATCAACATTTCTTAATCTTATTTTATTATTGTTCATGAGGATGAAATTTCTAAAGAGATGCCGAAAGTTTCATTACATGAGGCTTGGCTCCTTGTCGCCATAGTTATAGCAAATTTCTTTGCCATCCGGGTTTTTGGATTACGCAAGCATATCTGTATTCATGAATGACCCATTTGCATGTTGTGCAAAGCCCTCCATCCCTGTGATGGTCGAATATATTGAACCAGTAGACTTTGTGTTGTCCAGTCCATACAAAGCTGCAGTAAAATAACGTTGACCAACGAGGTTGGGCCTGAAGGTGAAGTAGTAACTTTGTCCAAGCGGAATGGTGTGGAGTCCTAGATCATCGTTCTTAGATTTGCAGTGGACGTTAACTAGTATGCCATATTCAATTTGGTTGATGATGGTGATTTGTAGTTTCGGTGGAATCAAGAATGCTCCTTTGATGGCATGTGTTTACGAGAAAAATAAGATTTAGAGACAAAGGTGCAATGGTTGAAGGAGAATGTGACGACCACAACCACAGGTACTAGTATTTTTTTAGTTAACGTTCTATCGACCTTTGTGTTTAGTCGGTTTAGTGAATATTATCGAGCTCGTTGTGAGTGAACCCTTCATTTCATGTGGACTTATGTAAATTATTCTCTTTGAAAGGAAATTTCTCATAGAATTAGAGGAAGAGGAAGGGGCAATGGCACTTTAGTGATTAATGCATAATCGAGGGTTAGAGGTGATCTTTGGAATTTGACCTAAACCCTAGCATTTAGCCTCCTTAGTATTTAATCCAAAAGAAAGAAACCCTAGCCCTAGAATGCCAAGTATCTCTCCTTTTTCTTCTTTGCCCTAGCCGACGGACCATCTCTTTGTTATTGTTGTTGCTCATGCTGGCGAAAACCCACGAGCAGAGACGAACAGCTGCAGGTCGATCCACGAACGCCGATCCACGAGCCGACCCACAAACATCTCGCCTCGGTCGAGGCGCGCGCGCCACACACGGAGAGCACCGGTGAGTACCCGCTGCGGCGGCGGACGATCATGCCTTCGCACGTCCATTCTCGACTCCAAACAGCAGGTCTCCAGCCGCCCACAAGCCGTCCTTTGCGTCGCCAGGCACGCACGTCCAGCCGAGAGCCACCGCCGAGGGAAATGTTCGATCACGAGCAGCAGCCACGCGCCGTTCCTTGAAGCCGCTCGTCCGTTCATGATCACTGCAGTAGGTCTTGCGCCGGACTTCACAAAGCAGCAGCCACGCGCGAGCTCTGTTCCTTCCAGCCGTTGTTGCTGCCGTCGAATCCTACAACGTCGGCCAAAGACGTCTTTCTGATACTACTGGGTTATGACCGGTGAGCGATCTTGTTAAGTATGGATTTTGGATGAGAATTATTCGTGACCTATTGATTATCTAAGCGTATAATTGGGAGCTTAAGCTACTGTTTCGAACGCTAATTGTAGGAGCCAAGTTTGGAGCGGAATTGAGGGTCAAACGTCAAGACGAACTACGGAGTATTAGGTATTCGCATTGAACTTGAGGTAAGCGGGGCATGAAATCTTAAGAACGTAATTTAAGTACCCTTACGATTATGGATTTAGTGAATGCTTGGGGAATGAACTTGGAATTGTGGTGTGAAGCAGATTCCACTAAAGAAGAGTACTCAAGGAGCTCGGGTTAGGTTTTGGAGTAAAATCCGAATTAAGGTAAGGGACCTTGTGCCGAACCTTTTTAAATGGGATTAAAGAAAACGAATTTCATTATTTTATGTGAACTTAGTTCGTTATTTTACTTAAAAAGATTTAATGATTTTACACGAGAATCTCTCAATATTTTATGTGAGAATATCCTTGTATTATACGTAAGAAAAACCTAGTATTTTATGTGAGGATATTACAGTATCTTGTGTGAGAATATTTCATGATTACCTATAAGATTGTTATCTTCAAACTATTATATGAGGAATGTATGATCTGCATAGCAATGATAATTGTTGTGGCATGTACACTATTGTTATGTTGAATGATGGGACCTCATGCATGTTATGTATGCCATGAAATGATTTAATGAAAAATGTGGAAATTGGTGTCCTGAGTGCATTGTGTGCATGGTCAAACATGCATTAGAGACCCTATGGGTCAAATTACAGGGGTCTGTGAGGGACTCAATCTATACAGGGGTCTGTGAGGGACTCAAACCATACAGAGGGTGCATGAGGGACTCAAATTATTACAGGGTGCTGTGAGGACTCAAAATGAAATGACTCGGGATGACCAATTGGCCACTTAAAGAAAAAGGAAGTCATGGTTTATAGTCATGATGATATGAGAAAGTTTTAGGTCCCGTGATATGTACATTTCGAAACAGGTTTAAAAGTCATGATTGTATGTGTTTGCATATCCCAAACCT